>CAMTDV010000006.1:20363110-20963110 GCA_947069175.1 Scalesia atractyloides
TTGTTATTAAATAACTACTGTATAATAAATTGATCAAAGTCTACCAAACATAACTGATTAAAATGTTTAAATATTGGACTTAAATTAAGCATAATTAGACTACTGGTGTAAAGGTAGGAAGCAACTCCTGTACACAAACCTTCTATATTAACTAAAACTACAATTACTTTATGTATCACACCAAGTAGACTTTTTATGAGAGGCAAGCAAGAACATAAAAGTGCCATCTTTACAACAAATTATTCCATCTTAAAAGAAGTAACCATGAATTTCAAATCATGCTTCATGAGATTCATCAACAATGTTAAACATATAACTTCAAATTTAAAGCCTTAAAATCTATTCTCATGCATATAAATTGAATTGCAGTAGTGTATATACCGAATACCAACTGAGCAAAAGGAATCCATACTTACAATAGCAAGATCCGAGTTTCTAGTTGTACCGAATCATATTGTGTATAAACATATTGTATATGTATACTTTGTTATCATTAGTTGCTAGTTGCTGGTGGCAGTTGTGCTTGTTATTCTCTTTTCATATCTCCTCATCCTGAACCAAATTCAAAACTTTTCTATGAAGGGAACTTTTGGGCAAAAACTTAAAATAGGGCAAAAACAATAAAGCTATATCTGAATCATTCAGATCTAACCTTCAAATCTGGATCCAAACATACTAAACAAGTGAAATTAAGCTGCTTATCTAATTGTAATCGTACAAGCTAGCAAGTCAACAAGAACAACGTATTTTACTCTCAAAACCTCACCAAAAGCAAGATCCAAATCCAAAAATCAACATCAGGAAAACAAATCTAGATCTCTCTAGTCATTTACAGCCTTAGGGTTTCAAAACCCAGTTCAAAATCCTAATTTTCCTATGTTAACACTGTAATTACGTCTAGATGTAGGTCGGAAAACAAACCTGTGTTTCATTGTAGAGATGACGAACTGAAATTGGATGCTGAACTTGCTTAGTGAAGGAACGAAAGTGAGAGATCTTGCTTACCACCATATTCTGCTATACATATCTTATTAGAAGATTTAAGAGTACAGACGTAATTTTAAATCGCAAGTCAGATTCAAATTTCTTCAAAGATAATGAAATAGCATTCAAGAAGAACAGATCCTTGTTTATCATTAATCTTCATCATTCCAGTTCTTCGATGTTTGGAGAGTTGTGTGAGAGGAGAATTGGGAGTAGGGTTTCAGAGGTGGAGAGTTTATTTTGCAAAGAATCCAGTAATGGGTGGGTGGGTGTACACGATGGGCGGGAATTCAAAAATTAAATGAAAGTTTTCAAAATCTATTTGTGCTTTAGAGTATTGTACAATATGCTTTAAGGACTTATAAATGTTGAAAAAGTGGTAAATGACCATTTATACCCTTCGGATATGCATTATATATATAGTATATATATATGTATATTATATCTAGTTAAAACAGGTTTTTAACTGGCTACCGAGTGTTTTATCTCACGTTTTAAATTATTTTTATCATACTATAAAAATTAACTTGCCATAATATTGGCTGCGTCGTTTATATTTTATAAGATATGCGCGATATCGCGCAGTATGCGCTGAAATTCGTAAAAATAGAGTTTTTAAGCATTTTAATTAATTTTTTTCTCACGGGTAGATTAAAATAGCATTTTAATCATAACATAATATTTTAGAATTTTATCATTAATCGGGCGGTCACCAACGTTAATTTCGTATTTTATTCGTTACGCGATAAGCGTTTATCTTATTCTTGCCAACAAATTTTTAACGTAGTCTGAATTTACCAACACATCAAATACTATATACTAACACCAAATTTAATAAAATATTGCCCTTATTTAATCATATCATGTGTCACACTATTACGATATATATAGAGCAGTTGTCATCCTAGAATGTAAGGTCTTGGGAGTTTTGAGTGTGCATTATCTTTGTAATCAGTATAAAAACTCTACGAAAATCAATACATGGAAAATTTCATAGTTTGTCATTGTGTTCTTGTTTATTTCATTGATTGGTTGGTGTTATAGTTTGAATTCCGCACACACTATATCATTTATTACAAGAAATCATTTGTGTTCAAGATCAAAGGCATTCAATTGGTATTAGAGCATTAGGCTCGATTTCTTGTTTGAAACCAAGTAATTTGAGAGAGTTTGAGTCGTTTTTAGTGAATATACCCTTAAACCCTGTTTAACACTTGGTTATCATGGTTGTTCTTTTATCTTAACGGGGACGCGAGTCTAGAACTTCAATGATGCTATAAATATACATGTACATACGACTGCATACGACCATCAATAAGTAATACTCTTATCACATCCATCTCATGAATAAGTGATTTTAATCACATTGCATATATCCTATCATCTAAGAGTCAAGTTCGCCTCTTTCTCGGTGCAGTGGCACTAACCTAAGCACGAATTTGTTCTCATCAATAAGTGAGTTTACTCACATTCATCTGGAAGCATTTGAAAATCAAGTTCCTTATCAATAAGTGTTCTAATCACATAGGGCTTGTTTTCAACCGCAAATAAGTGAGATGTCAAGTACCCTAAACGTTAAACAGATGATAAACAATATACTTACCAGTAGGTTTCAATGTTAAGCCCAAACTTGGTTGTCTAACATCGCCTGCATGGTGCAAACCAAGACTTGGTGAACTCAAGTTAAAATGTAAACATATTTATATTTACTTTATTATTAGAACGCCACATGTTAAACAAAGATTAATCGCCTCTACTAAGAACAAGTCACATTAGCAACATTATTACCAAGTATTTATGCCTTTTTTATACCCAGGACGAAACCAGGTACCCCTTAATCGGTCCAAAACTTTAAGCATGCTTAAAACAATAATTGTGTGAAAACCCTAAAAACATATGGGACTTGTGTGCTATGGTAAATGAAATATGTTATGTCTCGGAGGAATCTGAGAGCACGTCATGGTTAACATAACACAAATAAGGGCCAACGGTGCGAGGTTAGTGTCCTTAGCCTTTGAAAACATGTTAAAAGGGAGTTTTCCATTTAATAGCGCATTAAACTGTTAGATCGCTCATTGATTAGCACAGGAACCTAATTTGGTATCTAACGTTCATATAGGCGGAAACTATGTGTCGTGTTAATCAAATATGCAAAGATTACTCGTTTAAATGTTGTTTATTGATCAATAAATCCAATTACATGTAAGATCCGGATCGGGCAGAGCTTTGCCTCTGTTGTGATAAAGTTGCAAAAGTTACAAATGACAAACTAAGGACTACTGTTTATAGCACATCAAGTTCGTTGGGGAGTTAACAAGTTCGGGCGAACTTGTCTTGAATAAGTTCGGCCGAATATGTTCCAACTTCAATGTTCCGGGCGAACTTGATGTCTATTTACATAAATAACCCTCATATTTGACATAATCTAGCCCAAACTAACAGACTCAATCCAAGACTAAGACATAGACATTATGTACTAACAGACTCCCCCTTGGATATCGTCTTCGTCTTGATCAGTCTTCAAAGCTCTGTCTTTATATGCAGCATCCAAAGAAGTTTGTGATTGGTTTCTTTCTACGTTCTTGCGACGGAATCGGCGTTAAGTCAGTAGGCGGCACTTTAGTCATGAACTGAAAACGTCCGAGTCTCGCCTCCCTACCCATATCATGTATACGTTCTATACGCTTTTCCTCTTTCAAAAACCCTTTGCGCTCAAGTTCTCTCCAACTGGATTCCCACATTTTTCCAGAATTAACTCCATGCGCATAGCAAACATTCACAATTCTTTGATATTGCATCACTTGAGACTCTTCTCGCTTCGCGTAACATATCTTACTGAAAAATAAACATCTAATATCCTCCTTTGAGCAATTCACTAGCCACATCGGGTCTAATATCCGAATCATCCTCCATAACCCTCTCAATCCTTCTGTCTGAAACATTTCCACCCTTTCTTTAGTAATATCCAGATGTTCTTCAAATGCCAACACTATCACTACTTCACACGTTGTAGGATCAACCTGTCACCATTTAAACAACGGATAGAAATCTTGTTCAATCGGCATTAGGTGTTTCTCATTGCTCCAGGACGCTTCATATTCACTGTTATGTCTTCTTCACCAGTCTTTTTGTTCCTTTTGATTTGGCGCTTTGGAATGAATGGTTTCCAGTACTTGAACCCTTGCGTCGCTTCAAACTTAATCATCTTCCATAGCAACTGATCAATAAACTTCATGTGATAAGTAACGTTCCTCGTTTGTACCAACTCCTCTACATCCCTCTTGATGGCGTAAACATTTAATTCTTTTAACCAACCCCAACTAAGTAAGTCACCCAATGAAACATTGACATCTCTGGTAAAGAATGCTAATGGTCTTTGAAACTTCCTTTCCCTCGGCATCTCTTTAAACCAGGATTTCTTAGCTTCAGCAATCTCAGCTTTAGTCATTGGTTTAGGAACTTTACCTTCTCGCACAGACTCAGCTATCTTTTCTTTCAATAAATCTTCATTCAATTGATCATACATCTCTTCAAATGTAGGAAAGCTGTCTGTATTAACACCAACATACTTTTCAACTTCATCCTTTTCATCATCTAACGACCAATCTTCAATAATTACTTTGTTGTAATCATCAGCATCAAACTTTTATAACAATACCCGTTTGGTTCGAATGTATCAATGTTAACCACTTGCTCTTCGAAGTCGAAATCAAACGTTTCAGCATCAACATTGAGTAGCTTTGCCAAATCATCTTTCGAATAGTTATGAACGAATTCACCTTCCTCTACATTATGCTCAAGCATCAAAATCATTGTTGTCGGAATAGCAGCAACAGGCATTGCAGTAGTCGCATCTGTCATATCAACATCCCCCTGTTTCCCCATCTGCTCCCCCTGACTTTGATCATCCATCATGTTTGTATCATCATTCAGCAACGAAGAAAAATCAAACTCGTCAGAAACTTTGGCATCTACAACTTCCAGACCAACTCCTCCCTGATCATCATCGTTTCCATCATCGTTATCGGAGTCGTCTTTAGTATCATCAACAGGATCATCATCATTATCATTGTCTTCAGCTTCTTCATCATCTTTTTTCTTAGTTTCTTTCTCTGGTATACTCTCAGACTCTGAAGCTTTCACAGATGCAACTATACATGTTTACCCTTCCCCTGTTCAGCAATTTCCTTCTCTACTTTTTCCTTTGCTTCCTGCACATCCAACTGTTTATATTCTTCTTTAAAGTTGATCCCCAGACTGTTAGATAGAACTTTCTGAAGTCTAGAAAATCTTCGATCATTCAAATCCTTTTCCGATCTTAGTTCAGCTATCTCTTTATGCAATCGTTCGTTTGCATCTTGCAGACTTTCAATTAGAGCTTTCAAGTACCCTCGATCACCTTCCAGGACTTTAACTTTATCATTCAAGATTTCTTTTTCAACCTCACTTTGCTTCAGCAATTTCTCTAACTCAACTTTCTCAATTTCATTCTTCGACACTTTGTCTTCTAGAACTTTAACTCTCTTTTCAAGTTCATCAACATCAGATTCTGGGAAAAAATCATTCAAATCTTGGATGTTCACCGGCTCATCAGGAATGTTTCCAAATAGCTTCGACCTCGGAGTAGTCTTCGGTGTAGACTTTGGTGTACTCTTCGGTGTAGACACTGGAACTTCTTTAGGTGTAGAGCTTTCAGGTTGAGAAGTTGTCGGTGGATCTTGAGACTGTATGATAGGAATTTCAAGCAATTCAGACTTAGGAGGTTCTTGTGTGACTCCTGTCTTTATGATCGTTTCTTGAATTTCAGAAGTTTGCACTGTTTCGGCCGCAGGAGGTTCTTGTGTAGCTCCTGTTTGTTTTGCAGTAGAAGGTTCTTGTGTGACTTATGTGCCTTTCTTTTTTCCAATATAGCGGCAACTCTTTGGCTTCTGAACTTTCTTGCCTTCTGTGCTAGGAGACCCTGTTGTCTTCAAAGTTGCATCTTTCGCAGAAGACTGAAGTCTTTTTGCTTTCTTTTTAGGTCTCTCCTCATCAGAACCTTTTTTGATCTCCGGTTCATATCAGCATCTGTTTCTTTAATCTTTTCTGCTTTTGTTTCGACATTTCTTTCTTTGTTGATCTTTCAAGAGAATCATCGCTATCTTCGTCATTATCAGATGTTGCAGAAATAACGTCATCTTCTTGTGTAGTGTTTTCAGTTTCTTGACTTTCAAGATTCGCAGCAGCACTTGAACCAGCTTCTGTTTGAACATTTTCAGGTTCCTCTTCGTCATCAAGATTGTATCAACTTTCTTTGACATTCGTGAAACTTTCTTTTTCTCTTCAGCGACTTTCTTCAAGAACCAGTCGCTACGTTTCTCTTTGAATGTCGTCAACCATTCTAATTCAGCTTTTTTTTCATTTTCATCGCCACTATCATATTTTCGCCATTTGTACTCTAGTGGCGCAATATAATTAGCAGAAGCTATGGCACCAAATAAAGGTTTTGCGATCGGCGCTGAAGCTTGCTTTTGAAACATTATAAGCTTCTTCATAGTAACTTCATCCATGTGACTGAGATATAGGATATTATTCGGATCTTTCACGATTTTCTTGAATTTGTCGTCGATCAGCATCTGTATAAACCTTGGATACATCACAAGCCTATTCGATCCCATATTGTTCTTCATGTGTGCGAACACAAGCTTAGAAAAGTTGAACTTCTTGTTAAGAATGAGCATTGTGGCCATGCAAGCCATGTAATCTTGTACATCATCTAAACCCGCCTTTCAAAGACTGAATGTTTGAATGATTGCGTGCATCAGAAATTTATAGGGATTCGGAACCCCCCCCCTTTCTTCAAAGTAGATTCGTTTACGTGCCCCTTGTAGCGCATTCTGCAGAAACACCCTTTAACCATTCTTTCGTCAAGCAACATCGGATCGCTTGCTTCATCGTTAAAGTTCAATACTCTGTGGATGTCTGCTTCGATCACTTTAATCTCTTTATCTTCGTTTCCTTTTTGTACAATTGATCTGATCACTGTATTGTCTTCGTTTAGTGACGCAGAATTCCAAAATCTATAAACATGCGATCGATAAACCACCGTCTTTTCTGTGATCGCCTTATGAATAGGAATACGCTCCATTAAAGCGAGAATATTGTCATATGCTTCAAGAGATGGATAAACAGTCTTGTCGAGCGTTATGCATGTATTGTGGAACTTATTAAACGAGAGTTGAATATTCTGCAAGCACGAAGATCAAGACGAAATTAGAAAAGTTTAACAATTTTCACAAACCCTAATATTAAGTTCAGGCGAACTTGATTGGCATTTAAACAATACATATCTAGTAAGTCCGGCGAACTTGCCTTAGTAATTTTAACCAAATCTTAACCAAGTTCGGGCGAACTTGTAAAGCTTTTACAATTGAAACAGGTTCAGACAAGTTCGGGCGAACTTGTAAGGCATTCATTATTTTTAAACTTGAGGACAAGTTCGGGCGGACTTGTAAGATAGTCATTCTATAACAGATGAGGACAAGTTCGGCCGAACTTGGTTCAAAGAACCAGTTGACAAGTTCAGGCGAACTTGTCATCTTTTTCATGAAAACACCTGCAACAACCTATTCCAGCCATTTTGATTCAAATTGATGATACATTTATGGTCGCTTATGGTTGTTTATCATGTTTTAAGGTCCAATTCGTTCTATAATGTCCTTAATCAAGTCCAATCATTTAGAACAGATCTATTACGTTCAAACTATATCAATTCACGGTTCAATGTCCAATCACTTACCATAGCCATGATTCTTAGTGTGCAAATAACTAAGATTCTCTCAAAAATCGGGTAGCAATTCGACACAAACTTGTCAATTTTGAAAATCGCTCGAGTTCACTCTGTGTTATGAAGAACAAGTAATGAAGTCCGGGCGAACTTGTGATCTATTTATACTTAACAAGTTCGGGCGAATTTGTAAAACCAACCAGTTAAGATTAGAAATAAGTATGGGCGAACTTGCTAACTGATAACATTTATAAGCAAACACAAGTCCGGGTGAACTTGATTACAAGTCCGGGCGAACTTGATTATCCTAAAATCAAATTTTAAAATTTTTTTCAATTTAGACCCTGAACTTTTCAATTTTTACCAGTTTTAACAATCCACTCAGTTGACCATGTCCAAGCTAATGACCTTGGTTAACCGATTTGTCTGCCGAGTCCAAATTAATGACCTCGGTTTGACCGTTATGAACAAACTGCTGGTTTTTCTCAATATCAAGTCTCAAATTAATGAACTTTTAATCGTTTTGGCTTATCAGATTTTACAGATTAGCTCTCAGCTCGTTGTCAATTAGATTTCCACCAGTTTAGCACCTTACCAGACTTCGAAGATCCGTTCTCCAACATTGGCTTGTTGAAACTAATGTAGAAACAAAATCTTTTTTGTATTTTTGCAAGTTTATGCTAAAACACACTGAAAATCTTTTAGGTTTTAATCTGTAAAGCAGATAAACTATGTACAGACATATTTATAGACATATTTTTGTGAATTCGTGTCTAAGGAGCATATCAGTTGTTTGAGACGTATCACCAGTACCGTTGACCTTTTGATGACTCTAAGTTTTAAACTCGTTTACCTAGATTGTCGATATGATTTGTCCACTTAAACTTCGACACATTTCTCAAATGTTCCAAGATATCTTAGGTAGAATTATGAAACTTGACTTAACTATTGTTCCCATCTCAGAATATACTCCCGTATCAAGATTCCCTAGATTTCATCTTACAGGTGAATATAGCGTAATTGATATCTGTATCTAGGTTAATGCGAAGCCTTGAGAGCTCAGGTTTATACCACCGTATCGAAAAAGAGATGAAGGCTCGACTTAAAGGTGTGTTCCACTTAAGGAATCTTTTAAGCACTGCAAATGATTAGATCTTTTGATTCTTTTCAGTTTTGCATGCAGTTTAGGGGTTTTTAGCAAAAGCATTATAGAAGTTTTAGGCTATTGCTTCCGTAAAATCAGAAGAACTTGTATAATACCCCAGATATCAACTATCTATAAAAATCTCGTATCTCAGAATCAGGCAATCTCTCAAACGAAATTTCGGAGTACTAAGTCCATATATCCGAGAGATGTTAATCCACAAGTTTAAGAAGTTGTAAAATTTAGTTTATATCTCGGAAATAATTTACAGAACGTGTAAAGCGCCACATCCACAGTAAGACTTGTTTATTACTTTTAAACTTTGCAATTCTTTAGCATACTGTGATAGTCCGCTGATGTACTATTATTTCCTTTATGACACAAAATTCTTTTTGTCCTTTTCAATGTTTTTGTACTTTTTGAAAATTTTCTTATGTTTTTGTACTTTCTCAAATATTTCTCCCCCTAAAATCAAAAACATATTTTTGTATTTTAGTTTTTAAGAAATACTAATCTAAAAGATAGACAAACCAATGTGGATCATGTGAACTCGTCGTCCGATCCATATTCAACCTCTGCCTCCGCACCGGTCAGCAAATTTTTAATACCGTTAAGCCTCATTAGATATTAAATCTTGTTAAAGGAAAAGATTTGGTATAAAAATCAGCTTTTTGTTCATCGGTGTGGATTTTTTCTTTTCACACCAACTTCTTTTCGTAGCAGTCATGAATGAAGTGATAACAAATTTCTATGTGTTTAGTTCGAGAGTGATGAACAAGATTTTTGGTTATGTCGATTGCTGTCTTATTGTCTACATATAAAGGCGTATCAAGAAATTGCAATCCAAAGTCCCTCATCTGTTGTTGAATCCATAGGATTTGTGAACAACAGCTGGAAGCAGAAATGTATTCTGCCTCGCACGTAGAGAGAGACTGTGGTTTGTTTCTTGCATTGCCACGTTACTAATCGAGTTCCGAAGAACTGGCAACCAGCCGTCGTAGACTTTGAATTCAACTTGTCCACCCCAAAGTCAGAATCTGCATATCTCGTCAGATCAAAATTATCATTCTTTGGATACCACAAGTCGGTGCTTGGACATCCCTTCAGATAACGGGATATTCTTTTCACAATCTGCATGTGTGAAACTCTAGGACTGGACTGATATCTTGCGCAAAGACAGGTAGGATACATGATATCTGGGCGAGATGCCGTCAGATACATAAGTGATCCTATCATCGACCTATAGAGCGTATCATCCACTTTGGTTCCTGTTTCGTCAATGCAAATCCCATGATTCAGTGCCAGCGGAGTCGAAAGCGGCTTTGAGCTATCCATTTCAAACTTCTTGAGAATATCGTGAACATACTTTGTTTGATGAATGAATATGCCGCATGGTAACTGACCCACCTGTAACCCGAGGAAGAATTTCATTTTGCCCATAGAAGACATTTCGAACTTCTTCTTCATAATATTCTCGAATTCTTTGCAAAGACTATCATCCGTTGAACCAAAGATGATATCATCAACATAGATTTGTATGATGATTAGATGACTTCCGACTTCTCTGGTAAAAAATGTACTATCCACTGTGCCTCTAGTAAAGTTATTTCCAACGAGATGTTGAGATAACGTCTCGTACCAAGCTCTCGGGGCTTGGTGTAATCCGTATAAGGCTTTATCTAGGAGATAAGCTTTGTTCTTGTTCAGCGGATCGACGAACCCCGGTGGTTGGCCGACGTACACTTGTTCGCGTAGCTTACCATAAAGAAATGCGGATTTCACATCTAACTGGTACACCTTAAAACCTTTCCAAGCTGTGAATGCAAGGAAAATGTGGATTGACTCTAAGCGTGCAACTAGTGCATAGACTTCTGTGTAGTCAATTCCTTCTTGCTGGTGGAAACCCTTGACAACCAACCGAGCTTTTTTTCTAGAAATCACACCTCGATCATCCCTCTTGCACTTGAAGACCCACTTCGTGTCTATCGCTTTCTGCTTGGGGTGGTAAGTCTACAAGTCTCCAAATTCCCAGTTTCTCAAACTGTAGCAATTCCTCTTGCATCGCTATCACCCAGTTCTCATCACCCAAAGCTTCATTCACAGTCTTCGGATCGATTTGAGATATGAAACATGAATAATAGTAGTAGTCTTAAGTCGGAGCCACTCGAGTATAGAAACAATTTAAAGCTTTGTTGATCTAGTTTCTCATTCTCACACCAGTCTGTAACTCTCCAATAATGTTCTTTGAAGGGTGATATGAATAAGATCGTGACATCTCCTCACTAGGAACATCAACCGTACTGTTTGGATTTGGAATATTCAAATCAACGATTATATCAACATTAAGAGTACTCGATGTTGCTTCATTTTGATTGCTCGGGCCAGCAGATTGATTTAACATGTTGGATATCTGCTCGGATTCCTCATCAGATGAAGATTCACCATCATCGTTGAAAGTAGGAGCTTCATCAGAGTCGGAATTCTGATTCTGAGAAGTATTTGGCTCTGAGGTGTATTTCCTGGTTCAGTGGAAACATTTGCTGGAGTCATAATAGGTATTACTTCTGCTTCAGAAACTTATTCAACTGGAACACCACTATTACTCGGACCTGCACCAGAAGATGATGTACCAACAGTGGGTTGATTAACCACAATTAACCTTAAAATCTGTTCTTGGTTTGTCGACTATTGAAGATAATAAAGAGTTGCAAGTTCTTCTTCAGACGGTTCTTCTTGTAAGTCGAATGACTTCCACAAATCTTGGTAATTGAACAACCATATGTCGCCTTTTATCTGAATAGGAGTTGTGTACCGAAAGCAATCAACGTGTTGTGCTTTGATCACTCTTCTCAAAGCAAGAACATAACTCTCCTTAGCGGACTAGCATACCCGACAAAGAAACCTTCAAGCGTTTTAGCACCAAACTTTCCATCTTGATTAATCATTGTACAAGGTGCACCAAACGGTTCTAGATATTTTAGATTTGGTTTCCTTCGGTTAATCATTTCGAAGCAAGTCTTTTTAGTCGATTTGACAATTAAGACCCTATTCAGTGTGTAGCATGCCGCTGCAACCGCCTCACTCCAGAAGCTAACAGGAAGTTTCGAGTCTGCAAGCATTGTTCTTGATGTTCTATTCTTCCTCTCAGCTAAGCCATTTTGTTGTGGAGTGTAAGGTGCACTGAATTCGTGCAGAATTCCTTTGGCGTTGCAAAACTCTTTCATCTTGTTGTTCTTGAACTCCGTGCCGTTATCACTGCGAATACGTCTGACAGGGAGATGATATAGATTTTCAAGCTTCTTGAAGAGAATCGCCAGATTTTCAAACGTTTCATCTTCAGACTCTTGAAAGAAAACCCATCAATATCGAGAATAATCATCTGTGACGACTAAACAGTACAGATCTCCAGAACTACTTCGGACGTTCACCGGACCGAAAAGATCCATATGTGACTTTTTGATCTGCTTCCCTTTCTTACATTCAAGACAATGGTCCGTCATATGGAAGCTTCGAAGATTCACTCCTTCGACCAATTTGTTGTGAACCAAAAAATTCATTTCCTCAGATGTATATGCCCCATTTTCCTGTGCCATAGAATCGAATCCTTCTCCGTGGCTTTTGTGACAAAACATTGAGCCGTTTTCGATGATGTTGTGGCAACACCCATGTCTAACATGTAGAGATCGTTTTCGCATGGAGCGCGCACTAGGATCCACTCATTAGGAATCTTGAAGCCCGGCTTTAGAATCATGCACTCCTTAACATTGAAATGAACCATGAACTGCTTATCGCAAATATGTGATATACTGAGAAGATTGGTCTCTAGGTCGGTGATGTAATTCACTTGATCAAACGATACCACACCATTCGAAAGCTTGCCTTGAGCAACGATCCTACCTCCTTGATTTCTAGGAAAGCCTACATATCCTCCGTTTATCGCTTTGATGTCAAAGAGTAGTGCTTTCATCCTGATCATGTGTCTTGACGCTCCACTATCCAGAATCCACTTCGATAATATGGATCTTTGGAGCCCCTACACACATTAACAACTTAGTGAAAAAGTGCGACCCAAGCCTTCTTGGTCTTGGGTTTGGGATAATAAACTTCATAATCATCCTCAAAGTCACCATCTAAGATTTCATCAACACTATCATTTTCAAACTTGACATTTTTCTTATCTTTTGAAAATTTACAGTTTCAATTTTAATCTCAGATTCAGACACTTTGTTGTTACCAATCTTAACTGACTCAGATTTGGCAACTTCAGATGTTGTTGATTTTTTCTTAGCAACCCATGATTGTGATTTAACTCTTGCCTTTTTAATGTAAAACCTTGAATCTTTGTTTTCGTTAGTTTTGGAAGTTTCACCTTTCTCAAAAGTTGAATTTTCAAACTTTGACTCAGATTTAGGTTTAACTTCAAGTTTAGATTCATTTCTTTTCAGAATTGTAACAGGTTTTACAAATTCTGCTTGCTTAGGCTTTTCAACATCTGAATTTGTCTTTCTTTGAAGATAGACATGATTAGATTTCGGACACTTGCGTGCAATGTGACCAACTTCATTGCATTTGAAGCAAGTTCATCATGAGAATGTCCACTAGTAGGTTTACACCACTTGCGGCTTTAGCCTTATCTCGAAGTTCTTTTTCCTTTTTGAACTCATCGTTTGATTGTTTTCCAATCAAACTTTCCTCTTGAACCGAACTAGTCCCATACACAAATGCCATGTTTTTCTCTTTATATTCGTGAAATGGTGACTTTTTCTTTTTCGGTTCATCCTCTACATCCAAACCCAACCCTGCTCTCTTATGTTCAGGAAAATCACCACCATTCCTTCGATAGTTGTTAAAATTCTTTTTGGGTTTAGAATAAAACTTCTTTTCATTTTTCTCCAAATCCTCTGATGATACTTCAACGAGTTTGAAGAATTTGTCAAGCTGATCTTCTTTTACATTCTGAATTGAAAAGCTATCATTGAAATATAGTCTATCAGATTTCTTAACTTTGTACATAACAACGTTGGGATCATCACTAAGACCATCTTCCGATGATGTATCGTCATCTTCAGATTGTGATTCAGAATTGTTCGAACTTGAGTTGGCGTTCTCAAAGCTGCCATCATCAGATTCCTTTAAAACATTTTCAACAACAGTTTTAACCACAACTTCGCCATCATCACTTGTGCAGGTTATATCAATGTTCTCAGGAAGCTCATTTTTCTTTTCAGTTAAAAGTTCAATGTTAAGCGCCTTTTCTATCCCTTCAGCTTTTTGGCGACTATATTTTCGCACAAGGGTGGCGGAACATTGCTATAATCTCCACGTTTCTTACCTTTTTATTTCTGAACATTTTCTTTTGACAGAATCGTTGGAAGAATATGATCGATGACGTAAGCGTCCGTGGTATAGCTTTTCAAAAGCTGTCTCACTCTTTCAGTTTCTATTTTCATATCTTGAAGTTCTTGTTTTACTTCAGCAATGGTTTTAATGTAAACAATAATAGCTTTTTGTTTTCCATTACTGTTGCTTTTAACATTCTTACAGTGTCAACTTGTTCAACATTGTTTTTATCAAGCCTGCTGTAATCATCTTTCATTTTATCATTAGCTTCCTTCATTGTGCGATAATCATATCTGAATTTGTTGTTATGCACATTGAGTTCACTTATGATTTGAGTCTTTTCATCACATTGCAAACAAGGCTCGGTACACTTCGTACAAGATTTTTCAACCTCAACGATTTGTACTTTGACAACTTCTTTTTCGACAACTTTTACCTCTGAACCTACCTTCGTTAGAATTGCCATCAATGCTTTGTTGGCGATCTCCGTGAGGTTTTCCTCATTAATCTCTGTGTTCACATTGATTACTTCCTCAACCACTAGTTTCTCCTCAGCAACATGCTTCGAAGAAACAACCTGCAAAACTAGAAGTCATGTTAGGAGAAAGGATACCCAACATCTTTGTATGATGATAGATTTCCTCCTCTTCTGCTTGTTGCAAGTATTCTTCTAGCATTGCACTTTCCAAAGCTGCATCCTCAGCAGAATTATCTTCCATGATCTCGGCCATTAAAGCAACTCCGGTCTTTTTGGCAATATATGAGTTCTAGTCAAAATCATCATCTTCATTTGCAGCAACCATAGCTTTCTCTGTGTTGTTGGATGGTTTCTCTTGAACTTCAGTTTGAGTCTTCTTTAGTATTCACTGCCTCCTCCGAAAGGACTTTGATTGCCAGTTGCTTCTGGATTCTTGCATTCTCTTTTGAAATGCCCTTTTTGTCGGCATCTGAAGCAAGTAACTTTTGTTTTGTCGAATCCCAGTTTGTTGCTTGAATTCCCGATGTCTCTGCCGGTTAGAGCAACAAATTTAGTAACCCTCCGAATAATCGAACCTAAGGACCATTTGATGTCCATCAGCTCAAGCTCTTCTTCATCCACCTGATCATAATCTTCGACGGTCATCTCAGGATTACCAATCTTTCCTGCCACTAAACTCTCATAAGATTCTAACACTGTGGCTAGTAGTGCCATATGTTGTTTGGCCACTTGTTCAGAAACGACATTGTTTAGGTTGACAACAATGTTACATTTGAACACATTTGGATCAGAATTCGTTTCATTATTCTGATTTGGACCCATGCTTGAATATGATGAATTCTGCGGACTTTGATTATATTTTGGATATGGTTGAGTTTGGCTCTGTGGCGAATGATTCGAGGAATTCATATTCGCGCTAAAAGCGGTTTGGATATTCGGGCTTGAGATATTCTCGTGAGCTCCAGTTTTGTAATAAAGCCCTACATCTTGAGCAACGTTTGAATTCTTTGACTTGGCGATCTTTAACAACTCCATCTCGTGCCCCTCCAACTTATCGATAATTGTAAATAATTTGAAGAATTCCCAGCTCGGACTTTCTTTGAGCACCATGAGATATGTCGTCAATTCACCTTCAGGCAAAGCGTCAGCCAATTTATCAATGTATTCTTCTTCCGTTTTCTCAAGACCATGTCTCCTCATAATCACTTTCAGATGACAAAAACGTTCGATCATTTGTTTCATCGACTCTCCTTTGAGCATTGTGAAGATGTCGAATTCTTTCATGATCAGTGCTTTCTTGCTCTTCACAATCTCTGCACTTCCCTGATATTTGGTCTCCAGAGACTTCCATAATTCTTGTGCAGTTTTGTGTTGCGGAAAAAGCACCAAAATATATTCCTTCACTGACTGTTGGATTAGACTAATCATCTTCTTTTCGGCTACGTACGCATCTTTCTGTACAGTAGAAAACTTGCTTATTTCGATAACATTATTATTTTCGTCTGTTGGCCAGTGTAGCCAGTCTCAACTGCAACCCAGCTATGAAAGAACGTCGACTGAACCCAGTTTGTGAACTTTTCTTTCCACCCCTTGTATTCGTCTATACACATGAGTTTCTGAGGCTTCACAGACGTGCCTATCTCGTTATCAATGTTCATTTGATTAACCATTTGAGCATTCGATGCTAAAGCTGTCATGAACGCATTATGGATTTCTTCCATTGAAGACAACCTGATGAGAATCGCTGAAAATACGTTCACAAACTTTGAAAAATTTATTAGCCCACTGACAAGTTCGGGCGAACTTGCAGTTTGATAAAATCAGATTTTGTTTTACACAAGCTCATATGCGAACTTGTGTTAAATTTTTGTAAAAAATTCACCATGATGAAGTTCGGACGAACTTGTGACGATTTTCAAATGAATTATCAAGTTCGGGCGAACTTGATTAAAACTATTGAAAATATCTAGCAAGTTCGAGCAGACTTGTGTAAAAACAATGAAAAATCAATCAAGTTCAGGCGGACTTGATTAAAAATGATGAATTTTTAATCAAGTTCGATCAAAATCAGTTCGCCAAACATGGTTTTTTCAACTTTTTGACATTAATTCGTTTGAATTTGATGTTGAAACTCTCAGGGGTTTATCATTAGTGTATTTTACATGACATATTCAAAATTTAGCAACTTTTATCCGTAGATTCATTGTTTTCTTGAAAAAGTTAGGAAAAATGATAGAAATGAGTAGAATAAGAATAGATCTTCGCAATGATTTCACCAAATCAAGTATCCGTGGCTCTGATACCACTTGTTAGATCGCTCCTTGATTAGCACAGGAACCTAATTTGGTATCTAACGTTCATATAGGCGGAAACTATGTGACGTGTTAATCAAATATGCAAAGATTACTCGTTTAAATGTTGTTTATTGATCAATAAGTCCAATTACATGTAAGATCCGGATCGTGCAGAGCTTCGCCTCTGTTGTGACAAAGTTGCAAAAGTTACAAATGACAAACTAAGGACTACTATTTAGAGCACATCAAGTTCACTGGGGAGTTAACAAGTCGGGCGAACTTGTCTTGAATAAGTTAGGCCGAACTTGTTCCAACTTCAATGTTCCGGGCGAACTTGATGTCTATTTACATAAATAACCCTCATATTTGACATAATCTAGCCCAAACTAAACAGACTCGATCCAAGACTAAGACATAGACATTATGTACTAATATAAACATTTGACGATGATTATTAGGCCATCGGTAGGGCTATTTAAGATTCTGAGTTCACGGAACATCTTAGTTATGTGCCTTAGACCATGACATAAGACTTGAAGCAAATCGGAGCTCAGACACGCAAAATGAGGCAGTTTCCCGGTTATGGGAACGCCTTCGTTGTGAGAACAACAAAAGGTAACCAAACATGCAAGGAAAGGTCAATCAAGCCTAAAAACACTTAAACTACCCTAATACGAGGATATTACGATTAAAACATAACCAGGGTCGGATTTCGAGACGGTTATGCAAGGTTTTTAAAACCGAGTCTTTTAACACTGAAAACGAAAAAAAATGAGCCTGTTTTGCAAATCGGGGACGCGTGTTGTCACACCCCGACCGTGTAAAACAACAAACCACGGCGGAATCGTTGGGGAGTGTCGTAACAGAACTATTGTTTTAACAACCATGGCATAAGAAGTTAAGTTTTATTGAATTAAAATTTGTTTACATTGTCTGGAATAAAAACGGAAAATACATCAAAAGTTAAATTGTTCCACATAATTTTATTGTCACTAAGGCCCAAGTCCGCCCTAAGTGTCGCGTGATCAATCTTAAGCATTCGCTCTGGAAACATATGTGAAAATAAAGTACGTCTGCATAAAAATGCATTTGAGTAACATAGGTTTTGCGTTTAATATTCATGGCCTAGAATGTTTAAAGGAATACTTAGTTAAAAAGTGACCATAAATACTTACAAAATATTTTCTTCTATGAAATCATAAGATAAATCGAATGATATAAAAGAAATAATGCATGGTTAATTCAATAACCAAAATATAAGTCATGTCTCGTGTAAGAATGTTGTGTCATAGATAAAAATGTCTTGTCTTGTACTTTGTTTGAAATGATTTAGATAACGACAGGATATGCAACATGATAAAAACACTTATATATAGGAAGTACCAGCGGCGTATCCACCATGCTTTTATCATATTACACCCGTCCCATTATTTAAATCACTTATTATAAACCAACCATCAAAAAAAGTCTTGTTTAAACCAAAGAAATGTCTTGTAATAAATATGTCATTTAAACCAATGTCAAGTAAACAAATGTCATGAATGAGTAAAGTCTTGTATAACCAAAATGTCAAATGTAAATCAATGTCTTGTATAGTCGAAATGTCTTGTATAAAACAATGTCTTTGAATAATCAAACGTTTTGTTTTATAAGTCATGCTTTTATTGTTTAAAACATATATTTAGTTTGTTGGAAAACACACTCAAACCTTGTTGACAGTCTAATAGACCCTTATAAAGATAAAAGTCTATCAATTTCATCGGATTCTTTCATTCCCTAAAGTCGCTTCCAAACAAACCCGGGAAGTGGGAACGGGATTGTCAATCCTATGGTACCATTACATACTACCGGTCGGCGTGATCAATGTTAATGAATGTATTAAGTCCATCTCTAACGCACCAATATGTCATGAACAAAGTAAGCAAAAATGTCTTTGAAAACCATGTACTAGTATGCTCAGTCAACATACATAGCAAGAAATGTCTATGAAATCAATGTGCTAGCATGCTCAGTCAACATACATAGCAAGAAATGTAATGTAAATCAATATGCTCATATGCTAAGTCAACATATGCCGCAAAAAGTGTCCATGAAATCAATGTGCTCATATGCTAAGTCAACATATGCCTCAAAATGTAATGGAAATCATGTACTATATGTACTATGTAATCTAAGCATGTATAATGTCATGAAAACTCGAAAGTAGTCATAGGCACAATATGTTTCACCCCAAAACATTTGAAAAAGTAAAAGAGGGGACTATGTACTCACTTGGGATTGCAAGAAAGTCCTTGTTCAAGAAGATAAACCAAAGCTCAAGAGTCCGAGAATTTAAGTATGTCCTAATATCGGATAACTACGTTAATATCGGGACATAAACGAAAGATCAGACAGAGTGAGGTCTTGTAAACCAAATGAGTGTTGGAGCTCATATGAAATGGTTTAACAAAGTTAACATTCTTATTTGAAATGATTCCTAAGTGCTTTTGACCCATTATGGCTCGTTAAGGTAGTTTATGCTACTTTAACGGGTCATTTGTGTAAGCGCGTGATCGGATGGTTAGATATGTTTTATGATAGGTTCTATATGCCAAAACATGTTTAATTATGTTGTAACATCAGTTTATATGTCAAAACATTAGTTACATATGCTTAAAATTGATTTATTCCCAAAAAGGGCATTTTGGTCATTTATAAAGGCACAATAAACGACTTAACATAATGCTAACCAAACGACGTGACCATAAGGTATAACCTCGGAGGGTTATTCCCTATACAACTATGGTCCCTAATATGAGTTTGGTCGGATCCTAAGACCGACCAAACGGGTCGGATTTGAAAGTAAAAGTGGTGGTCAAGACGCTCAACTTACGATCCTAAACAAGCACGAAACTAAAAGTGACGAGTTAGACTTGTTTTGACATGTCTAATTAAGTTATAAAACTGATTTGGTATCAAACAAAGTGTTTTGATACCCGAAAATAGTTCCGTCGTATAATGCGCACTTTGCGTATTATTGACCGAAGCTTTGACTCGTCACTACAACTAGTAAACATGGTAATCAGTAGGCATGATCGCTACGGATCATAACCATCGTGATTACAATCACGTTGCAAAGTTCAATTGAATTTTGTCTTGACCAATTAATGGTCAAAGTCGAAAGTCAAACACTGTTTGACTTTTAGCTTGAAATAGCTAAATAAATGAAACAAGACAAGGGTAGAGCACTTACTTGTGTTTGAAGAACACCCAAGAGCTCCAACAATACCAGAAAACTCAGGTAGGAGGCATCCAACAATGTGGTAGCCTCCACTTAGAGTGTTTGAGAGAAAGAAAAGAATTGAACAGGTTGAAATAAGGATGATCATGGGTATTTATAGTTGAATTGAAGTACCAAATCATTACAAGTGTCCATGAGTCATCAAAGGGTTTGATCAGTGTCATAACACTTGTTAAATGCAGAAGAAAGGGTGGCAAATTCGAATGCTTAGTCAACAAGAGAGTTAACCAGCTGCTGCCAAGTTTCTGCTGCATTGGAGGGTCCTTACGGACCGTAAGGGCTTTGGGCTTATGGTCCGTAAGCCCTTTAGCTGGCAGACACTTTTGAAAATTGGCAGAACAGGCCCATACACTTGTTTTGTCGCGTTTTGGCACTTCTAACACCCGTTAACCTCATTTTTAAGATTCATAAGGACGATAAAGCATAGGGAACTTGAAATATGTTCAAAAATGTTCCGGGTGTCGCTTCGTTTGGCAGTACGATTGCGGTTTTCGGTTAATTACGACGAAAATCATAACGAACGCGGGTATGACCGTAAAAACGTAACGAATGATATTTTTGCATTCCAATCATTAAAATACAAGATTTTAATGATCACAAAATTGTTGGATGTGCATACATGTTCCGGATTAAGGTAAACGCAAAACGGCATGGTTTCACAGAATTTGCAAAATAGCCCCTGAAGTTGCCAAAACATGCTTTTGCCATACCGAAGCCCTCAAAACTTATTTCTAAGTTATAAAACGGTATTTAAGGTATGTTAAGCTTGTGACTTTGTTCCGGAGTGTGCGTCACTACGAGAATCGGCAGACTTTCATAGTTTGTCGTAAATAGTCCCTGTGATCGAATAAGCTTGTTTTTTTTTACATACCAAAGCCTTCAAAACTTATTTCTAAGTTAGGTAAAGGATATTTAGGGTATGTTCAGCTTATGTCACTATTCCGGAATATACGTCGCGTTTAACTAATGTTGTTTTGCGATTACACTTCCAGAAAAGGTTGTGAAAATTCAAAATCAAACATATATTGAAAATACACAAAAGTCATAAGTAAATACACAAATTTGTAAACAAAACAAAGTTTCATTAACATCAAATTGTTCGGAAGTCATTACAAGATGGAATTACACAGATATCATAGTCTCCCTACTTTAGGAAATTTCGTCCGGAAATTTAATTAGAGGAAACTTGTGAGAGAAGATGTAGATACTTTGCCTTCATTTGATCCTCTCGTTCCCAAGTAAATTCTGGGCACCGTTTGGATTCCCAACGAACTTTAACAATCGGTATCCGTCTGCGCTTAAGCTTCTTTACTTCACGATCCAATATTTCCACAGGTTTCTCAACAAAATGCATCGTGTCATCAACAAGAATTTCATCAAGAGGAATGTGGAGGTTTTCATTAGCCAAACACTTTTTCAGATTGGACACGTGGAAAGTTGGATGAACATTACCAAGTTCAGGAGGTAGCTCAAGTTTGTAGGCCACTTTACCAATTCTCTCAGAGATCTTAAATGGTCCAACGTACCGTGGCGTAAGTTTTCCTTTCTTCCCGAATCTAATCACACCTTTCCAAGGGGATACCTTAAGGAGTACGTGATCACCGACTTGGAATTCCAAGGGCTTGCGTCGTTTGTCCGCGTAACTCTTTTGACGGCTTCGACCTGTCGAAAGATTTTCGCGAATTTTCTTGACTTTGTCCGTTGTATCATGAATGAGTTCAGGTCCCGTGAATTGAGATTCGCCAATCTCATTCCAACAGACAGGTGAACGACATTTTCGACCATAAAGAGCTTCAAAAGGTGCCATGTCAATGCTGGAGCGATAATTGTTGTTGTAGGAGAATTCGATCAATGTTAGATACGAATCCCAGCTATCACTAAAGTCAATCACATAGGCTCTAAGCATATCCTCCAGTGTTTGGATTGTTCTTTCAGATTGTCCATCCGTTTGAGGATGATAAGTAGTGCTCAAGTTAAGCTTGGATCCCATGGCAGACTGCATGGTTCTCCAAAAAAAAGATGTGAAGCGAGCATCATGATCAGATATAATATCCAAAGGGACACCATGACGAGATACTATTTCATCCACATAGATTTAGCAAGTTTGTCAGCAGAGAAATCCTCACGAATGGCTATAAAATGTGTTGACTTTGTTAGACGATCAACGACTACCCAAATGGCATCGTGACCTCTAGAAGTGCGCGGCAATTTGGTAATGAGATCCATAGCTATGTTTTCCCATTTCCAAACCGGAATATCTAGTTGTTCAAGCAAACCAGAAGGACATTGATGTTCTGCCTTAACTTTGAGACAAGTAAGGCATTTGGAGATGTACAAAGCTATGTCTTTCTTCATACCTGACCACCAATACTAAGTACGAAGATCTTTGTACATTTTTTCTGCACTTGGATGAATTGAATAACGAGACTTATGTGCTTTATCCATTATCAAGGTGCGGAGATTGTTTAGACTTGGAACCCACAAACGGTTCAGATAATAAAATAACCCATTGTCGTTTGTTTTGAGTTGAAGCTCAAGATGATGTGGTAATTCAATACCCATTTTGTCTTGTGCAACACAAGTACTAAAAGGCTTACGGACTGTAAGGGCTTTGGGCTTACGGTCCCTAAGCCCTTTAGCTGGCAGACACTTTTGAAAATTGGCAGAACAGGCCCCTACACTCGTTTCGTCGCGTTTTGGCACTTCTAACACCCGTTAACATCATTTTCAAGCTTCATAAGGATGATAAAGCATAGGGAACTTGAAATATTTCAAAAATGTTCTGGGTGTCGGTTCGTTTGGCCGTACGGTTGCGGTTTTCGGTTAATTACGACGAAAATCGTAACGAACGCGTGTGTGACTGTAAAAACGTAACGAATGATATTTTTGCATTCCAATCATTAAAATACAAGATTTTAATGATCACATTTTTGAATGTGCATACATGTTCCGGATTAAGGTAAATGCGAAATGGCATAGTTTCGCAGAATTTGCAAAATAGCACCTGAAGTCGCAAAAACATGCTTTTGCCATACCGAAGCCCTCAAAACTTATTTCTAAGTTATGAAAAGGGTATTTAAGGTATGTTAAGCTTGTGACCTTGTTCCGGAGTGTGCGTTGCTACGAGAATCGGCAGAATTTCATAGTTGGTCATAAATAGTCCCTGTGATCGAATAAGCTTGTTTTTGACATACCAAACCCTTCAAAACTTATTTCTAAGTTATGTAAAGGATATTTAGGTATGTTCAGCTTATGTCACTATTCCAGAATATACGTCGCGTTTAACTGATTTCGTTTTGCGATTAGACTTCCAGAAAAGGTTTGAAATGTTAAAATCAAACAGATATTGAAAATACACAAAAGTCATAAGTAAATACACAAATTTGTAAACAAAACAAAGTTTCATTAATCATCAAATTGTTCCGAAGTTGTTACAAGATGGAATTACACAGATGTCATAGCTCCCCTACTTTAGGAAATTTCGTCCGGAAATTTAATTAGAGGAAATTTGTGAGAAAAGATGTAGATACTTTGCCTTCATTTGATCCTCTCATTCCCAAGTTTCATTAATCATCAAATTGTTCGGAAGTCGTTACAAGATGGAATTACACAGATGTCACACATGTGGAATCCAAAAACGAACCTAAACGTGTAAATGAAGATAGACATCATCTTTATAGCATGAAAAACGAAGAAAGACAAAGAGGGGGTGGGGTAGGGGCACCCCACCTTACAACCCCCCCTATTATATATTTTATTTTTATTTTTTTCTTCATTTTTACCCAAAATCTGGTCATAATCAACAAGAACATATCTGATCTTCACCTTATTTCAGCCAAATCAAAGGTATTTTTCAAGTTTATTAAGGTTTTGATAAAGTTTTCTTAATTAGACATGAACTAGATTATGAAAACTCTTTTTAATCAATGTTAATGGATGATTTAAACATGGTTCTTGGCTGAATAATAAAACCTCAGGGATTTCCTGATGTTATATGGTAGCCAAGATCACAAAACTTCGGCTTTCGATACCCTAATCGACCAAAAGCGATTAACAAAGTTATGAATCGAAAAATAGTGAAACAAGGCTTGATTGACATGAATTATTGCATTTTTCGATTGTTCTTGATGTGTAGGTACTAAATATAGCACCCACACACTTCTGGACTCAAGAAAAACACACGGGAACGGAGCTTGCGCTAGGTATAACACCAAAAACCTTCGATTAGCATATGCAGAATATTGTTTGGACTATAACTTGGTTCGTGATGCTTGGATTGAGCTGACAATTGGTGTGGTAATGGAGGGTATTTACAGGACTGTCCACATAAAATGTTAGAATTTTTGGAATTTTCTATGGTTTTTGGTGAATTTTTGGCTGTTTTACCGAAAGAAATTAGGGAAAAATACCAAACGGAGTCTATAAATCACCAAAACGAAATCGGAAAAATCCTAAATTTTTGTTGGGAGTTCTTGGACATATGAGGGACTTACTGGAACATTTTGGGAATTTGTGGACATCGGATGATAAGCAATGTCAATTATTCGGTTAAATGTTGTTTTACAAATAATTTATTTGAGGAGTTAAAGTGGCTAAATAAATTCCCGAATTATTTTTCTTAGAATCTATATATTTTTATTGAATGGTAAAAAAATTTCCAGATTTTTATCAAACTTATGCATTAAAAGGGAATTTACGGAATTAAAAACACTTTATTTTAAACTAGTTTCAGCAGTTTACCGTGTAACGAACCTGCCGAAACCGGGAACTGACCGAACCCGACATTTACTATAGTTGGAACACCAGGAGTATTCCGGGAGATTCCAGGGTTGTTGGACACTAGGGGTGTGTCCCATGCCAGTTCGGGAGAATACGCGACGGCGAAAAGGAAACTCAATTTTGGACAACCCAGACTCCCCAAACACCCAAACTCCCTTAACGAAAAGTTAATCTTTCTTATATGACAACATGTTGACACGATTGGTATTCCCGTACCATTATGCGAACGTGTCAAACAACTGACTTTGGCTGGCACGCGAACCGGTGCCTAGAAGCCAAACTAAAAACTGATACTACCTGACATCCATCACCATACCAGTATCCTATAGGCACAATCTAGGGTGAAAACTCATAACCAGATCCAAGTTATAACAATTACCAACTTAGATGCTGATTTAAATCCCTACTTGCATGTGTGCTATTAAAGCTGATCCAGTTGATTGATCACTCTTTGATTGATACTACTACCCATACTGTGAGTTTCAATCCCCACTTTTAAATTGTTTTACTGTTTTCTGGGTAAATTGCATGTTACAAACTGCGTTAATTGCACCAACTTGTGATGATGTCAATTACCTAACACACGAACTATCCCCAATGCAAGTGATTAACGTAAGGCGTGGGCACTGGATAGTACTATTGGTCTGACAAACCCAGTTTCCGCTGGACCGGTGTGCCAGCAGCCAGGCAACTGCACGCGTCCTAAACTATGTTATGTTATTAGGCATAACTACCCCATGGGCGTTGAACTGCATGTGAGCAGTCGGTGGGCTGAGGTGTCGAACGTGACATGGCCCGGTGTGCTGAGGTGTCAACATGACACGACACGGTTATTGTGGTCAAAGTTTCACTTGTGAACTCGTGTAATTCCATCTGCAATCTATGACACGTGCAATTAAACTGGTTAACGTATTTTGCTATGAAACAACCAAGCCAGTGGAACTCACCGGCTCGTTTAGCTGACCCTTTTTAAAATGAACATGCATTTTAGGTAAAACTAAGAAGGAATGAGGAATGTGCGTATGGAACGTTTTGAGTAGGCGGACAGTAGCAGAATAAAGGCTATAGTGGCTTGTAGTACCGCACTTGAACTAATGGTTTGTATTATGATAGTTGATGTATGTTGTAACCGATGTTCCCTCGTTATATGATATCACGTTTTTAACTTATGATGAAATACCATGTGTCTGCCGCACCCCACAATTGTCTTCCGCTGCTAGTCGGGGTGTGACAAAAGATGGTATCAGAGCCATCGGTTATAGCAAATTAAGTATCCCTAAAGAACCTAGACTATAATCCTAAGTTTAGTTTCCTCGCACTGAGAACCTCTGGAGATTGAGTAGTATGACTATTACCGGGATGGTCTTGTTAGGCAAATAAATTATTGTGGTCCAGAACATAATAATATATCTGCTGGTACTTGGGAATTTCAGAAAGGTCATTAAGATAAGATAGAACGGGGATGCGAATACCAACCTGACAAACTAACTCTAATTTTTAAAATTTTAAAATCAAAATTTTGTGCAATACGTGCTTATGTGTATATCGTTGGAGCGTTGAAGTTCGGTTGTTTCGGTCAATAGAGTCGGTGTTATATGTTGCCTTTCTCTACAAATACCATGTCGCGTCATACGAGTCATCAGACTGCATCCCGTACTAAGACAGATCCTAACGAGCCGTATCAGTCCGGTTACTGTTGTGGTAGTTACCCACCTAGACCCCGTACCAGGCGTGAGGGATAGGTCTCGAGCGCATATCATTCTCCGTCTCACCACCCGACTAGCTCCTCGGAGCGTAGTCGTACCCCTAATATAGTTGTTCAGTTAGCACCTCGTTTACCTACACCAGAGACTCCTCCTGAGCCTTATACTCCTTCTACCCCGAGCACTTACTCACCATCTTCACCTAGTTCTCATGTGTTGATGCATATGTCTGTTGCCTCTGTCATCGTATAATATCGAGTCTGTGTTTCGGAGCGAAACGTTAAGTTTATGAGTGATATGAGACAAGTTCGCCCGAACTTGACCATGGCTCATTTCAGGCGAAGTTGTTCTACTATATATAGGATAGTTGTGTTCTCATTTGTAAGATTCAGAGATTTTGTCACAAAGAGGCGAAGCTCTGTCCAAGTGTTTTCAGGATTTGTAACGTTTACTAATCAATGAAATAGTGATTAAACAGTAACAAACTAGTATCCAATGTCGCCTATGCAAACGGATTCCACACGTTTACCTTAGCTTTGCAAAATTAGGACCCGAACGATCCGTGTAACGGACCCTCAATTGGTATCAGAGCAGGATTAGCCTAATTTGAAGACATTGGACATAGAACATCTCATCTTCTACTCATTTCTTTCATTTTTATCTTTTCTTGGATATTTCACGAACAAAATGGACTGATTTTCAAGTATAATACGTAAAATCCATAATAGTAAAACCCTTGAAAATTATCAGAGCTTAAAACAAACGAATTCATGTCGAAAATTTGAAAAAACCATGTTTGAAAACACATGTTTGCTCGAACTTATCATCAAGTTCGCTCGAACTTGACTGAAAAATTCACTTTTTGAGTAATTTTTCATCAAGTACGCCCGAACTTGATTGATTTTCAGTGATTTTACACAAATCCGCTCGAACTTGCTTAACATTTCTTCAAGTTTCATCAAGTTCGCCTGAACTTAATCAAACTTTGTTGAAAGTTTATTACAAGTTCGCCCGAACTTGTTAAATCTCTTGAAATTCTTACAAGTTCGCTCGAACTTGTTCTCAGGGTGATATTTTCATAAATCTCAATACAAGTTCGCCCGAACTTATTAAGTAGCTGATTTTCACAATGACAAGTTCGCCCGAACTTGTCCAAGATTTCTAAAAAAAGGCATGAAAATTCATAAAAACGTCTCGGACTTTATATATCGTTAGATTCGTATCGACGAGACGAGTTTAAAGCTCTAATCTGGTAAAAACAATTTTCCGAGAAAATTTAAACGTCTTTAGCGAACCGATACATTAATATTTTTTATTAAGAAGTCAAATTTTACTAAAAGTGTCTGTTTGCTAATCATTTTTCAAGTGTTTTTGAATGACAGATAAATTTGGAAAACGAAATGGAGTCCGTGAAGCCGCCAAAGTTGATGGGTATGAACGAGTATGAAGGCTGGAAAGAAAAATTCGAGAACTGGGTACGAGCAAATCACTTCTATGGTTGGGTTGCTGTTCAAACTGGATTTAAATGGCCAGTCGATGAACGTGGAGCTGAGCTTTCAGTATCAAAGTTTACACCTAAACTGAATGATGCATATGCCCATGAGAAGAAAATGCTAACCTTGTTACAACAATCGATAAAAGAAGATATCTTGGTTTTGTTACCAGATTACAAAACTGCACAAGATTTGTGGAAATCTCTGGGCGCTAAATATTTGGAAAGTGCTGAGATGATTAAGAACAAGAAGGTGCTAATCAAGAAGAAGTCTGATCGTGTTAGTGATCAAGGAAATGATCGGGAAACACAAAGTTCAAATGATCAGTTTAAGAGAGAAGGAAGTATGATTGCGAAGAACTGTGAAGAACAAGTTTCAAAAACGTCTACAAATGAATCTTCATGTTCTAAAAAAATATGCCTAGTCTATGATGTAGATTTGACTGACTATCTGGCAGAAAATGCCAAACTCTTGAACAATCTGGAGAGTTTGACATTAGAAAATAAAAAATTAAAAGAATATGAAAAGATTTTTGAAAATAGAATAAAAATTTTAGAAAATGAAAAATCTGTTTTAAATAAAAATGATTTTGAAAAACAAATTATAATAAACTCGCATCTTGAAAAAATCAGGAAACTTGAACAAGATGTTGAGAATGCTAAAAATAAAGCTGTTGATTTAGAAAAGAAGTTGAAAGGTTTTGTGACTTTGTCATTGATTCTAGATCAGATATGTCCAAAACCAATCAATGAAAATAAAAAGAAAATTCCAATAAGTGACAATATCACAAATTATGACGATGTCATAATTGAGGATTGTGATGATAATACCGATGATGAAAGTACTAAAAATGAGACAAATGAAATATTTTTAAAACAAAAAGAAAAATTTCAAGAAACCATTCTACAATCTACTGAAAAAGGTGAATGCTCAACGCAAAAACCTTCTAAGCAGAATGGAGAACGAAAACAAAAGGAAAAACAGAGTTCTAAAAATTCTAAAAATTTTCAAAAGAAAAATAAAAGCACATCGGTACGATCATTCAATCATTATAAAAACTCAAAAAAAATCTGAAAATAAATGGTGCAGGTCGGACCACAGTGCTTCAACGTCAAATCATGCTTTTAAACGAAGCAGGAAAGATGGCTACCACACATCAAATTAATGTTATGATTTGAGTGTATGGTTTGCTAAAAAAGATCGATATGAGAACAGGAAGTGTCATAAATGTGGAGTAACTAGACACATTGCTAGAAAATGTTTTCAAATTGATCTTAAACCTGTTCATATTGATAAGAAAAATTTTGAAGATTTGAAAGTACCAACTCAGGTTTGGAAACAATGTACAGAAACTACAAACAAGGTGAAACCAGTTATTACTAAGTTTTCAAATTTTAAAACTGGTGAATCCTCTAATAGTAAAGAACAAAAAGTTTCTACATTGTATTTCAAGAAAAGAAGTTACACAATCAGCGAAAATTGAAAGGTTAGAGGACTTTCTCAAACTTGAAAGTCCAAAATAAACCTGATTGTGCAAAGAAAATCAAAATTAAGGTTGAAGAAACCACGCCTAAGACTACAAAGGCTTGGGTGTCACTATTCAACTAATTGTTTGAATTTTTGTGCAGGAACTTCTGAGATGAAAGCAAATTACTAAGAATGGTGTTCTGGGGCACACATTGAAGATGGGCCAGGTTATCATGTTATATACAAAGGCCATTTTTACAAAATATGTTCCAACAATGTTTACTTTAAAATTTTGAAAATTTTTGGAGAAAATTTTTCGAAAATACATTCCAATAAACGTTTACTTGAAAATTTTTACAAATTTTTGAAGAAAAATTGAAAAATTTCACAGAACCCTCGCTGTTGAACAAGGCAAAACTCATGTTCAGTAAATTGTTATAAACACAAAAGTGTCAAGGTTTTTGTCATCATGAGGGGGGAGTGCTTAAAAGAAAATTTGTGAAGCAGTAATGGATGGTGAATTGAAGTGATTCTCATCGGTTGGTCAATGTTTTTCTATAAATAAAAGAAAATTCCAAAAATATGTTTTTGAATTATAGGGGGAGAAAAATTTTCAGAAAATTCAAAACCATATTATGTACGAAAAGTACAAAAACATTGAAAAAGACAAAAAGAGTTTTTGTGGATAAAAGGAATTGATAGTACATCAGTGGACTATCACAGTATGCTAAGGATTTGTAAAGTTAAAAAGTGATAAACATGTCTTACTGTGGATGTGTCGATAGGCTTTACACGTTCAGTAAATTGTTTCCGGGATATAAACTAAATTTTACAACTGCTTAAACTTGTGGATTAACATCTCTCGGATATATGGACTTAGTACTCCGAAATTTCGTTTGAGAGATTGCCTGATTCTGAGATACGAGGTCTTTATAGATGATTGATATCTGGGGTATTATACAAGTTCTTCTGATTTTGCGGAAGCAATAGTCTAGAACTTCTATAATGCTTTTGCTAAAAACCCCAAAACTGCATGCAAAATTGAAAGGAATAGAAATATCTAATCAAATTGCAGTGCTTAAAAGATTCCTTAAGAGGAACATACCTTTAAAGTCGAGCCTTCATCTCTTTGTCGATACGGTAGTATTAACCTGAGCTCTCAAGGTCTCGCATAACCCAGATACAGATATCAATTACGCTATACTCACCTGTAAGAAGAAATCTAGGGAATCTTGATGCGGGAGTATATTCTGAGTTGGGAACCATAGTTAAGTCAAGTTTCTTAATTCTACATAACGTATCTTAGAACAATTGAGAAATGTGTTGAAGTTTAAGAGGACAAATATATCGTCAATCTAGGTTAATTTATTTAAAACTTAAAGTCTCAAAAGGTCAATGGTACTTGTGATTTGTCTCAATAACTGATATGATCCTTTAGCACAAACTCAACAAAAATATGTTTGTAAATATGTTTGTACATACTTAGAGTTTGATATTCATTACATAAAAACAAAAGGATTATATTATCTTTTAGTTTTGACCACTAATGATGAAATGTTGATTTTCAAAATCTAAAGCTGCGGATCAAAAGTTTGAAAATTTCAAACTCATCTGAAAAGTTTAAAGGTTCATTAAGTTGAAACTTACATTTGAATAAATGTGTCAGTTTAGTGTCAAAACATTTAATCAAGATCATTAAGTTGAACTTGATACATGAATCAGATATTCATGGTCATTAATTTGGACTTGATTAACTGAGAGGGTTTAAAACTGATAGAAGATTAAAATTTCAAATGTTAATGGTTAGAAATTTCAAAGTTTGAATCGGAAATGATTGTTAGAATGTTTGAGGAACTTTGAAACAGGAAGTAGATTTTATGGGGGAGCTAGTTAAAACACGTTGATTGAAGATAACAGAAAGCTCAAAGCAAGGGGGAGCATGGTGATTAAAGTTTTATCAAGACAAGCTCAAGAAAAGAGAATAGGATTGAAGAAGATATGAAGATCAAGGAAGTTAAAGTTATTAAAGAAACAAAGATCAAGAGAATATTAAAGACTCTGGAACTTAATTGAAGAATGATGACTACGACAACATCCAAGGGGAGTCAGTTGATGCATATGTTTGTTGCCTATGTCATCGTATAATATCGAGTCTGTGTTTCGGAGAGAAACGTTAAGTTTATGAGTGATATGAGACAAGTTCGCCCGAACTTGTAGAGCTCATGATCAAGTTCGCCCGAACTTGACGATGGCTCATTTCAGATGAACTTGTTCTACTATATAAAGGATAGTTGTGTTCTCATTTGTAAGATTCAGAGATTTTGTCACAACAGAGACGAAGCTATGTCCAAGTGTTTCTAGGATTTGTAACGTTTACTAATCAATGAAATAGTGATTAAACAGTAACAAACTAGTATCCAATGTCGCCTATGCAAACGGATTCCGCACGTTTACCTTAGGTTTGCCAAATTAGGACCCGAACGATCCGTATAACGGACCCTCATCATGAGGTACCTACCATTAGCCTCCGACAGACGGCTCGTCGGTGGGTACCCGCACCTGTACCTGTTTTTACACCACCACTCTCTCCTATCCGCCCGATACCGGTACCTATGGGAGCGCGGCAACAGGTTACTGCCCGTTTCCTCACACCCCCTAGGGAGGACCCTTCCCCTTTTCATACCTATGAGCGAGGTGGCCCTTCTCGCCCGGTCAGAGATCCTTCCCCACCTGTACGGGGCGTACCGTTCCCTCCTCAGGAGGCACCTGCTCCCCTCACCGAGAGCAGTCTGATAGGGTACTTACTTGAGCAGATTGCATTGCAGTGGATGGCGCACGACAAGGATGAGCAGCATAGGAGATCGATGGGAGATTATCTGATCGTCTTACAGCAGGCGATCATTGCGTTGCAGCAGGGTATGGATGCGTTCATTACTACCAGGACCGTTTCCGGGCAATGCTGTATGGATGCATTGGTGCCATCGTAGGCCTGGTGGCAGGTTTTATGGGACCGGCATGTTGGTTGTGGCATTCGTAGTATGGTTTTCCTTTTTAGTATAGACATACATGATGTATCTTTTGCACATCCTACCAAGCACTAGGTTATGTCCATGTCGAGGTGCTGATGTAGTCGTAGTACTTCAGTGTTTTCATAGTTCGTGCTGTCGTTGTATGGTGTATGTACGTCACTTCGGTGACCAGTTTTGACGGCACATTGAAGCACTGGCCCTTATGGGTTAAGTCTATGTGCACATTTTGACAGTTGTATGATGACAGATCTTATTATATATATGATGGTGATTTTGGATATACGTGTTGTCGGCTCATGTGTACGATGAAATTGTGTAATATGTGATGATTGAACGTGTAACATTAATACATATATATATATATATATATATATACTGTTTATAATAAATGGCCCCGAAACGCGCACCACAAATGATGGCGGTGGAAATTGCGCAAATGATAGCCCAACAGCTTCAGGCAGTTATCCCCACGATCGTGGCGCAGGTTAGCGCCGGTATCAATGCTAACCAACAACAGAACCCGCAACCAGGGCCGGTAGGTCAAAACAATGTTAGACCGGTCTGCACGTATAAGCACTTTATGGAGTGCAAACAAATGGAATTTAGTGGAATCGAAGGACCGAATGGGTTAGTGAAATGGATCGAGAAGTCGGAATCGGTAATTAATATAAGTAATTGTCCCGGTGATTGTGCGGTTAAGTATACGACTTGTACCTTCACCGACAAAGCCTTAAACTGGTGGAATACCATCGTTCAATCTTGCGGGTAGGTCGCAATTAATACTATGACATAGGACGATTTAAGGCACTAATGATGGAAAAGTTCGGCCCAGCCAACGAAATTCAGAGGCTTGAACATGACTCCTGGAACCTACTGATGCAAGGTGCCGACCATGCAGGTTACACCAATCGTTTCAATGAACTGGCACACGCATACTGCCAGACATGGTCCGACCGGAGCACAAGCGGATCGAAAGATATATCTGGGGACTGGCCCCAGAAGTTAGGAGCATTATTAACTTGGTGGAACACCTGACTATGCATGGAGTGGTAGCCAGATCAGGTACTCTTACGTTCGACATGGTTAGACGTAGGATTTTGACAATGCCTGGAGAGCAGGCTGGTAATAAGCGAGAAGCCCGGAAAGTAGTCAAGCAGAGACAACAACAACAAAGTGGGGGAAAGCAACTAGTCAAAGTTACGCCATGACTACCCCAACTGGTAGCTCTGATAACTACAAAGGAAAGGCCCCAAAGTGCAACAAGTGCACTTTGCACCACTATGGTGCGTGCCAAGCAGCGATATGCTCGAGGTGTCACAAGAGTGGGCATTATGCCCGAGACTGTAAGATGTCAGCCGAATCAAACCCCAAACCAACCCGCTTGCAACCCCCAAGGCCTCAACCTCTTCTGCAGCGACCCCAACAACCAACAACACAACCGATTACCTACCCCCGTACGTGCTATGAATGTGGCTGTACGGAGCATTTCCGAAGAAGTTACCCGAAGTTGAATCAGCAGGGAGCAGGAAAGAATACACAGGGCCAAGAATCTACCTCGAATGCAGCTCGAGGTCGTGCCTTTGTCATTGGGTCTGGTGACGCACGCAAGGATCCAAACGTGGTTACAGGTACGTTCCTCGTTTCTGATCAATTTGCTTCAGTGTTATTTGATACGGGCGCCGATAGGAGTAATGTTTCTAATGCATTTTTCCACTGTTAAATATGGCCACTATTGACTTAAAACAGCTGTATTCCATCGAACTTGCCAACAGGAAAGCTATCACCAGTCACCAACTCATTTGTAGCTGCCCTATAACCCTTAACGGTTACCAATTTTCTATTGACCTTTTACCCGTAGAACTGGGCAGTTTTGACGTTGTCGTAGGAATGGACTGGCAGTCCAATCATCACACTGAAGTGTTGTGTGAGCAGAAGATTGTAAAAATTCCTTTGTCCCTGGACGATGTGATTATGGTATAGGGAGAGAAGTTAGGTACCATGCTGAACCTCATATCCCATCTCAAGGCGTTGAAGTGTATACGACAGGGATGTGACAGGTTTTTAGCCAGCGTCACGACATATGAACCAGCCGAAAAACGTATTGAAGACATCCCGATAGTGCTCGAATAACTAGGTGTGTTCCGGAGGAATTGCCCGGATTTCCGCCCAATCGGCAAGTCGAGTTTCCGATCGACCTAATACCGGGAACAAAACCCATTGCCAGAGCCCCATACTGTCTTGCACCATCCGAGATGCAAGAATTATCGACGCAACTACAGGAGTTACTTGATCGTGGTTTCATCCGTCCTAATTATTCTCCCTGGGGAGCCCTAGTCTTGTTTGTAAAGAAAAAGGACGGGAGCTTTCGAATGTGCATCGACTACAGAAAATTAAACAAGGTCACTATAAAGAACCGTTATCCATTTCCACAGATCGATGATCTTTTTGACCAGCTACAAGGAGCCCGATATTTTTCTAAGATAGATCTTCGGTCGGATTACCATCAAGTGAAGGTCCAAGAGGACAATATCCCTAAGACGGCTTTTCAAACTCGGTATGGCCACTATGAGTTTCTGGTTATGCCCTTCGGGCTAACCAACGCACTTGCTGTGTTCATGGATCTCATGAACCGGGTGTGTAAATTATACCTCGATAAGTTCGTCATCGTCTTCATCTACGATATTCTGATCTACTCCAAGAGCAAGGACGAGCACGAGTATCATTTACGTGCTATATTGGAGATACTACGGAAAGAGCAACTGTACGCTAAATTGTCTGAGTGCGACTTCTGGTTGCAAGCCATGCAATTTTTGGGACATGTGGTGGATCAGTATGGAATTCATGTGGATCCAAGTAAGATAGAAGCAATCAAGAATTGGCCTGTGCCTAAATCTCCGAAAGAGATACGCCAATTCTTGGGACTGGGGGATATTACTGCCGGTTCATCGAAAATTTCTCTAGTATTGCCCAATCGCTAACAGCCTTGACACGGAAGGATAGGAAGTATGAATGGGTGAAGACCAAGAAACAGCATTCCAGTTGTTAAAACAAAGGTTATGCGAGGCTCCAATTCTGACGTTACCCGAAGGTAACAATGACTTCGTCGTATATTGTGACGCATCTCAGCAAGGGCTCGGATGTGTCCTAATGCAAAGAAATAAAGTCATTGCATACGCTTCTAGACAACTAAAGGTGCACGAGAAGAACCACATGACACATGATTTGGAACTGGGTGCGATCATATTCGCGCTGAAGATATGGAGCATTATTTATATGGTACAAAGTGTACTATATATACGGACCACAAAAGCCTCCAACATATCTTCGACCAAATAGAGCTGAACATGAGGCAGCGCAGATGGGTGGAGTTATTAAATGACTACGACTGTGAAATAAAGTACCACCCAGGAAAAGCTAACGTGGTAGCGGATGCACTAAGCAGGAAGGATCGAATTAAACCTAGCACTGAGAATGATTGTGCAAACGAGCCTTAAAGAGCGAATCTGGAATGCGCAAATGCAAGCCTTGGAGGAAAGCCAGTTACCCAGCGAAGGGTGGCATGGAAATGAGAAAAGCTTTATGAAGAAAACGGATGAGGTGTGGTATTTTAAGAATCGAGTGTGGATTCCTGCAAGTTCGGAGCTGAGACAGTTGATCATGGAAGAGGCCCACAAATCGAAATATTCGATTCATCCCAGTACAGAAAGATGTACCACGACCTTAAAGAGTTTTATTGGTGGTCGGGGATGAAAAAGGACGTGGCAGAATATGTAAGCCAATGCTTGACTTGTGCTCGGGTCAAGGCAGAGTATCAGAAACCCTCAGGAATGTTACAACAACCCGAGATACCTTAGTGGAAATGGGAACAAATCACGAAGGATTTCGTGACCCATCTCCTAAGGATGCCCAATGGTCATGACGCAATTTTGGTAATCGACGATCGATTGACCAAATCCACATTTTATTCTGATCTATACCACCTATAAAACTGACAAGTTGGCCGAAATCTACACTAACGAGATAGTAGCCGACACGGTGTCCCAGTTGCTATTATTTCAGACCAAGACAGCCATTTCACCATGTGATATTGGCATAAGTTACAAGAAGCTTTGGGGACGCGGATCAATTAAGTACTGCTTACCATCCCCAAACCGACAGCCAATCAGAATGCACGATCCACACATTAGAGGACTTGCTTCGCGCCTGTGTCCTAGACTTCGGAGGAAGTTGGGACAAGCATCTTCCACTAGTAGAATTTTCCTATAACAATAGTTACCATAGCAGTATCCAGGCAGTCCCGTACGAGGTGCTTTATGGTCGAAATTGCTGATCACCACTTTGTTGGGCTGAAGTAGGTGACACCCAACTGACAGGACTCGAGCTAGTACAGGATACGACTGATAAGATCCACCAGATTCAGAATAGATTGAAAGCTGCTCAGGATCGGAAAAAGAGTTGGGCTGATGTACATGGAAAACTGATATCGTTTGAGGTGGGTGAACGGGTATTGTTAAAGGTATCACTGTGGAAAGGCGTTTTCAGATTTGGAAAGACCGAAAAGTTAGCACCACGATACATCGGACCATACGAGATTCTAGCAAAAGTAGGTCCCGTAGCATATCGGTTAAAGCTACCAACCGAGCTTAGTGCCATTCATAATGTCTTCCACATTTCAAACCTAAAGAAGTGCCTATCAGGCGAGGCCACCAAGATACCTTGAAAGACATACATGTTGACGACAAACTCCACTTTGTGGAAGAACCAGTAGAAGTAGTTGATGGCGGGGTTAAACAATAAAGGCACAACAAAATTTCACTGGTTAAAGTTTGGGGACAAAATTTCTTAACCAGGGGAGACTGTGATACCCAGGACGAAACCAGGTACCATTTAATCGGTCCAAAACTTTAAGCATGCTTAAAAACAATAATTGTGTGAAAACCCTAAAAACATATGTGACTTGTGTGCTATGTTAAATGATATCTGTTATGTCTCGGAGGAATCCGAGAGCACGTCATGGTTAACGTAACACTAATAAGGGCCAACGGTGCGAGGTTGGTGTCCTTAGCCTTTGAAAACGTGTTAAACGGGAGCTTTCCGTTTAACTGTGCATTAAACATTTGACGATGATTATTAGGCTATTGGTAGGGTTATTTAAGATTCTGAGTTCATAGAAGATCTTAGTTATGTGCCTTAGACCATGACATAAGACTTGAAGCAAATCGGAGCTCGGTCACGCAAAATGAGGCATTTTCCCGGTTAAGGAAACGCCTTCGTTGTGAGAACAACAAAAGGCAACCAAACATGCAAGGAACGGCCAATCAAGCCTAAAAACACTTAAACTACCCTAATACAAGGCTATTATGATTAAAACATATCTGGGGTTGGATTTTGAGACGGTTATGCATGGTTTTTAAAACCGAGTCTTTTAGCACTAAAAACGCGAAAAAAAGGAGTCTGTTTCGCAAATCGGGGACGCGTGTGGGATCCGAAAACAAACCTAAACACGTAAACGAAGATAGAAATCATCTTTATAGCACGAAAAACGAAGCACGACCAAGCGGGGGGTGGGGTAGGGGCACCCCACCTTGCGACCCCCCCATTATATATTTTATTTTTTCTTCATTTTTACCCAAAATCTGCTCATAATCAACAAGAACACATCTGATCTTTACCTTATTTCATCCAAATCAAAGGTATTTTTCAAGTTTATTAAGGTTTTGATGAAGTTTTCTTGATTAAACATGAACTAGATTATGAAAACTCTTTTTAATCTATGTTAATGGATGATTTAAACATGGTTCTTGGCTGAATAAGAACACCTCAGGGATTTCCTGATGTTATATGGTAGCCAAGATCACAAAACTTTGGCTTTTGATACCCTAATCGACCCTAATCGACCAAAAGCGATTAACAAAGTTATGAATCAAAAAACAGTGAAACAAGGCTTGATTGACATGAGTTATGGCATTTTCGATTGGGCTTGTGTAGGTACTAAATACAGCACCCACACACTTCAAGACTCGAGAAAAACACACGGGAACGGAGCTTGCGCTAGGTATAACACCCGAAACCTTCGATTAGCATAGGCAGAACATTGTTTTGACTATAACGTTGTCCGTGATGAAAATTGGTGTGGTGATGAGGGTATTGACAGGAATGTCCACAAAAAATTTTATAATTTTTAGAATTTTCTATGATTTTTGGCGAAGTTTTGACACTTTTACAGAAAAAATTCGGGAAATATATTAAATGGAGTCTATAAATCACCAAACTTTACATGAACACCAAGGAACATATAGGGAATGTTCTGGGAAGTTTGGGAGTCCAGTGGTTGGAATTTGATTCGGATTAAAAATCCGTGTTTTGTGAGTTTTCGGTAGCCGGAATCGCGCCGAAACGAAATTGGAAAAATCCCAATTTTTTGCAGGGAGTTCCTAGACATTTGAGGGACTTACTGGAATATTTTGGGAATTCGTGGACATTCGGATGATAAGCAAAGTCAATTATTCGGTTAAATGCTGTTTTACAAATAATTTATTTGAGGAGTTAAAATGCTAAATAAATTCCCGAATTATTTTTTCAGAATCTATATATTTTTACTTAATGGTATAAAAATTTCCAAATTTTATCTAACTTATGTATTAAAAGGGAATTTACGGAATTAAAAACACTTTATTTTAAACTAGATTCGGCAGTTTACCTGTAACGAACCTGCCGGAACCGGAAAACTGATCAAACCCGACGTTTACTATAGTTGGAACACCGGGAGTATTCCGAGAGATTCCAGGTTGTTGGACACTAGGGGTGTGCCCCATGCCAGTTCGGGAGAATCCACGTCGGCGAAAACGGAAACGCAATTTTGGACAACCCAGACTCCCCAAACACCCAAACTCCCTTAACAAAAATTTAATCTTTCTTATACGACATGTTGACACTATTGGTATTCCCGCACCATTATCTGAACGTGTCAAACAACTGACTTTGGCTGGCACGCGAACCGGTGACAGAAGCCAAACTAAAAACTGATACTACCTTGACATCTATCACCATACCAGTATCCTATAGGTTCAATCTGGGTGAAAACTCATAACCAGATCCAAGTTATAACCATTACCAACTTAGATGCTGATTTAAATCCTTACTTGCATGTGTGCTATTAAAGCTGATCCTGATGATTGATCACTCTTTAATTGATACTACTACCCGCACTGTGAGTTTCACTCCCCCACTTTTAAACTGCTTTACTGTTTTTTGAGGTGAATTGCATGTTACAAACTGTGTTAATTGCACCAACTTGTGATTATGTGAATTATCTAACACACGAAATATCCCCAATGCAAGTGATTAATGTAAGCCGTGGGCAGTGGATAGTACTATTGATCTGACAAACCCAGTTGCCGCCGGACCGGTGTGCCGGCAGCAGGCAACTGCACGCGTTCTAAACTATGTTATGTTGTTAGGCATAACTACCCCAGGGGCGTTGAACTGCACGTGACACAGTCGGTGGGCTGAGGTGTCGAACGAGACACGGCCCGGTGTGCGGAGGTGTCGAACGTGACATGGCACGGTTATTGTGGTCAAAGTTTCACTTGTGAACTCGTGTAATTCCATCTATGATCTGTGACACGTGCAATTAAACTGCTTAACGCATTTTGCTATGAAACAACCAAACCAGTGGAACTCACCGGCTCGTTTAGCTGACCGTTTTAAAAATTAGCATGCATTTCAGGTAAAACTAAGCAGGAATGAGGAATGTGCGTATCGAACGTTTTGAGTAGGCGGACAGTAGCAGAATAAAGGCTATAGTGGCTTGTAGTACCGCACTTGAACTAATGGTTTGTATTATGATAGTTGATGTATGTTGTAACCGATGTTCCCTCGTTATATGATATCACGTTTTTAAATTATGAGGAAATACCATGTGTTTGCCGCACTCCACATTTGTCTTTCGTTGCGAGTCGGGGTGTGACATTGTTGACCCGAAAAGGGATCACGATTATAAAGGTCACGATGTGGTAAGGTCGTAGAAGAATAAAAGTAGTTAGATATTTTTAATCTAAACCTAGTATGATGACTTTATAAACAACCTTTCCTTTAGGCTAAGGGAATGAGGTGACCTGACTAGGAGCCATTCCATTTTAACTTTAAAAATATATTTGTAAATTTAATGAAAACCCACCGGAAACGTTAGCTAGGAGTCGGATCTTTTTAAGTAAGTTCCCATATCAAAATGCCAATAATTAACTATAATTTATCCAAAGTGGATTCTAAAGCTAAAGCAACATTTCTTGTGATCTTGATATTCTCTACTCATTACAAATACTCGTATTTATTCTTTTTTATAATTATTTTGTATATAATCTACTAACAAAACAAGCAAAAGATAACTAATTAACTAGTTAATAACATAAAAGAAGGTTGAGTAGTAAATAGGGCAAACATAACTCTTATTAATAATCTTTTTAAAATAGAATTCCAAGAAAATGATGATATCGTTCCTAGTTCAAATTAACAATATTTTTGTTTTGTTTACATTGTATGAAAGTACGGTAAAAAATTTGAATGTTACCCTTGAAAAAAATTATCTAGGTCTGCCACTAGTGGTAAATGTTGTGTCCTTTGGGCTTGATACTTGCTTCTTAAATAAATTTTACTACAAAGATAGGTACACTCGCCTATTATGTGTGTTTAGTCTAAGTAAAAAGCATTCTGTATAATTTAAAACAAGATAAATAGTTATTAAATTAACCACACCTTAAAACACCACATCTTCAATACTTGGGGGCATGTGTCACACCCTTCAATTTCCACATGCGGAGTTTTACCGCAAGGCGTGTCACTGACCAGGATCTAGCCACTAACCATGTTGAATCAACTATTTGAAATCATAAAACTTCACTAATAACATGATTAGCGATAAAGTTTAATTGTCCAAAACACAATTTATGTTGCAGCAGAAAAATAATGTAAAACCCATAAAAAACATAAAACCGCAAGTTTAATAAACGTTTCAAAACCTTAAAGTTTTAAGGAACCCCACCACTCCAGACTTTGCAACATCACACCTGACCTGCAAAACATGCAACTACGTGTCAACATAAAGTTGGTGAATTCACAAATTTGAGTTTAGCAAAAGTAAAGTTCACAAAAGTTTTTAATTATGCATGACTCGGGTAGCTAACTCTCGTCACATTACTAAACTGTGTACCGAATGCTGAGGTTTCGTTTGTGCCCTCATTAATGTCTATCAACGTTAATTCAAGAGTGAAGGTTAGAAGTTCATGCCCGCCTCCAGCACAGTGTGAGGTTTGTCAAAACTAATAGCGTTATCAACTAGTACCTCGCGTATGCCCACCCGGCAATCTAATCGGTAAAACGTAAGGACTTTCTGATAGAGTTTTCATTTAGTCCAATGTACTATCCACCTCAAGTGGATAGTAAGTTTCAGTGGTTCACACATGGAACATGCGCGTATCCCCAACCAGGGCCACCGTAAAAGTGTTGTCCCAAACCAGGGACACATGCTTTTAGAAAAGAGTTATGAACTCACCTTTGTTTGCTCGGTGGTAAACTTGAAAGGTTGTCCCAAACTTGGGACAGATGCGATTCTAGTTAGGTTTGAAAGGATTTTCCTAGAAGTTCGTCTTAGACTCAAGAAACAATATTTTTGTTAAATGTTGACGTCGTTACACCCGTCTAAAGTCGGCTGTAACATTCTGGACAGAAGCTGATTCGTTACCCAAAACCCACAAATAATATCTAACGAACCCAACGACTTATATACTTTATTTACAACAGTTTGTATAATAAATATGACCATGTTGCAACTAATTCATCACCAACTATCTGGTTTAACCCATCAACAAAACCCGAGAGACGTACCCGAACCATGAATCGATGCATCCCTAACAAGATAATTTTTAATAACCCAAGTATTCGACAAAGCTTCAATTATTATAATCTGCCGTAAAACGCAACCAATGTATTATCAAGTTCGTCAATGTTTACGTCAAAATCATGCAAAGAAATGTAAACCTTATGACTAACCGAATCGTAGTCGACCTAAAAATTATACGCACACAATTTTTAACATCTAAAATGACAAGTATCAGCATATATCACAAACACTCAGCATGGAATATAAAAACACATCCAATCAACGAAAGATTTATGACCGAAACTAATATAAACCAAAAGAACTACATACCAAACTCAATAAATACATACCTAGCGATAAAGAATGTGTACTAGAGAGTCTTAGAGTCAAAGTTTTTTTAGGGAGCCTTGTTGGGATTGAACCCTGTGAAAAGGAACAAATGATAAAAAGCCAAAATCACATCAGATGAATGGTCCTGATGACAGAGTTCAAAGGCTATGTTCAATAAACTCTGCCTTGCCTAAAGCTCTGCCTTCTATCATCAGCTAGTGCTAAACGACAAAGTTCAAAGGTCTGTCAGAAGACAAAGCAGTGGATAGTGATCAGTGTTTAGTTTAATAGTTTAATATTCAATGTAACAGTGCTTGGCACTGATCAGAGTTTAGGCATAGCATTGCTTAGAGTTAGTTTTATTTGTTTCATGTCACTATCAACCCTGACGTCATCAAAGATGCTCAGAGGTTAGAAGTGTAAGTATAAATAGTCGATCAGTTGTACTGTTTTATTCGTCTATCTTAAAGATCATTCACCTATCATCTTCTTTGCATTTATGTACTATTCAAACGTTTCTTATTGGGATAAGGGGGAGTTTGTGATTCACATGCAAAAACTATAAGTTTGAGAGCATGATGATCAAACCAAATGACCATTAGTTGTGATAAAAGTTTTCCATATATTTCCGCTACATTTAACTTTGATTTCTACCTTCACTTTCCATTTTGGAAACAAAAATCAAACTAATTCAAACTTAGATCCTAACAATTGGTAACTTGGTCAATCAAAATTGGATTTAACAATCAATTTGATTTGAAAGATCAGTTTCCCTGCTAATTCGTTTGATAGTTTTCTTTGGAAAACAAAGTTTTATTACGTTTAAAGTTTTTAAAACTAAAATCTGTTGTAAAGCATTCAGAAATGTCTCAAAAGAGACCTGATTCCAACATTGGATCAATGTTTAAACCACTGATGCTAAAAAGAAATGAATATTTCATATGGTAGCGTCGGATGGGTCACATTTTAGCTCACCAAAACACCGATGTTGGCGATCCATTTTATTTGGACCACATGTACCAATGGTTCCAAGTACAGAGGATCCCAATACTCAAGTGCCAAAAAAACCTGATCTATACTTAATTGTTGTGAAGAGGATATTCAGATACATAAAAGGTGCTCCCACACTTGGTATATGGTATCCTACTAATGGAAACTTTGAGCTTTCAGGTTACTCAGATAGTGATTTTGCTAGTTTCCACACCACAAGGAAATCCACATCCGGAGGAGTTCAATTTCTAGGTGATTTTCTAGTGTCTTGGCAAAGCAAAAAAGCAAGTTGTAGTTTCCACATCCACTACTGAGAAGAATACACTGCTGCTGCAAGTTGCACTGCTCAACTCCTGTGGCTTCAGAACTAACTGCTGGATTTTGGTGTAACTGCTTTAAAGACTCCTCTCAAGATAGATAGTCAAGCAGATGAAAACATCATTAAAAATCCTGTCTCACACTCCAGAATAAAACACATTGACATCAGACATCATTTTGTGAGAAATTGCTATGAAAAAGGTTTGATTTCTTTATAACATGTCCATACTAAAGATCAACTGGCAGATGTTCTAATCAAAGCATTAAATACATCTACCTTTGAAAGTTTGATCTCTCGGATTGGAATGCTAAACATGGATTGAAAGAAAATTTTTGTGTTCCATGTGTAGATAGCAATAAAAATGTTTAAAATAGTCAAAATTGAAAGTTTTTCAATGAATCTCAAAAGCCTGTTCTATTTACTGTTCTTTCAAAACATTCATAGGCTTGAAAATCTATTCATTGGCAAAAGTGTATTCTCTGATGAGTGACCCTATCCACTGATAAGCTATCCACTGATAGTGTAAAATCAAAACACTGCTTTCCATCCACTATCAGAGGATACATGTGGACAGATGTTAGCCGACAGATGTTTGCCACATCATCATCACTGTTTCACTTTATAAAACCCTGTTTTATTCCAATAAGTGGTTTTTACTCTGCTGTATCGAATTAAAAATTCTAAAAGTGGTTTTCTCTCAAATCTTCTTCATTCTCACAATTGTTCTTCATCATCTACGATCATGTCGACTCTCATTTTCAAAACCACACACAATTACATTGCAATTTTCGAAAGAAATTGACTCAAATAAACGATATCATCCAATGATCAAAGTTTTGAGAGAGTTAAAATACAAAGAACTCATGGAAATCATGCTTCTATCTACCGAACATCTTTAAGAGAGTTCTGGGCAAATGCCATGGTTCATTACACGCAGAAAGTAGCTTATGCTATTATTACAACGGTGGGAAAAACATTGGTGGAAGTAACTCCTGCTTCAATTTCAGAGGTTTTTGGGTTAAATGACCTAGATCATGCTACTACCTTTCCAATCGCTGATCTATGACATGAGTTCATCGAAAGAGGGTATGTTGGTCAACTTAAAGGTAAGACTATCTATAAAGCCCAATTTCCTGCTGAAATGAAATTTTTCTTTCACACATTATTGACATGCTTGTCAACCAAGTCAACAGCTTTTAATGAGATACCTTTGAACATGCAATACTTGGGTTATGCAATTTTCACAAAATCTGATTTTAACTTTTCCCAAGTATTGTTCAATGACTTGGTGGTAAATTTTGACAACATTAAAAAGGATCGCTCACCTTTTCTGATGCATCCAAGACTTTTAAGTGTTTATCTTCAAAGGAAGATTGGTGATGCTGTTAAACAAGGTGTTGTGACATAGCCATACTCACGAAACCTTTACTCGCATAACAATCAATCAAAATCAAAAACACAAGTAGATGAGACTGAGCCTGTTTTAGAAGAACGTAATGTTCAATCTCAACCTCCTACTACTAAGCCCACTGCTCTTGGTGATCAGGGCACTACAACCAATGCTTTGAAACACACACCAACAATCATCAAAAAGAAACCACAGAAAAAATCCAAAAGCCCACCAAACCATGAACTAAAAAGGGACTTTTGGAAGATGAGATCCCAAAAGTTAACCCTGTGACGACAAAAAAGTCACCTGAAAACACCGCTGCTACTTCTTCACAGCAGATGTTAGAAAGATCTCAACCTTCTTACCAAACTCCTCCTTCATCCTCACAAAAGGATAAGGTTGTAAACACAGAGACACCAAATTATGAAGCTCTATATCCACTTGGCTCTATCTTCCGCAACCCCTCTCCCAGGGCAATGTCTCTTTCATCTCCACAGCTCTCTCCCATATCATTACCACCCACAATTTATTGTTGTTGAATGCAATTGATTTGGAACAGACACTAACCAGTTCTTCTCACCAACCTATCACTAAGAATTTACTTTTGAATGTGACTGGGTCTAATTCTTTAATCTTTTCTAACCCATCAACAAGTGAAGAGGCTACATCCCTTGGGTTACAAGTAACCCTCGGTGATAGTTCAACAAGAGCAGCTACTACAATTGCAAAACTCCACAGTTTTCAATTGGACAATGGTAACATGTATAAGACTCTGTTGAAGGAAACCATTGCTGAGGCTACTAAGGTAACCTATGTTCCAGCGGGAAGTCCCTAGAACCAAGACAAAGGGGCATCTGTGTTTAAAGCAAGTTTTGAAACCTCTGCTCATGATGCCAAAGATAAAACTACCACTAGTGGTAGGAGTTCAGATGATCCTATTAAATTAGATGATAGGCTACAATATAAGGATTTAACGGAGAGAGTTACAAAATTATGCGGATGAAATCAAGAATATGATGAAGCAGATGTTAGCACACTCCAAGAGTCAATCCACTGTTATACCCACTGCTGAGCTATGGCAACTCATGTATCATCTGCTTCAATAACAAAGACAACAAGATGACATCCAACATGAACAAACACATACAACAGTTTAGAAATTTGGTTGATTCAAGGTACAATGACACAATTGCAAATATCAAGGCTATAAAAGCTCACCTCGTCCAAACACTAGCAGATCTCCTCTCACTGTGATTCTGGTTAACACAGATGATGCCAAAAAGAGGGAGAAATTTAATGAAAGAGATGTGTTGAGGCTCAAAAAAATCCATCTTATATCCCAAGGCCAGATGGAACTAAAAAAATTGATGAAACTCGGAATACATTGGCTAGAGGAGAAAAACAAGCAGAGGGTAAGAGATGAGAGCAGAGCTTTGGTTGAACAAAAGATTGCTCATCAAAAGGAAAAAGAAGAGGTTGGTACTTCTCATCAAAAGAAGAGAGCTGTTAGAAAAACAAGACAACCAACACCCACACCTTCTAAAACTAAGAATGTTGCAAATCCAATCACAACCTCTGCTCCCACAAAATCTCAATCACCACCATCTACAACTACACCCATCATCACCACAACCACAACAGAGGTTATAATCCTATTCTATAAATGCATTAGTGGTTACAACTGATGTAAATTTAACCACTGCCATGATCACATTTCCTACCATTACTCAACCAACAGCAACACCCACCAGAATTCCAAACCAACCACCATCACCCAAACTAAGATTCAAAAGAAGGAAGAGCTCATAGGTCATAAATGATGATAATATCATTCCTTCACTACTTCCATTATCTTCACAACCACTGACCTCAACAACAGTTGTCACTCTTCCAACATCTTCTCAAACCACTGCAATAAATGTACTGCCTCTCACCACTCAATTCCCATTGGATCTACCAGTTGTTAGAGAAGAAATCAAGTCATTCTTTTCTGAGGAAGATCCAACAAGAGGGATTTTCCATCTTTGGAAGGATATCCTAAACCAAGGAACTTAGATGGATATCTACAATTGAAAGCTAAACAAGTAGAGGATATCACCAAGAAAGATACAAAGGGAAGACCAGATAGAGAAGTACAGAATTACATGCAGTACCAGCTAAGTAAAGTCAGAAGGTTAGAGGACTTTTCAAAAGACTTGTGTAAAAAGCTGTCAGAAAGAGAAGATGAGAGCTTGAAGAAAGATTATATTGAGCACATCATGGAGAACAAACAATACAAGGCTACCGAGCACAATTCAAAGACTAGACTGTGACTGAGCTAAGAGAAGAAATTGAAAGAATGCAAGAGATGTTGAAAGATCCTCTGAAAAAGCCCACTCCTAAGATTGGAATAAGTATAAGAGGCCTAACAGAGCTTTGAAGCTAGGAGAATGAAGGAAGAGTTGATTGCAGCACATTATGGTACCAAAAATCAAATTACAAGGTGGTCAGAGGTTGAAGTGATAGACACATACAAAAGGCTTGAAGAAAGAAGAAAGAAAGATCCCTCAATGCCAAAGAAGCCTGATTACCCAGCAGAGTTTACAGCTCATCAGACCTAACCTACTCAAAAGTCATCTGCAACATCTGCTCGTTCCATCCTGCCTAAAATCAAAGAAAAAGGCAGAGAGAGATGTCAAAAGAAGATAAGAGAAGGTATAGCTGGACCTTATTAAGTAAGGGATTAAAAAATCAAGTTCAGTTCCACACTGATGATGCAAGTGATATGTTAAGAGAAACCTTGTCAAAGATTGCACATCAACTTCTTCCATACCTCTCAACAATAATAAGCCGTCCTAGAAAGCCTTCTGATCCAAAAATTCTAAAGTGGAAGGTCAACAAAGACAACCATGAATTGACTCTGCTCAAATCAGATGGCCAAGCTACCAAAATGAAAATGGAGGATGCATATGGGTTAGGTGCAGAAGACCTCCAAGACCTGATGAATTTGGAGCTTGAAAAGGATGAAGATGATATAGAGTCTCTTAACTTTGAACTTCAGTTCAAAGGTCAAATAAGATAACTCTTTTTGAGAAATAAAGATCAAGAATAAATGTGTTTTAGCATCATCCGTTCCAGGGGAGATTGTTGGGATTGAACCCTGTGAAAAGGAACAGTTGATAAACAGCCAAAATCACATCAGATTATTTGTCCTGATGACAGAGTTTACAAGCTCTGTTCAATAAACTCTGCCTTGCCTAAAGCTCTGCCTTCTATCATCTGCTAGTGCTAAACGACAAAGTTCAAAGGTCTGTCAGAAGACAAAGCAGTGGATAGTGATTAATGTTAGTTATAATAGTTTACTATTCAATGTAACAGTGCTTGGCACTGATCAGAGTTTAGACATAGCAGTGCTTAGAGTTAGTTTTATTTGCTACATGTCACTATCAACCCTGACGTCATCAAAGATGCTCAGAGGCTAGAAGTGTAAGTATAAATAGTCGATCAGTTGTACTATTTTATCCATCTATCTAAAAGATCATTCACCTATCATCTTCTTTGCATTTATGTACTATTCAAACGTTTCTTATTGGGCTAAGGGGGAGTTTGTGATTCACATGTAAAAACTATAAGTTTGAGAGCATGATGATCAAAACAAACGACCATTAGTTGTGATAAAAGTTTTCCATATATTTTCGCTGCATTTAACTTTGATTTCTACCTTATTCAAACTTAGATCCTAACAAGCCTTGAGCCTTGGTTTCTGCCAACAGTGTGCGCGAAAGAAAGGGTGTAGAAGATGACTAAAGTTATTGAGTTTAGGGTTGGAAGGTGATAAATAAACATAATAGTGGGCGGTTGGGATTTTAGTGATGTTGGCCGATGACATCCCATAACAGAAAAGGGGATTGGGCTGCTTATAATTGTTGGTGTAGATTTTGTGTCTGCTGTGTGCGAATATATTAGATAGTGTTCTACGCTGACTACGTACTAGTTTGTAAATGGTCAAACAAATGTGTTTAGACCCGTTCGTTAGAAGTGGTCAAACGAAAGGGTTTCTCGTTTGACTTTGTGCATTTGCAAGTGACCATCCATGTGAAGGTGGATTTCCAAGGGAAGTGGTGGTACTATAAATACCACCGTTGGTCATTTGTGAATGCAAGGTTCTTGAGTTGTGGGGAGAGATCACTACTTGGTCTCTCCCTGATGGATACTCTTTCGGTATGGTTAGGATCATGTATCAAGTGTCGGTTTGTAATCTTATGATGTCCTAATCTATACAAGAAAGTTATTTATCCTTCTCTAATCTTCCATCTTTGAGCTTAATCACACACTAATCATGGTTTGATCCGAAACATGGACCTACTATTCGTATCAGAGCCATGGTACCCAACTTAGTGAATCTAACCATTTGCTAAGTCACATGTGCTCTTAATCAGTGATATTGTGGTTTTTTTTCAAGATGTAAAGTGGTGTAAAGAGGAAAAACCCATATTTGGAACCAAATATACGGGTCTGAGATGAATCGGAGTGTACAAATGGGTTGGGTTTTATGTTTTACACCAAGAAAATCAAGTTTTCATCATTCCATTGAGGCATTTTTCGTCAAATCTGCAGATTTGCAGATGTTGTTTTTTGTTGAGATGATGGCGGTTGTTGAAGAAACACTACGGTTTCTTCACATAAGGACCCACGAAGAACTCTCCCTCCAGGAAGAATCCTCCACGGTGAAGAACCCCCTGCGAAGAACTTCATCCTACGAAGAATCAAGTGTTTTAGTCAACAATAGACAATGTTGTTTGTCTTTTTATGGTCTCTCACAATTAAAAAAAATTGTGAAAGACCTCATACCATTCTTCGTGGACCACCTCTTTCAAAGAAACAATAGCTCAAGTCAATGAACTATATCCTTGGTCAACAAAAGACATTGTTTTTGTCTTATTCCATGAGCATATCTTCTCACAAAACACAATTATTATGAGTAGTCATGAAAGTCTCAAGTGATTTGGGCCACTTATTTCAAGTGGGTCTTGGTGAAAGACTAAAACTTGTTAGTGGGGCTGCATTTCATTTCTAGCTGATTAGGCCAGTTGAGCATTTCATTTCTATTTTTCATTTGGCATTGGAACAAATGCTTTTATGGTGTCGTAGACCCGTCTATATCGTGAGTTTCAAAGCGGGTCAGGTTTTGTGAAGCGTATTCGAATTAAGCTTTAACGTCAAATTCGTACGAGTCCGGGAGCGCGCGGGGTGATGAGGCATGATGAAAACAGTTGATTTATTGTAGGGTAGGCATTGTTACCGGTTTAAATGTCAAATTTGGTGACTTGATTACTATGGGCCAAAAACTCTATATTTATTTTCGCACGTGAAATTTAATTGTTATCGGTGTTCTTAAATGTTCGGAAGTGTTTTGTTAGTTGTCATATTCTCGCATTTGGTAACGATTGAAAAAACCTGGAGTGCCAAGAACGGTCCTAACGAGTCCACAAGGTCGAAGAGTTATGCCCATGATGGAAGTTTACGGATTAGGCGTTAGCAGAACATTGGGGAGATACTAGTCAGATCCTACGGGGCCAGGGGACTTTCTTTATCAACTAGAATATGCAAAGAAGAAAGCAGCTTTCATGATTTTTCGAAAAACCGAGAAAATTTAAACAAATTCTGTTTGGTGAAGCGAATTTGTTTAAGTGAAGTTGACGACAGTTCTGCTCGGAGGAGGGAATTTGTTAAGGTTTAGAGATTTTACCAAAGAAATGGGGGGATAAAAATTGTTCTTATTTGTGAATTTCTTCGGTAAATTTCTAAACGCAATCACAGGTGGTAGAGTTTGTGATTTTCTGGTGGTATCAAATGGTCTACGTGGAATGTTTTTGCACAAACATATATTTGAGGATTTTAATTAATTCTCCAGCCAGCATGAAGAGTTTTGCATGAAAACATACATGTATCTAAAGTAAACAGTAGTTTCAAAACGCTGTTCATTGAAGACCTGGGGAATCTTTATGAAAGCGGATTGTTCAAGCCTGACAAGTGTGAATTCCAACTCTATCAGTTGAGGGGGAATTTGCAGGATTCGTTTTGGGTTGATGTTTTCTTTGGGAATTTACAGGGATCTGGGTGTAATTCAATTTGTTGAGTTTACAAACGATGTACTTGGTCAAGCTGACATCCTGAGTACTGATGCTGAAGATCGTAGTGCATTACGTGGTCGACTTCACAAAGGTGAGACAATGAGATCTGGATGTAGTTCAACTAAGCGTGCTGGTTGAGCTTGCAAGTGATATACTCGGTCTAGCTAACTTCCCGAGTGTTGATGCTGATGATCGAAGTGCATTACTTGGTAGATTCTATACAGATGGTTTACAGAAGATAGTTCACCGGAAAACTCTACCAATGTAGTATCCTTGAAATGGTTTTGAGTTTTCTTTAAGACAAGGTCAAGACTTGAAGCAGTTATTACAGAATTGAAACCGTATCATATGCCAGTTGTAGTGTTGGAAGATCAGTGGAAGATTAGTCAGTGTTGCCTTGCAAGGACATTGCACAACACTGAACATGGATTGGATATGCATACTTTGATGGGGAAATGTGATACGAGAAGCTTCAAAGGTTTTGGTTGGATGTGAAGATTCAAGTCAAGGATCTGCGTGCCTGGAGCATCGGTCAAGGGGGAATCTGCTCAAAGAAACTGTCTTCAACAGATACTTGATTGAAGATTGATTGAAGTTGCATTTTCAGCGTTCGACAGCAATGGACAAGGGGGAATTTGTTGGTGCAGATTTTGTGTCCGTTGTTGTGCGAATAGATTAGATAGTGTTCTACGCTGACTATGTAATAGTTTGTAAATGGTCAAACAAATGTGTTAAGACCCGTTCGTTAGAAGTGGTCAAACGAAAGGGTTTTTCGTTTGACTTTGTGCATTTGCAAGTGACCATCCATGTGAAGGTGGATTTCCAAGGGAAGTGGTGGTACTATAAATACCACCCTTGGTCATTTGTGAATGCAAGGTTCTTGAGTTGTGGGGAGAGATCACCACTTGGTCTCTCCCGGATGTATACTCTTTCGGTATGGTTAGGATCATGTATCAAGTGTCGGTTAGTAATCTTATGATGTCCTAATCTATACAAGAAAGTTATTTATCCTTCTCTAATCTTCCATCTTTGAGCTTAATCACACACTAATCATGGTTTCGATCCGAAACATGGACCTACAATAATTAACGCAAATATGTGGGGTGTGGGCTCGGTGGAAAGTTGTAATATTTATAACTGTCATGCACTAAAAAATATAAAGGATGTGCATTAACGAAATTTAATACGGTGCACTTAAACAACTATACTCATATTTCACTTGGTGCATTTAATATGGAGAAATAATAAATTCAAAATTGGTTGAACCAAATTAATATGTGGTGGAAGTATTCATAATACACATAAGGTGACACATTAATTTAGGGATGCAAGAGGAGGTGTTTGGACCTCACGAGCGTCGAGTTACGCGAGCGAGTTGGATCGACAAGCAAGACATGTTGGTTCAAATGGTTCAGGTAAATCGATCCAACTCGATACATGAAAGACATTGTGCACACCACTGAGTTCTTCGGGTAAATCCAATCGGTATGCCACTGTGCCATTTCTTTCTGTGATCTTGAATGGTGTAACATAGCGCAGATGAGCTTGCCCCGTTTCCTGAAACGAACAACACCCTTCCAAGGTGAGACTTTTAATAAAACTTTGTCACCAACTTGGAACTCCAACGGTTTCCTACGCTTATAAGTGTAGATTTTCTAGCGGTCACGAGCTGCCACCATTCGGGCTCCAATCTGAACTATGTTCTCTGATGTTACAAGCACGAGTTCAGGACAAGTGATTTGACTGTCTCCGACTTCAGCTTAACAAAAAGGTGATCGACATTTCTGTCCGTACAACGCATCGAATGGTGCGGCCTGTGTACTCGAGTGGTAACTATTGTTATAGGAGAATTCCACCAGTGGTTGGTGTCTCTCAGCCGTTAGCGAAATCGATAACACATGCTCGTAGCATGTCTTCAAGAGTTTGGATGTTGCGTTTAGTCTGACCATCGGTTTGAGGGTGATAGGCCGTGTTCATGACTAGACGCAAGCCGAATGATTTATGCATGGACTGCCATAGATAGGACGCGAAACGAGGGTCATGATTGGAGATGACAGATGTGGGCACTTCGTGCAACGAGACTACTTCCTTTAAGTACAAACTGGCAAGCATGTCATATTTGTCAGTTTCTTTGATCGCGAGGAAGTGGGCAGATTTAGTTACGCGGTCCACGATCACCCTGATGGTGTCATTTGCGCTTTGAGTTATGGGTAGTCCGGTAACGAAATCCATGGAAAGTTGCTCCCATGTCCATGTAGGTAGTTCTGGCTGCTGAAGCAACCTAGACGGCTTTTGATACTCGGTCTTTATCCTATCGCAAGTCAAGCACTTGCTGATATAATTTGCTATAATTTCCTTCATGTTAGGCCACCAATACAATGCCTTTAGATCGTGATACCCTTATCATAACTAGGGTGTATCGAGACTTGTGTGCTTCGTCCATCGCAAGCTCTCGCCAGTTTCCGTAGAATGGAACCCACATTCGCTCCATGAAATAGTGAATACCGTCATATTTGATTTCAAGTTGTTTCTCCCTGCCCCGTAGGGATTCAGCTAGGAGGTTCCCTTCCTTTAGTGTTTCAACTTGATCGTTGTGAATTTGCTCAGGGAGGGGAGGTTCGAATGAATCGTAAGTTGTAGAGCACGAACTCGTTTAGGCTTTGTTTCTTTCGGCTGAGGGCCTCGGCTATAACATTTGCCTTACCCGGATGTTACTTGATTGTGCACTCATTTAGGAGTTTAACCCATGACGTTGTCGCATGTTCTACTCCTTTTGGTCGAGTATGTGCTGGAGACTCTTGTGATCGATGTATCGTGCGTTTGGTACCGTACCAGTAGTGTCTCCATATCTTGAGTGCAAAGACTACAACTCCCACCTCCAGATTGTGGGCGGTGTAGTTCTTTTCATGAACCTTGAGTTGTCGAGACGCTTAAGTAATGACTTTCTCGGTTGTGTCAAAACGCAACTGAGTACTTGAACGGATGCGTCGTAGTAGACAACGAAATCATCGGTGCCTTCAGGTAGAGATAGAATAGGTGCACTACAGAGCTTTTCTTTTAAATGTTGAAATGTATATTCTTGATCATCGCCCCACTTGTAGGTGACACCCTTTTGAGTTATGGCTGTAAGAGGTTGTGCAATCAGGATATTTCGGTTGCGGTTGATTGTAGTAGATGACTAGCTCCTGGTCAAAAAGGAAATAAGTACAGAACAAAGAGGTCGATGAAGACGAAGTTATACATAAGTAGTGTTTTCACGCGGTAAGGGTGTTGACCTCGACATACCTCACTGAAGTAGAAAATTCACTTTGTGCTCCTTTACTTGATGGACTAAAGTATGGCTCGTTGCTCCTCGAGTAATGTCCGTAGAGAGTGATTTAACAAAGCGAGGGTTCGCGCATAACAGACTTAGACAAGAACTATAGTGTTCATTAAAGCACAATAGATAAGATGTGAAAACGCACCAAAGTGTAACCGCAATCAATGTGTTCAACGCAGTGTAATACATAAATGTTTTAGAATCATTAGTCAGGATTTATCCGATGTTGAAGATGTAGTGGGTCGTACACCAATGGTATAAATAATATTAGAAAATGTTATTCGCTGATAGAAGTGTTACGTCGATGGTGTTGGGACAACAAAAATCAACAAGCAAAAAATGGTTGTCGTACGAGTTTGTAGTGTCAAGGTTCAACTGAAACGTCAGCCAAGGTTGTCGAGCTTGCACGTGTGCAAGTAAGGATATAATCACTATGACCCACATACTTAAATGAGTATGCGATTAGTCAAGCCGGTAAGCAACCAAATTCGAAAGGTAAAACTAAGTCATGCGGATGAATGAGAAATAGCACATACGTCATCAAGAGGTTTCATTACGAGGACGCGAAAAAAAGACCGAAATAGTACAGTCGTATTAACAATATATAACCATCTTTAGAGTTCAATAAATGATCACCAAGGATAGAAAATCAAGTTTAACAAATTCTCTAAGCTAGAGCGCAATCTTATTAGAGTTTCTGCATCGAGAAGCAAAGATGTGGTGTCACCATGATAATGGAACGATAGATTTGTCTAAGTCAATAATAGTAAATAGATGTCGCCTTAGACGGTAAGCATCACCAATGCAAAGGCTAGTGAAGAGAATAGCACAAATTGAAAAACTCTCATAGAATAACGAATCTTGCAATATAAGGGGGTAAGGTAAATGTTCAAATCATCAGGTTCATATGTGGGTTGACTAATCTGTATCTCCGTCTTCCAATGTCCGGAGACATCCATTTGCTGAGTTAGGTATGCTAAGGTGTAAATCAAGTTAGGCTAAGGATTTACCACATAACAGGGTAATGTGGGTAGCCTGGTGATCGATAGGGATTATGATATGGTTGTTTACAACAACGTAAGAAAAATATGCATATAATTTTCATGCTGAGTACAAGTAACCAAAGCATAAAATAGTGTTGTCATAAACCAAAACGTTTGATATTTGATAATCAACAAATATATTGCGTCCACACAATAATATTCCCAATCAAATATGAAAACCCAAAATCGTTGGTCGGATGGGAAACAAGCCTCTACCTCTAAGTTTAAAGAAATAGAAATGCGTAAACGAAAAGGGAGTAAATGGTGTCATCAATCCTCATCGCCGGCAAGAGATATAACAAATCCTTCACCGTCGCTAACATCCAGCTCTTCTTCCGGGTCTTCCTCTAGTTCTTCCTCTGAGTCTTCCTCCTCCTCAGCTTCATTAAATGCTTCGAGTTTTGCTTTTAACTCTTGGATTTATGTTTGAGCGTGTTGCAGACTATTTCGCATTCTGAGCACAGGGTCTGTAGTTGCCTTGTGTAGGTGACCAAGTTGTTGTGCCATAACCGCATGTCTCTCTAATAACTCTAGAATCTGAGATGCCTTCCCTTCGATGTTTTGCTCACGTGGCTTCTTGCTAGGACCCATAGCAGGCTCCTCATAAGTAGGTATTTCGAGTAGACGCTCCTCACGTTGGTTTACCCTTGCCCAAGAGTAAGATCGGGAAACTCATGAAGCTGATTTAGGAACGACTGGTTCCTTGCCCCTAGTGTGTTGTCGTTTCGAATTAGAGTTAGGGGAATTCATTGTTACATAGGGCATATCATGTATACATATTTTAGTTCACACATGAACCATAGTGATGAATATATATATAAAGCACGTGCAAATGCCAAATAATACAATTACCATGTATGCATCTAAGTATGACAAACCTTGCTATCTAGAATGTGGTGTCGTTATGGTTTCCAATAAAGAACAAAGAACGGTTATAGTCTGGTTTTCATAAAATATATGTTATATTTTTAAACCCAGTCCAGTATAACCAATGGCTCTGATACCAGTCTGTCACACCCTCAATTTCCACATACGGAGTTTTACCGCGAGGCGTGTCACTAACTAGGATCTAGCCACTAATCATGTTAAACCAACTATTTGATATGATAAAACTTCCCTAATAACATGATTAGTGATAAAGTTTCATTGTCCAAAACACAGTTTATGTTGCAGTGGAAAAATTAAGTAAAACCCATCAAGAACTTAAAACCACAAGTTTAATAAACGTTTCAAAACCTCAAAGTTTTAACGAACCCCACCACTCCAGCAGTTTGCAACACCCGTCCATAGTTGTACCTACCGAACTGCAAAGCATGTAACTACGTGTCAATGTAAAGTTGTCGAATTCACAAATTTGAGTTTAGTAAAAGTAAAGTTCACAAAAGTTTTTGAATTATGAATTACTCGGTAGCTAACCCTCGTCACATGACTAAACTATGTACCGAATGCTGACGTTTCGCATGTGTCCTCATTAATGTCTATCAACATTAATGCAAGAGTGAAGGTTAGAAGTTCACTCCCGACCTCCAGCACGGTGTGAGGTTTGTCAAACCTAATAGCACTATTAACTAATACCTCACGTATGCCCACTCGGCAATCTAATTGGTAAATGTAGGGACTTTCATGTTAGATTTTTCGTTTAGTCTAGTGTACTATCCACTTCTAGTGGATAATATGCTTTCGTGGTTCACAAAAAGAACACGCGTGTAGCCCCAACCAAGGCTATCGTAAAAAGTGTTGTCCCAATCCAGGGACGCATGCTTTTAGAAAAGAGTTGCGAACTCACCTTAGTTTGCTCGGTAGTAAACTTGAAAGGTAATCAGGAATGTCAATCTCTTCCTGATAGGTTTACCGTTTCAATTAGTTTAATTTATGAATTCCTACACGTAGTCTAACACATAGTCACCGAATCACGTTGTCATGCAATTACACGTTTTAGGAAAGTTAGAGTAGGTGATCGTCTAATTCCATATAACACATTCATAGACACCCGTTAACATTTCTAATACATACAACACTTCGTTGCAACATATAAGCATATTTAAAACGTCCACAAACATTTTCAGCTCATTACAGTTTCATGTCGGTTTTTTAGGCAGTTTTCCGAAATTTATTTCAAATACTAAACGAACTCCTAAAATTATGATATCTTAACATACGTGTCATTTAGTTCTCGAATACTTTTGTATTTTTCTCATGACCTAAATATTTAAAGAAAAATCACTAAAATCATTTTTACACCTACGTCTGATTTATAACTTTCTGATGACAGTTTACACAAAAAATCATTTAAAAATCCTTGTTTATTCTTTTTACAAAATTCCAGTTGGAGACTTTTACGATCTCCTAGAACTATCTACAATAACAATTTGAGATCATAACTCAGTCCCTACATTGAGTTGTGACATTCGAGATGGGCTGCAAATTATGACATAAAATGCAGCCTAGCCTTTGACGCGAAATAAATCATTTAAAATACCAAACGATGTCGAAAAAAAGCGATTCCAGTTGGGTTTGAAAGGTTTTTCTGGGAAGTTCTTCTTAGACTCAAGAAACAATAGTTTTTTGTTAAATTTTGACCAGTTACACCCGTCTAAAGTCGGCTGTAACATTCAGTATAGAAGCTGGTTCATTACCCAAAACCCACAAACTAATATCTAAAGAACCCAACAACTTATATACTTTATTTACAGCAGGTTTGTATCATAAATAAGACCATGTAGCAACTAATTAAACACTAACTATCAGGTTAACCAATCAACAAAACCCGAGAGACATACCTATTGGGATTGAACCCTACAAAAGAACAGATGATAAAATGCCAAAACAGGTCTGCTATATATGATCTAGAATAAACAGAGTTTAGAGTTACTCTTCTCAAAGACCGGCTACCAAACCGCTAATAGTTCTAACAACTGTCTTGTGCAAAAGCTCTGCCAGTTATAAAGACTGTTGTATCACCAATCCTCTGATGGGCCAAAGGTCTACTAGAAGTTAAAGGTCTGCTGAAAGTCAAAGGTCTAATCACCCTTTGAAGAACATCTGCTAATGCTTCATAGGAGCTTAAGCTTATCAGAGGATAGGATCATCAGTGTTTTGCCATTAGTGCTTATATCCACTATCAGAGGATAGCTTTGGCAGTGGTTAGTGTTTGTTATTATTGTTAGATGTCACTGTCAAGGTGATGTCAGCATAGACGATCAGCGGTTAGGATTGTACTATATATATAGACAGTGTTTGTACTGTTCTAGCTAGCTTTTCACACTTACACTTTCTTGTACATTTTCTGTGTGTAGCTCGGTTTGAGGGGGAGTTTAGTGATTCATTCATGTAATTGCTTTGCAATGATTTAAATCTTTGAGTAGTGAAAACATGTTATGATGAAAACTATTCTTTCGTTGATTGTGTTATAAAGTTTTAACAGTTCTTCCGCTGCAAAGTTCTTTATGATTTATCATTTTGTTATCAAATTGGTTAAAACAATACAATCAATCCAAACTCAGATCTTAACAATTGGTATCAGAGCTTGGTCAGTCAAATTGATCTAACCATCAATTTGACCTAAAAGGATCAGCTCGATCTCATTGATATTGTGCTAATCTAAATTGTTGAATACGGATTCGAAATTGTGAGGAAATTCAAGATTCATGTGGTTTTATTGTTTGTGTTGGAGTCTATGTTGATTTCGCGGTTAATTGATGAAGAGGATCCATATCAATCTCATAAAAATGACTGAGATTTCTCAGAAGGATTGCTGGAAATCTATCATATCTAATTGATTCACGTATCACGAAATTTTCTACGAGTTTTATAGTAGAAATTTCATGTTTATATCAGGTCTTGTATTTCTCTGATTTTTTTTGGAGATAATACACCTTGAGTTTTGCTTGTTTTTTATAGACAAAACTTAAGTACCTGCCTGAAGTAGAATCCTATTTTTGGAAAGGGAAGATACTTCCTCTAATAGTGAATCAAGAGGACTCTGGATGATGACCAGTTCAAATCAGATCTAAATGTCCTTGAAAACATGTCCCTACAGACAAAATAGTTTGTACCATCTGGGATATTCAACCTCTGCCAAGGCAAATAAAGTGTTTGTACACAAGGACGAGCATGTTAATGAAGCTTTGACTGAAAAAGTTTAAAAACTTATGTCATTGAATAATCTCAGAAGGACATTTGAAATGGTCTGTCAAAACTAACCTTGCAAATTATCAAAATTTTTATCAAACACAATTGACATCAGACATCACTTTGTGAGGGATTGCTATAAAAAGGGTCTGTTTTCTTTACAACATGTCCATACCAAGGATCAACTAGCAGATGTGTTGACAAAAGCACTTGATGCTTCCACATTTGACAGTTTGATATCTAGGCTTGGATGCTAAACATGGATTAAAAACAAATTTTCTTGTGATTCATGTGTAAATAGCAATAAAATATTTTTAGAAAATCAAAATTCATCCTTAAAAATAGTTAAAATTGAATTTTTCAATAAATCCTTAAAGTTTGTTCAAAGCTCTGATAGCCTAAAAACACTGTTGATAGAAAAACCTATCCACTGATGTGGAACCTCTAATAGTGTTAACATTTGGTCACAACAACTGATATTTTACTCTATCAGTGGTTAGCCAAACATTTGTCTTCCATTGTCAATCAGAGGTTACACGTGAACAGATGTTATTCGACAGTTGTTGCATCAGATGCCACGTCATTATCACTTTTTGAAAACCTTATAAAACCCTATTTCATCCGCAAACAGAGTTTTCACTTCTACTGTGCCATTTCAAAATTTCTCAAAAATATTTCCTCTGAAAATCATGGCACCCAAAGCGAAATCAACACAGGAACCACCAAAACACACTCTTAATATCAAAAGTCCACATAATTATCTCTGTGCTCTTGAGAAGACGAAGAAGAATACATAATTTCATGAAATCATTGATATATTGTCTTCCTCAAAGTACAAGACTCTGTTAACCTGTAACACACCGATTTATCAAAATGCCCTTAGAGATTTCTGGGCAAATGCTGAGATTGAAAGTCTAAACCAGAAACCTTGGGCAATCACGTCAAAAGTGGGAGGATTTTGGTTCCAATAACCCCACAAACCATTTCAGAGGTTTTTCAGATGAACGATCAAGAAGGTAAACTTTCTTTCTCTAAAAAGAGTATTAAGTGAACTTGGTAAATAGGGGGTATACATGAGATTTATCAAAAGCTACTATGAAAAAGGGAAAATTCCCTTCTCCTATGAAATTTTTATTTCATACCCTGCTTACCTATGTTTCCAATAAGACCACTAGGTTTGATGAACCACCATTGAAAATTCAATACTTGGGGTATGCCATCATGTCTAAATCTGATTACAATTACTTCCAAGTATTATTAATGATTTGGTAACAAATCTAGAAAATGTGAAAAACAAAAGGGAAAATGCTTTTCTGCTATTTCCTAGACTTCTAAGTTATTACTTAAAACAGAAAATCCCGAAAGAAAGTGCACTTGCTGTGGTTCAGGGTGTGCCTTTTCATATAAAAAGTCTATCATCTGAAACATATACTCGCCTTATGGCCAAAGAGTCAAAAGTTTCAAAAACACAAGCAGGGGAGTCTGAGCAAAATTTAGATGAGTCCGCATCTGCTCCTCAGACCTCAGCTGCTGAGCCCACTGCTCTTGGTGACCACAGCTGCACAACCACTGCTGTGCAACCCACACCAAAAACCACTAAAAAGACCAAAAAGAAACTTTCAAAACCCACCAAACCTATCAAAAAGGACTTTCTGGAAGATGAAGAAGTTAATCCAGTGACAACACAAAAGTCACATGAAACCACTGTTGCTACTTCCTCACAACAGATGGTAGATAGATCTCCACCCAAAACGGTAGCTCCTCATGATTCCTCACAAAAGGAACATGTTGTAACCACAGGGATCCCACAACTGATAACATCACCCTCATTTGAGAGTATGTTAAAATGTCCATCTCCCAGGACAAACCTGCTTTCCACACCACTCTCCACATATCAAATCACAACAACCACCACATAACTGTTTGAAGCCCTTGATAGTCAGTCACAAAAAGGCCACTCTCACCAACACATTACTGAGAGCAAAACTTCTACAATGGTTGTGTCTGAAAAAACAACTGGTTATCACACAAACAGTTGAGGAGGCTACATCACATAGATTTCACGAAATCCTTGTTGATAGTTCAATTGGAGCAGCTACTACAGATGTTGAATCCACTGATTTACATGTGGACAGTAGTTTCATATATAAGTCTCCTTTGAAGGAAACCACTGTTAAGGCTACCAAGGTAACCTCTGCTTCAGTGGGAATACCCCAGTACCAAGAAAAAAAGGGCATCTAAGGTTGAAGCAAGTGATAAAGCACATGCTCATGATACCCTAGATAAAACTACCACCTCTGGTAGGAGCTCAGATGATCCTATTAACTTAGGAGATGAGCTAAAACATAAGGAATTGACGGATAAAGTCACAAAGATTGAGGCATCAGTGGGAGATATCAAAAATGTGCTGCAACAGATGTTACATTGTGCAAAATCTCGAAACACTGCCCAATCCTCTGCTCAAGCCACCAGAATTGCAAACCAAGTGTATCCTCTGCTTCAACAACACTATCAGCATGCTAATCAGTTATATGATTCAAAAGTGCAGACATTCAAAGAAGAAGCTGAAGCAAGGTATAAAGACACATAGGAAGAGCTTAATGTGATCAAGAAAATTCTCATTCCTGGCACTACCCTTGCACCTATCTTCGAAAGAGTTGATGATGCCAAAAAGGGGGAGAAAAATGATTCTGAGGAAAATCTCTTAGTAACTTCTGCTGAAACATCTGTCAAAGAAAAGGAAAACGGAGGTGATGAAACCCTGAAAATTCAAGTAGATGATGAAGATACACAAATGAGGATCGTTCAAAGTCATGTCAGGATAAAAGAGAAGGAGATGAAGGATACCACTGCTGGTCCCAAAACCACTGCTGGTATTAAAAGGCAAACCACTGACAGTTCAATTTTATTGCCTTCCTCATCTCAGCAACCACCTGTCACTGCAGCAGATGTTGATACTACTAAAAGTACAGCAGATGCTACGACAACAGTGGTTTGTACAAATGCCCCTGCACCAAAACTGGTCTATGCTAGAAAAAGAAGAAGAATGGCTACAATGAATAATGATGACATACCATCTTCACTTGTTGTCCAGACAAATCCAAAACCAGTTATCACCCATTCACCATCACTACAAATCAGCTTTGCTGAGTCACTCAAAGGTCAAAATCCAAAAAGAAATATCCCTATGGAAACATCATATCCTTTAGAGTTGGCTGCAGTAAAAGGAGAGATGCTACAATTCTATACAGAAGCTGATCCATCCAAAAGAACCTTCCCATCTCTTCATGGCTATAGAAATCCCAAAACCATTGAAGATTATCTAAAACTGAAGACTAGACAAGCCAAAATCATTGCAAAAGAAGAGAGTGAAGGAAAGGGTAATGCTTACTTGTCAAAAAGGGAACAACTTGAGCTTAACTATTTAATTAACTACCGAACTAAACTTGGGGATTTGTTTGATTGAGTTTTTTTCCAAAGTAGTGTTGGTGGAAAAAATATTTACCAAAATAGTGTTCTTTCAAAAATATTTACCAAATTGGTTTTTTTATTTATTTTGTTTTTATCTTTTATTTTCTAACCAACATGTTACTCTTTTATATATTTTTTATTCAGTTACTATATTATCTATTTTTATCATACTTTTTTATGTTTTTACTGAATCAATTCAATGTATTTTTTTCTTCCATCAACCCATAATAGTTTACTATACCAACTAATTATGCTGATGTCGGTTGAATAAGGAGCGACATCCTCGATTGAATTAGAATTAATCATCGAGGACTGAATCAGAATTGGAAAAATGTCAACAATTTTTGAACAAGTAATCTTAGATTTTGAAAAAATCAATTTATGAGGTATAATTGAAAGAATCGGTAATTTTATCTTGTTTTTGGGCATCATCTTGCATTTAGGCAGTGCTTTCATAGATTGTTTTGTCATTATGAAATTGAATTTTTATTGGATCTTTTATGAAGTTTTCTCTGTGATTTTTTGCTCGTACAAAATCTTTAAACATGTATGTGTTGGTAAAAAAAACTAAGTTGATGGAAGAAAAGAAGTATTGAAATGATTGAATAAAAACGTAAAAAAATATAATAAAAAATAGATAATAGATTAACTAACTAAAAAAATGTAAAAAGGGCCTAATATGTTGGTTAGAAAATAAAAGATAAATACAAAATATATGAAAACACTAGTTTGGTAAATACTTTTTAGGAAATAACATTTTAGTAAATACTTTTCCCACCAACATTAGTTTTGGAAAAAAAAAAACTCTTGTTTGATTTGAATACAAAATAGAAAATTAATTTAGAAAAGTGTTATTAGATTTAAGAAAAGCAACCCCTCTGGAATTCAGCTGTAGGTTTACACAAAAACTCTATTTAATCACACGAATGATTAAAGACACTTTTTAGTACCAACCGTAAAAATCCAATTGCCCACTTGAATATATCAACTACCCACCTAATTACCTACCCCCCCCCCCCCTCTCCCAACGATGCAAGAAGTCGCAAATACGTTTGATAAGAGAAGTAAAATAAACATAAACAAACATTTAAAATTAACCAAACACAAGTGGTCAAGATGTATTAGTTCACAATTTAATAAAAACTGAATTATAGTGAAAACCTAAAAATCTTTCAACCGGAAAAAATCACAATTATTTAGCCTCATATACTCATCTTGTAAAACTCAGCAACTCTATAATCCATGTGTGTCACTTGATATACGTGCCAAAAAGCCAAAGGGATCCACTCCGTTCGTACCTTCTCCTCTGAGTCGAACTTTGCCTCAAAATAGTTGCCATCCAAAAATCATTCCCCAAAATATTGTTGTACGATGTCTCCTTTTAGTTCTCTCAAATCTCAATGCACCGACTTCCCTTTAGTTTATTTTGATAACGTGAGGCTCAATGATGAGCCTGAGCTCATCTTGTTCTTTTGCGGCTCAATGCAGCCCATTTACATATGAATCCACTACAACTATTTATAATTGTTCAACCCAAATGAGTGGCCCAACTTAAATTTCACATTTAATTCAGTCTTCATTCTTTCCTGTCATGTCAACGTACACACATGTAGAAAACCATTTATTAATTGAAATAATTATCTCACATTAATTACAATAATAAACTCAAATAAATTTTTTTTTTTTGAAAAGCAGCTTATCATTAAACAAACAAGCCCAAATAATTATCCAGGTCTTTTATCTTTGATCTGCTCCTGATCCATAGGAAACCCGTGGTTTTAATAAATAATTAACTTTTCTATTTTGCTCGTACATTTTCTTGAAACACATTAATTACGAAAGTTATGACATTAACGATATTTAATTTTTTTGTTTCATTTTCTTTTAATTTAATCATTTAAGCTCAATTTAATTTCCAACCCAAAATTACAAATCCTAATCAATGACTCAATTATACCCATCATCTTCCATTTTGCTTGCAAAATCTTTACGGGTCATTCTAAAAAAAATCAATTTTTATGGATTTTTCAATTTTTTTAACGACACATAAGAACCTAACTAAGATACAAACTAAACACGAGTTTCCCCTGTCCACACTTAAATTCTACATTGTCCTTAATGGAACGAGAAACTATGACTCAAAATACAAAAAAAGTTATACAAAAAATTAGAACAAACACTCCTGGTTAAAGTAGCATGATCCTCGTGAATGTTCCACATCATCTGTATAGCATTTCTTTCGCGGCCGCATTCAAGATGGAGTGTTCTTCTTAGAAGTATATTCAAATCATCTCTGCCCAAATGAATGTTGAGTATGGACAGAACGATCAAACTTGCCAAATAAGACTCACACACTCCCAAACAAATTAAAGTGACTCAAAGAAATAAAAATACAAATAGTTTTGAAAAGACTCGCTCAATACACAAATTGTCATTTTCATTTTAAAACTTTTTCAACCTTGCCCTACCCAAAATTAGAAATCCTAATCAATGACTCAATTATACCCATCATCTTCCATTTTGCTTGCAAAATCTTTACCGGTCATTCTAAAAAAAATCAATTTTTATGGATTTTTCAATTTTTTTAACGACACATAAGAACCTAACTAAGATACAAAGTAGACACGAGTTTCCCCTGTCCACACTTAAATTCTACATTGTCCTTAATGGAACGAGAAACTATGACTCAAAATACAAAAAAAGTTATACAAAAAATTAGAACAAACACTCCTGGTTAAAGTAGCATGATCCTCGTGAATGTTCCACATCATCTGTATAGCATTTCTTTCGTGGCCGCATTCAAGATGGAGTGTTCTTCTTAGAAGTATATTCAAATCATCTCTGCCCAAATGAATGTTGAGTATGGACAGAACGATCAAACTTGCCAAATAAGACACACACTCCCAAACAAATTAAAGTGACTCAAAGAAATAAAAATACAAATAGTTTTGAAAAGACTAGCTCAATACACAAATTGTCATTTTCATTTTAAAACTTTTTCAACCTTGCCCTACCCAAAATTAGAAATCCTAATCAATGACTCAATTATACCCATCATCTTCCATTTTGCTTGCAAAATCTTTACGGGTCATTCTAAAAAAATCATTTTTTATGGATTTTTCAATTCAATTTTTTTAACGACACATAAGAACCTAAGAAAGTTACAAACTAGACACGAGTTTCCCCTGTCCACACTTAAATTCTACATTGTCCTTAATAGAACGAGAAACTATGACTCAAAATACAAAAAAAAGTTATACAAAAAATTAGAACAAACACTCCTGGTTAAAGTAGCATGATCCTCGTGAATGTTCCACATCATCTGTATAGCATTTCTTTCACGGCCGCATTAAAGATGGAGTGTTCTTCTTAGAAGTATATTCAAATCATCTCTGCACAAATGAATATTGAGTATGGACAGAACGATCAAAACTTGCCAAATAAGACTCACACACTCCCAAACAAATTAAAGTGACCTCAAAGAAATAAAAATACAAATAGTTTTGAAAAGCGTTCAATACACAAATTGTCATTGTCATTTTCATTTTAAAACTTTTTCAACCTTGCCCTACCCTCCCCCCCCCCCCCTAAAAGATTGTATTGCCCATAACTGCACCAAAACTTAGAAAACATTTCCTAAGACCTCCCCACACTTGTTCGATCTCCCGGAAAAACACAATACACAAACAAAAGAAAAGAAAAACTAATAAAATTTCGGGTTCGGACCAATAACCATGATTAGTGATAGATTAAGTTCATAGATGGAAGGTTAGAAATAGATAGACACTTTCTTATATTGATTCGGACACCATAGCGTTACAAACCGACAAAAGATAAGCCATCCTATCAAAACGATAGAGCATATACTATGGAAACCAGGAGAGACCAAGTGATGGTTTGTCCCCCAAATCTTAAAACCCTTGTTTGCAAGTGACACCAAAACAAGTATAAATAGGAGGTTGAACTTCAAACAACACCCCATGTCAATTAGAAATTCCAAACAACATCCCTAGTAGTCAAACAACAACCCCTTGTTGTTTGACCATACTTGTCTCACTTGCAAACGCACAAAGTCAAACGAAAAAACCATTTCATTTGACCACTTCAAACAATGGGTCTAAACACATTCATTTGACTGTGCACTAACTATTACATAATCAGCCTAAAATGTAATCTAATCTATTCGCACAACAGCGGTCACAAAAATACACTAACAAATTCCCTCTTATCCATTGATGTCAAATGCTGAAAATGCAACTTCAATTGATTTTCAATCAAGTATCTGTCGATGTTAGATTCTCTATGCTAAACACATTCCCCCTAGATTCCTCCTGACCGATGATCCAGGTACGCAGAATCTTGACTTGAGTCATCATAGCAAAACGAAATCCCTTAAGCTTCTCATATCAGATTTCCTCCACTATCCGTGTTGAGTGTTGTGCAATGTCCTCTCAAGGCATAATTGGCAAATCTTCCAAAACTATAACCAGCATTTGATAAAGGTTCCATCTTCAACAATCCGCATCAAGTCTTGACCTTGTCGTAAAAACTCTGTTCCATATCAAAGCATACCGCATTGGTGAAGTTATCCGGTGAACTATCTTCTGTAAACCAATTTTGTGGAATCGACCAAGTAATGCACTTTGATCATCAGCGTCAATATTCAGGAAGTTAACTAGACCAAGTATATCATTTCAAGCTCAAACAGCACACTTAGCTGAACTACATCCAAATCTCATTGTCTCACCTTTGTGAAGTCAACCATGTAATGCACTACGGATCTCTAGCATTAGTACTCAGGATGTCAGCTTGACCAAGTACATCATTTGCAAATTCAACTAGTTGAATTACACCCAGATCTATGTCAAATCCCAATGAGAACATCAAACCCAAACTGCATCCTACAAATCCCCCTTAACTGTGACCTCATCCGTGTTAAGTTTCAGCAATCTCCCTCCGCAAGGTGTCATTGCTTTGATCCTCTCTATCCAAGAACCTAACCGGCATATGAGTTGGAATTCACAAACGTCAGCCTCGAACTATCAGCTCTTATAAAGATTCCCTAGGTCTTTAGTGAACAATGTTCTACTGAACAACTGTCGACTTTAGATACATGTATGTTTCCGTGCAAAACTCTTCACGCTGGCTGGAGAATTAATTAAAATCTTCAAATATATGTTTGTTCAAAACATTCCATGCAGACCTTTAGGTATCACCAGAAAGTCACGGACTTTACCACCTGTGATTGCATTTAGGAATTTACCAAATAAATCAGAAAAATTTAAAAAATTTTATCCCCCATTTCTTTGTTGAATTCTCTAAACCTTAACTAATTCCATCCTTGGAGCGAAACTATTGTTTTCTTCTAAAAAATCCCTCCACAAAGCTGAATTCTCTTGCAGAAATAAATATAACGTTTTTAGCCCATAAAAGTGAAGTCACCAAATTTGACGTTTACACCGGTAACAGTGACTACCCCACATTCTTCAAAAACAGGTGTTTTCATCATCACAAACTAACCCGACGCATTCCGGAACCTAGCCCGCTTAACGAAAATGTGGTCTTCAATAATTAAAAACCCAGCCTACTCTTGTTCGCAACCCTAAAAAATGTATAATAAATCTCGGCCCAAATGTCGCATCAATACAAGCTCAACGTCTAGTCAATCGAGTTATGCCAAGCTTTAACAAACCCAACGGCTACAAATATCACAAAGAAAAATTGTAACCAAACAATTTACAAGTCCAATCCAAACAAAACATGGAGCCCAATCAGAAGTAATTAGGAGGGAATAATCAGCGTATGGCCCAATTGGTGCAATCATCATGCAATCTTACAACGGGCCAATCATGCAAACCCTAAAGCATCACTTGCAATCCTGTCGTCATCAATCTTCTATTGCTAATTTAGTGAGGCTCAAGAATGTTCGAATCAGTCATCCATCATCAAAAATTTCATGTGTGACCTATAATTCAATGGGCCCAACTCAACATTCTAAGCCCATTCAATAACTTCTCAACCAAAACCCGAGTCGACAATACTCTTCATGCTCACTCTATCTCTCTACGATGCTTCTGCATTTATCATAGTGAAACAACATCAGCTGACATCCTTCGGCCATCACCACAGCTCCACCACCGCGTAACCACTCACCGACCATTATCCATCATTTTTCTACGACACTGTGGCCTTGCTAACTTTGCCAGAAATCACCATGTGCCGTCGTAAACCTACTGTCAATAGCCATTCACCATACGGTCTGAACATGTCCTGCTAGCCACCAAACTTCATGAGTGTTTTTCGTTTGATTCGAATATATAAATCGAAGGTCATTGTGTCGTTTGATGATGAGTTGTTGATTGAAGGTGATGTATCATTTATAGACCAGGTGTCATTTAAACACTGTTCCGTTTGAACATGTCGTTTGTAGGATATGATGAAGTCATCATGATGATAGATGATGTCATTTGAAGGCTATCTTGTTTGATCATCAGATAATGATAGATGTCGTTTAAAGTCAAAGAGTTGTTGTTTGGAATTTGTGCAGATCAAAAGAATCATATGACAAACTGTTTATCTGCAAATAAGTTGAAAATCCTCTCAAAAACGCCAGTTTGATGATGAAAACCACTCCAAAAGGTGTGTAAATGGAAACCTAACCCTCATGTATGGTCTATTTCATCCTAGATTCAAGCTTTGTGCTTTTTCAAGATCTAGGGTTTTCATACCAGTTTACATCTTGAACAAAAACCCACAAAAATCACTAATCAAGAGCTCATGTGACTTAGTAAATGGTTGGATTCACTAAGTCTAGTACCATAGCTCTAATATCACTTGAAGTTCTAGGTTCAGACCGATAACCATGATTTGTGAAAGATTAAGTTCAAAGATGGAAGGTTAAAGATATATAAACACTTTCTTGTATTGATTCAGACAACATAAGTTACAAACCGACAAAAGATAAGCCATCCTATCAAACGGAAAGAGCATACATCATGGAAACTAGGAGAGACCAAGTGGTGGTCTCTCCCCAAATCTCAAAAACTTGTTTGTAAGGACACCACAACAAGTATATATAGGAGATTGAGATTCTAAACAACACCCTATGTCATTTGGAAATTCCAAACAACTTCTCCAATAGTCAAACAAACAACCCCTTGTAGTTTGATCATACTTGTCTCACTTGCAAACACACAAAGTCAAACGAAAAACCCTTTCGTTTGACCACTTCAAACGAATGGGTCGAAACACATTCGTTTGACCGTTCACTAACTATTACATAATTAGCTTAAAATATAATCTAATCTATTCGCACATCAGAGAACACAAAAACTACACCAACAAATTCCCTTATTCGTTGTTGTCGAATGCTGAAAATGTAACTACACTTGATTTTCAGTGAAGTATTTGTTGATGTCAGGTTCTTTATGTTTGACAGATTCCCCTTGACCGATACGCAGAATCTTGACTTGAGTCTTCATAGCAAAACCAAATCCCTGAAGCTTCTCGTATCAGATTTCTTCCATATGCGTACTACAAGTTCGCACGCACATGCTACAACCTCATATGACTTAAGTCCACCAAAACACACATATTAATACAATAACCTAATTGATCTTATGGTACAAAATATGTACTAATAGACTCCCCCTTAACAATAGCATCAATTACGTGATTCGTATTCGTCGACTTGATCTTCTTGATGACTTGAATGTTTTGGGTCACTTCAGCTTCAATGTATCAACATCCTATATAGATTACCATTATCTAAGGTCCATTTCATTCACAATTTAAACCAAAAGTGTATTCAAACCAAATCTCTAATTTGTTTACGAAAGTTTATAACTAGCACATATATATAAACAGAGAAAACTAGAAATAAAAAAACATATTGATTGTTAGTGAAATACACTACCTGAGAATTGTGGATTGACGGCTTTAAATCGTGAGGTTGACAACAGAAGTAAGCTAATACAAATGTAACGCGACTTCTAATGTTGGAGCATTGTGGTGAATTGCTGCCCACTCTAGCCCTTACACAAACCACTCACTCCACAAGTGTTTTTATATTTCAAATCGTCTCAGTTTCTACGCCTCTCAATATCCGTCTCACAACAACCCATGGCTGCTCTCGATTTGCATGCTACCGCAGCTAACAAGGAGGCTACTTCCCTTATTTGCAAACCACCTTTGAGATTGCTCCAAACAGCCTCGTGAACTCCATTAAAATTGCCGTCAAATCTCCAAAAAAAATTATGTTATTATTGTTGCATTTCCTATTGTTCTGGTTTCAACTACGAGGCCCAAGCCTTCTTGTGAGAAACGGCTCAACCGTAATGTAGGTCTAAATCGTATTCAAAATATTAGAGCCCTTTTCACACATTCTTTTCTTACGGTTACCAAAATTATTAATTTGACCCATTAATGACAAGTTGCTACCAGTATTACAACAAAATTCTTATTTCTCGATACAGATGACGTCTTTAATTTACACTGGTGTGTAATTAAAACAAGAGCCGGACCAAATAAGAAACATGTTAAAAAAATAAAAATAAAATAAAAATAATTCAACAAAATGGAGCTCAATTGCTTTAAGGGCCCAAACGGCCGAACCCATAGCTTATTTTACATCCTTGTTGGGTCGGTCCTGTTCTATGAGGGCTGGACTCTGGAGTGTTTAGCCCAACAAGTTGTTATATCTGATTTGTTTAATTGGGCCATTTTCAATATTCTAGAATGTGTTTTTTCTTAATTTATTCCACATTTTTCTTGAAGTCTTCCATTTTATGTAATTGTGATTTGTCAGTGTCCATGACTCCATGTGTCATGGAATTCACCAGAAGTCAAATAAACTATGCCTCAAAGCGGTGAATAATTTTTATTTCTCTCTCGATATTCCAAGCTCTTACCTCAAGTTGACATCTAATCTTTATATCTTTGTTTTTTATATATCCTACTAAATGGATAAAACATATGAAATTAGAATTATATCAAATGAAACTAATATTAATATTGCTTAATGAAACTGGTCCCTATATCAACTAGCTAAGATAATATAAGATTAATATAAAATGCACCAATGACTCAATGAGTATGGAAGAAAACTAGGTAGCGTTCGTTTCATGAATTGTAATGGAATGAGAATTCGCGTGGAAATTGAAATTTGATTTGTTATTTAGGTGTGTTTTGTTTAGTAAAATGGAATGAAATTTGGATAGAATTAAAATGTAGATTCCCTTTCTTATGTTATTATTCAATTCCAGATTATTTTCTTGTTGAAACCAACAAAATAAGGAGTGAAATCAACATTCCACTTCCCTCAAGATTCATTTCATTTTGTGAAACGAACACTAAGTATTAAACGAAAGTAAAATGATTTTCAATTTTTCGCTTGCAACAAGTTAAATTTATTTATATAATATCGTGAAATTGACTTTTACTGACTTTTATAGACTTGTCACCTTTGATTAAATCATAACTTTTCAAGAAAAAAGTTACATTGAATCTTTTAATACAACATTTAGATTGAAAAAAATGCTTTATAATCAAAAGGTTGCATTTAAAAGTTCGTATTATAAACTTATAAATAAGCAACATATTTATGCTTAAGGTTGTTTTACTTTTAGTTTTGGGAGTTTTTTAAAAAAAATGGAATTTTCCATTCTAACTCTAAAGTTTCAATATTTGATAATTGAAGTCTAAAGTTTCCATCTTATGCAATTCAACCCCTTTGATTAATTTAATTTTTCACTTCTAATTCAAAAGTTTTCATATTTTGTAATTTTACCTCTTTGATTTTTTTACTTTTAGCCAAAGCTTTTTATCTTTTGGAACTTTGGTCCCTTATGCTTTTCATCTTTCGTGAGTTTTTTGTTTAACGTTTCGTTCTAGATTTTCCGAGTTAACATACCACAACGTGCGTGTGGGGTTCAACGTTTTTCATCTCTTCCAACTCTGGTCCCTTATACTTTTCATCTTTCGTGAGTTTTTTGTTTAACGTTTTGTTCTAGCTTTTCCGAGTTAACATGCCACAACTTGCGTGTTCAACGTTTTTCATCTACTTTTTTCCGGTTGACAGGTCCATCGCAACATGTCTATTATTCCCCGTTTGATAGGTTTGTCGCAAAGCGCAGGTCATAGATCGAGTCAGTTATTCTTTTCTATGTTTTACACATAGGCTCGCAGTTATTTAAGAAACATTTTCCTTTCATGTATGATATATAACTAACGAATCCCCCGCCGGCAATGCGGCGGGTGGTAATTCTAGTTAGTCTTATTTTCTAGTATTTCTCCTCGGAGATCTATCGGTAATTACCAAATATTAACAGAAAAAACAATTTTATACCTTTAGTTGGAATTTGACCTACCCATATGTGATCAGTATGTGATAACCGACAATGTTAGTGATTCTTTTGTCAAAGAATGTGACAAACCTAATATTTCGTACAAAGTTTCATGCCCAATTGTGAAATTTTAGTTAAAAATGAAAATAATAGTATTTGCAATAAAAAATACTATTATTTTCATGTTATATACTGCTTTATTTCTTTATGATATAATTGTTGTCATTGAACTTATCCCAGAGGTACAGTTTTTTTCGGTTGAATGCTTCCTAAAGGACAAGTAAGTCTCATGTGACTTCTGTATTATCACTTTTGATGGTCTATGTTTATTTATTTTTTATATATATTGCAGGCACTGATGGATATTTCAGTTATTTGATGTGTCTATATCATGCATATGCTCTTAAATAAATGGCTTTATCATGATAAATCATGATGTTGGTTAACACGTACCTTTGGTAATTTTTATTTCTGTGTACGATGTACCAAGTTCGTGTAAGCAGTCTTGTCTTAAAAGAAATGGCTTTATCAAGGTAACTTTTTATTGGTGCCTACAATGTATAGGTTATAAGAGAGGCTTGCGTGATGGGTCAAAACGGTTTCAAGTAATTATGAAAAGTTGATCTAAGTGTAGTGGTTTAAATGGATGGGTTGGGCAGACGCAAAGAAAAAAGGACAAAAGATAGTGAGAACAATGGCGGAGCTTAAACAGAAAACTCGGCGGGGGACGAACTCTAAAAATCTAAATCGGTGAAGGCCGGACTGTTAAAAATCCAATATTTTCCATAGAAAGAAAATTTTTCAGCAATTTTAAGTAAAAATACACTACGCGTGAAAAATCAGCGGGGCCAGGCACCCCGAGCCCACTATCGTCTGCCAATAAGTGAAATCCTTCAGAAATTTGGTGTTAAAATGAACGAATACCGAATTTTAAATTTAGTAGGTGTTTCAAATTTTCGAATTTGCGAACTCTATCATAATTTTGAAACTGACATCGTAAATAAATGTGTATATTAATGCGATTAAGGATTTACGCATTTCTAGACACATTGAAGTAACTAAAATTAGTTAAAAATTAGGGAAAACCTTTGGTTATGAAATTGGCATAGCGCCTCTGCTACCATATGGAGCGCCTTTAGCTTCCTGACAGGTCCTCCACACTTGGTGTATCGGCCCCTCAATGTGTATCATCGAAGCGGCTTGAATGAATCAGGTCTCATAGTGCGCGAACTACTATGTTTTGTCGTATAATCCAGCTTGTCGAGAACTTTCCGACCGCTGATTACGGGTCGAGTAAGTCGTAACTCCACTTCTACTCAAGTTTTGATCATTTACTATTTGTATCTTTTTCCAACTTATCTAAGTTGTTCCAAAAGTGTGTACAAGGTTAATGCGTCACTAACCTGTTTACTAAATTGATTTAAATGGGTTTAGTTATTAAAAATTCACCAACCCATTTTAGTGTATTCTTTTTAGCTAATTTTTTATTCGTTTTACCCGTTAAACTTTTTAAATGGTTACTCTAATTGGTCTGAAATCATAATTTCAAGAGGGGCTTGTTTGTAAATCAGTTTAGTTCAGTTTTTATTTTCAACTTCCGTCCCTAGCTAGCTCAACCTTGAGTCTTGGCTAGTAGTGACTTAAACCAAGGTTACTATATTTTCACAAAGTGCTTAGAAATGGGCTTGGTGGGGATTAGGCCTATCTTATCCGGGCGATTAGGTAGGGCCGTTACAATGTTCTTAGAGGCCCTGAGTAAACTACAAAGTCAAGGCCCTATTGAATTGGTATAAAGACAATCAACAATTGAGATTGAGATTTGAGTCATTGAATAACCATAGATGATTTTTCCTAATGTCGGCCCTAATTTCGCCCAATCAGCAATCAGTTTCACTTGGTTACTCAAAAGACGCTGCAAATAACGAGGGTTGTGTGTCGCGGCACTCAATTTGGATTCCGGAATGAAGCGTGCGCGGACAGTGTGGACTCCTGAAGTAAAATCCCAAATTTTGGCCTTAGAAACGTTGTGTTAATGGGCCTAAAAACAAGTCTGATATATGAAAAGAAAAAAAATTAGAGACCTTTGTTTTTTGGTGGCCCTATGTTTTAACCTAGGTTGATAAGCCTAACGAGCCGGTACTGCCATTAGGGTCTCTTCAGTTACCACTACGCATTAAACGTGTACACTAACTTTACCATCAAAGTGTCTACAGGACTTCAGCCCGGTTGGACTTCTAAGAGGTTGCTCATCAGGCTCTATTCTGGCTCATAAGTACAAAGAGCAACATATTAACACCACAAAGACCACTTCGAACCAAAATGATCTTCTCCTCACACAGCTGCAAAGTTCCACGTACGACTAAAGTGTTTTACATGTAGTACTTCCTGTGGTTTTCCAAAATTTTGGAAATCGTCCCAAGTAAGAGAAATTACACAAATAGTCCACACTTTTGCGATTTGTAACACTTAATCGCTAAAAACAAATGGGGTTATTTTTTTCAGTAGTACCCATACATTATTTTTTACAGTATAGTACCCATACATTTTCCAAAAGTGTTGTAATTTCATGAAAATACACAAACGATATTTTTCATGTTAAAAGTGAATTTTGACGGGCTGTAATCTTCATTTGTACATTTATGTGCATAAGGGGATCCGGGGTGGGGGTTTGTTTGTGCGTGATGGTTGTTTTCCACGCGTGGAAAATCACAAAAAACCATCGCCACCTCCTAGTTTCACGTACGAAATTTCATAACGCGTGCATTTCTTGACGCGTTAAACTTTGTGCGTGATCAAAGTATGCGAGGGGCATGTGAGGGGATGTGATGATTTATTGTTGGGTGTTGTGAGTGATAACCATTTTCACTAAAAAAGGTTGTGAGTGATGGAATAATGGTTGATGACATGACGGAATCTGATTGAAAGTTGTGAGTGAGTGATGAGTGATCGGTGATGACCACCCCCTCTCCCTAATGAAGTGTACCCATGCAAAATTTGGTTCAACATTGCAAGTATTATTAATGCGGGTAATGATTCGTACAATGCAAGGACAAAAAGTTAAGCCAAAGAAAGGGACAAATAGACTTGATGGGGTCGCAAATAATATAATACTTTATTAGTTTGTTTTTGAGAAGTTTATGTGAAGCTGACTTGTTGCAAGTAGTTGAAGTGATTTCGCGTGTCCCTTCTCTCACTATGGGTATGTTTGGTATGGAGCTTTTAGATGCATTTAGGAGCTTCAAGCTTTAACCTTTTAAGAAAAAGCTCCGACTCAATAAAAAGCCTTGTTTGGTTGAAGGAGCTTGAAGCTTTTAGGTTAGGAGCTTGAAACTTTTGGTTAAACGCTCCTACTAGTAGCGTTTAGAAGGAGCTACAAGCTTTTAGGGAAAAAATGACTATTTTAACCTCTAAAGATAATAAACTTTTAATGCACAACTTTTTAATGTTCATTTTGGTCATTTTATACATTTTATTAAAAGCTTCAACTACTCTGCCAAACACCTAAATATATCTAAAAAGCTACAACTACAGCTACCAGCTTCTAGCCTACTGCCATCAGTTTTCAGCTACCAATAACAGTTACTTTTGCCAAACATGCCCTATATGTGTGTATATATATATTACAAAGCAAAGCAAAATTTTCTTTGAAATATTGTAATTAAATCAAATATTGTAATTATTTGAAGACACCTTTGTTACTTTCACACACCATACCTCAACAACTTCGACGAACCACTATATTAGATAGATCGTTGTAATTGATTTTGAGCAGTATTGTAACTAGTTTAAATCTATTGTTTTAATTGGACAATTTAGAGTCACGTTTGTAATTTGTTTAGAATTACCGTTAAAACACATTGTAATAAAACTGAAGTTAAAAGAATATTGATTTTATGCTATAAACTGTAATAAAACTGAAGTTAAAAAAATATTGATTTTATGCTATAAACTTTTTTCACATATAAAATAATGAAGTATATGAGTACTATTTGAGTGTTAAAAAACTGGTGTAACATATATTTAAAAAAAACAAAATTCTAGTTGTTGCATGTGATATGTTTTTGTTTTTTTACCCAATTCTAACCTGTTATTATTGATAATGTTGTCCTCATCAAACTTAACTATTATATTAGCGAGGTTAATAATGAGATAGATCACTTCGTACAATTCTCTTTTAGTATTATCTTTCAGTGGATCCAAACCCTATATACATGTGTATTATGTATATATAACACTGTATATACATGTAACTCCTTGTATTCACCAACCACTACACTATTTATGGTAAATATAGCTAACATATGGCGTTACTTTTATTCACTAGTGTATTCAGTGGTAAATACCGGATGTTTTAATATAGATTATGAAAAAGTGACCTTATTAAAAGATCTTTATCAAACGGATATGATGACGGAATATGATCTCAAATACCAAGTGGTTACATTATATATTTAAAATATATAGAGAGAGAGAGACACACACAGACACACATAGAGAGAGAGGGAGGGACAAGAGTAACATGGGTTCATGTGCATTTACAAATCGGTGTCACCATCGAGCTAAGATGGGTGTGCCCATGAATAGGCTATAAGCAATGCAGGTGACTGTAACTTGCTAGAGCAAAGGGACCACTCTATATCACACTCAGATGTTTCTTCTAATATGTGACTTTTTTAACTGCTAATAACTAACTTGCTCTCATGTGGATGAGGTTTGAACTTGATTCATTATGTAACTTGTGTGTTGTATCATTGTATGTTATACAAAAGAAAATGAAGCTTCATTGACTTAAATATGCATTGAAAGTTGTAGATCATGCAATGCACTTTTTTGAAACATGAAAGATCTTTATCTTGATCTTGTCCTTAGATAGAAGAAATTAATCATAACGATGTCGTTATCTTTTCAAAGAAATAATTAGCACAAACAAAAACATTAAGCTTAAGTCGTGTGTAAATCGTGTATAAACTTAGTACGTTGTTTGTGTTTATCCGCAATTAAGAAAGCTTTGATTTGTACATCGTATTGGATTCATTTGCCACTTGCTAGGATCTTGAACTTGCCATCAGACAGAATAAGATTTTGAGTTATAATGAGCTAGCTACTTTTCCAATGGCAATAATTCACAAAAAATGTGAAGCTTAGTGACTTGTACATTATGTAGTACAAGTTATGTCTTGCTTTGGATTAATTAGCGAAATTGTAGGATCTTGATTTTGCTGAGAAAGTTTTGAGTCATAATGGGGTAGTTAGCTTTCAATAAAACTAACTAGTAATGGGTAAATCCCTAATTATGACCACTCAAGGACGTAACCTAATAACCGACTCCAAATAGTCCGGTTCATTAGCTTTAGTAAAAAGCAATCCGATCATCAATGGTTGAACTTGTACTAAGTCAGAAAGACGGAGTTTAGGTGACGGATGTATGAGGGTAGTGTTTGAGGGTAAGGTACTCTAAGAGGATACACCGCTGCCCCGTCCTATTAAGGGTACCAAAATGGGGTAGTTATTTGGGGTATTAGTCACCGTTATGGTAGACGAAAGGTCTGGAGATGATGTGACCCTCAATCTTAACCTACCCGATCATGAGCTAGCTTTATAACTTATTTATTTATAAAAAAAGATAAATGTTTTAAGTGTTGCCGGCCGATTAAGAGGTTTTAAAGTAATTGATGATATAAATAACATGGCAGTGCATGTAGGATTGGTAGAACTGTGTATAGAAGCCCCCTACCATCCTTAAATATATTCTGACAACGCTCAAATGGTAGTGTGTTCATTTAATGAAACATATTTGGGTTTTTAGCCTTACTCTAAAGACCATACATTGAGTAGTCTACCATCCAACAACGCATGGTCAGTGTAGTCAAATTATAAATAACTTCACCCGTATGCATACACCTATAGGAGATAGATAATCTTCTAAACTTTCTTTTCTCTATCCCTCTACACTAATTTCTTTATGGAGAGAACCAATACTTCTTTTATCATAATGTGTTTTAATTACAAAATATAACCCTTGTTGCAAGGCTGACAAATGAACCTACAAGATAAAACCAACACGGTAACACCTCCCCTGCTTATTGTTATCGGCCACAAAACTACCAGCCACCTTAACGCGTTACAACCTAAAATTGGATCTTGCATCTTTAACATTGTTCACTTTCATCACTAACATATGGATTTTCTTCCCTTTACCCTAGTGTTTAGAAAACTCAATCATCGAAGCGAAATGTAGATTTTGTGCAACTCATAATGCCTAAAATCGATTACTTTCAAACATAAATAAGCCAAGGGGAAAATACTCGTATACAGTCATTTTAATATATGTTTCTTCATGAGTAAATTAAAAACAAAATTGATGGGTTTCCATAGGGTGAATGTGACATGATATCTATTGTTGAACGAGAGTAACAACATACATAAATTAAACCAATAAGCTAGTCAACTCTATTTCCCTGTACGATTAAGATGATAGTCATTAAATTTAACAAACAAGATATTACAATTGCATGCAAACGTTGAATGTAAAGAAGGTAATCATATAAATAGTTTCTAACAACTATATATGTAATCCTACTAATGAAAATTGAAAACGTCCTCAAGCACATATTATTTATGGTATTAAAGTGTATCCCCTTATTTAAGATGTGAGTGGATTCAAATCCTTCCTAGTTATAAATACAGAGGTTAATAGGAGTAGATTACGATCAGAGCCGTTTACAAAAAAAAGTTTAACAGAAAACTCATCTACTACAATATTATTATCATTAATATTTGCAAGTTATTAATAGAATAAATGTACTATTTATGTTTTTGAAACGATTAGAGTTTTATGAAATGTATAGTTTGTTAAAATCTCATAAGAATATAAATATTTATAGCATTCACATCCAACCCTCTATTTTTTACCCTATTATAATAAAAATCATCTATCCTTTCTCTCCCCTTTCCACTCAAACACTTTCAAAATATATTTAAAAATTATAAAGGATGAACATGTCATCTTAAATTTACATATGAACACTAACATTTTCTCTTTCCTCTACTCACAACCACCTACAACCATTTTTCATAAAATAAAAACCCTCTCACATATTTTTTTACAAGGAGGTGGGGTGGATGTGAATGCTCTTAAAACATCATATCTATACTATATTATAATGTATGAGGAAGATGCATATTAAAATAATTAAAAAATAAGAACTTTTTCCATTTTAATTTATAAATACACCTCTAAAATAAGGGTAAATTGGTCTCTTAAACAATAATTATATTTTAGCCCCTCGTCTTATTTCACCTAAATCCCCGAGTTTTAGCATAATTATGAGTAATTCGTTACACTTTTCCACCACCACAACAAGCTTATAGTTCTTTTACGCATTCTTCCCATATCTTATAAACTATAATGTTTTAAAAAAATCCAAAAGTACCGTGACGACCTACTCATTTTTGTCTATATTTCGATAGTTGTATTGGTAAGTATTGACGTGTGGATTAAAAGGTACAAGTAAGTGATGCCTTATTGTAGAAGTGATTAAAGCACAACGCACTTAGTCATTATCCCAGATTTTTAATAGCTACAGAATGTCAACTGATAAATACCATCAATTTAATCATCTCATCTAAATTACACTTTAATCACATATCTTTAACAAAATTATAAATAATTAGTTAGTAGTTACACTTTATCCCCTTATAAAATCCATGATTTTTAATGGTTATAACTTTTTGGTACGTTAATATATTTTTTAAATTACAAGAGTGTTTTATTCTCTTTAATTTGAGTATAACATTGCTATAGTTTTCCTGATTAAACAAAAATTGATTTGTTACGCGATTAACAGTGTCTAAGGTGGTGTAATAGCTGAATTGTTAACCGAAATCAACAGAAAACTAAATTCATTAAAAACTAAATAACCAAAACCCGAACTTAACCAAAAAACGGTTATCGATTTTTTTGTACCCTCAGTTAACAAAAATTAACTTAACCAAATCATTCATATTTTCATATATTTCTAGCTTTTATGCCTTCAGTTCATGTATTTCATATTAATACCCTTATTTTACGTATTTATACCTCCATTTCATGTACCTATACATCCATTTCAGTTTATTTCTAATCAAAAGCTTTAGCCCAAGTTTGGTTTTGGCTATTAACTGAAATTAAATGAATCAAACAAAAAACCATCAATTTAACTGAATAAACCTATTAACTAAAAACGGATTGATTTATAAAATAGACTAATTGATTACCTTGATTTCGATTGAGGAATAATAATATAACCATCCTCCTTAGCAGCTCCTACACAAGAAACCAAATATTAGTTAGAATGGGGGACCAAGCCTTAATGGTCTTGGATTTACCAAATTCATCAACTATTTTAACTGACAACTAATATCCCTCACTCCTGACTGGAGTCTTGGATCTAGGACGTGTTGATGGAAATGGGGTTTGATTTCCACGAGGTCTCTGGTCATGAGGTTTCTTATACATGTTTGGACTCTGTGACCTTGGAAATTCTGGTTTTGTGACCTCGATTGATTCCATGAATTTTGATTGTGATAATTTGAAAGCCATTGTTATAAAAAGTTCGACCACTAACATTCTGGTATCGATTTTGATATTGACCTTGACTTCTGAAAGTATTTGTTCCATTTGAATTAAAATTCTTGGTGAAACACTTCTAGGTCTCTAATATTCACCTGATGTAGATTCAGGATGGAACCTTTGTTGATTTCTTTGAAAACGAGAATCTCGCTTAGTTCCTGTTTCAGCCTTACCTGCACCAACAACAACACCTTCTTGTTGCTTAGGAGTAGATATCTTTGGTGAGTTATACACTTTCTGATCACCATCACCACTTTTTTCTTGTGATTTTCCTCTCTTGCTATAACTCACATGTGTTCACTCTTTTTGTTTGGACAACAGCTAGTTACATGTCCCTTGGTGTGACATCTGAAGCACGATTTTTTTGCCGAAGACTTCTTAACTGAAGTCACTTGTTTAGATCCATCAGGTGATGATGATGATACCTTAGAAGGATCTGATTTAGTTTGCTAAATTTCATATTTCTCTTTTTTTTTAGCAAACTGCATGTTCGATTCATTTTCAATAATAGCGTGTTTTATCTTTCATATCACTCCCTTTAACAAAATCAACATTTTTAACAAAAGTTTGCTTTTTATTTTTAGGGTGTGCATCTTAGTTTTCAAAACCGGTTTCCTGTTATTACCCTTCTTGGCATGTACATCATCAGATTAAGACACATCAACGTTCTCTGATGTGGAACTGCTAGGTGTAGTTGATGCAAAGTTTGTTAAATCCTCTTCTCTGGCAAGAAAGAATAGTCATGACCAAGAGGTGGTGGAACTTCATTGAAGCCCTTGAAGCCCACACTTTTCTTCAAGCCATTCATCATGTGTTTCATTGAGGAATCTCTGAATTGACTTAGTCTTTTTCTCGAGTTCCAATTTTCAGTTGTGCATCTGACAACTCTTTGCATTTTTCAGAAATCTCTTTTGTTTTCACACTCATCGTATCATGAGCTAAGTCAATAATTTGATGTTTTTCATTTATTTTACAGGTTAAAATATTAATTTCTTCTTCATAACCCTTATTTTTTTCAAATATAATGACTCATTTCTTTTTACGAAAAAGTTTGATTCTTTTACGCTCAAGAGCTCATTTACCAGACTTTAATTTTGCTTTGTCAGCTGTCAACCTCACCTTGCAATTCACGAAACTTTAAACAAACAGAACTAACAGGGTTAGAATGTACCTCTCCTGTTGATTTGCTTAGATCAGCCATGAAAGCAGCAAAATCTACAGCCATCTTCTTATCTATAGTATCCTTTTCTACATCAGGCTTTACGTTTTCTTCCTGAACTTCAGTCATCTGATCAACATCAACCTTTTCAGCTACAGCCTCCTACTCAAACTCAGCAAAAACCTTTACTTGTACATCGTCAATTGGGGCTATCTCAACCATGAAAGCCTGTGTGACATTATCATCACCTTCCAGATGTACACTCCAGTCATAAGAACCCTCTCGTGTAGTAAAGATCAAAACCTTGGAACCAGTGTTATTGGATGCATTCCTATTCCTCGAACCATGACTAGGAGAATCTTGAAATGATGAACTAGGACGAGACTCAGTCTTTGGTCTTTGACATTCCCTAGCAAAGTGTCCATAAGTCTGACACGTCTAACTTTGGATCTTGTCAAAACCAACACTTTTTCAAAAAACTTCCTGCCTGTTCTGCTCATGAATCTCTTAACTCTTCTAGAGATCATGGCCATCTGCCACTGTAGATCCATTTCTTCTAGGTCATCAGGGTCAATCTGATCATAATCTTCATCAAACGTAGCTGGATTAGATATTCTCCCCTGAATGTAGTTCTCGTATGAGGAAACAAAAGAAGCAAGCAAGGCAAGATGTTCTTAGCAGCCTTGATACTCAGAGGCACAGACCTAGTATTGCGTTTATTATTGCTAGATTGTTGTCTCTTTGCCCCTGATGATCCTCCTGAAGCAGCTACAAAGCATACATCACCATCAACATTAGTCACAACCTGCTCATTATCACATGAGAGAAACGCAGTTGCTAAATCACTTGAAGCATTATTAGAGGAAGAAGATGGAATGCCTTTATGAACTCCCGAATCTTGAACCTGATCATATCCAGTTTCCTTCTTCTTCATATTGAGCTCATACGCTCTCAGCTTCCCAACAACCTCTTCTAAATCCTTCGTCTCATAATCAGTTTCACCCTTGATCATTAGAGTATAATTATCCCACTTGGAAGGTAAAGCATCTAGCAACGTATCATTTATCTCAACATCAGTGTATCCCTCTATGTCATAATTGTCCATTTCTGACATTAGATGATAATATCTCGTGATGATATCTTCGAGGGACTCATTTCTCATGCCTTTGAAGACAACAATTGCTACTTCAGCAGGTCAACCTTGTTCTTCTTCACATCAGTATTTCCCGTCATACCTCTTTTCTAAGGATCCCACATTTCCTTAGAAGTTATATGTCACTTGAAGGTATGTTTGATGCCATCAAGTAAAGACATCATTATAGCAGCTAAGGCTTTCTTCTAAGATTCATACATTCTCTTTTCTGCATCGACATGTTAACATAGGCAGTGACTCGTTGTCTGCCTTCGAAACCATGAGTTGGATTCACATACCCATCTTGAATACGGATCCACATCCGTGTGTCCTGATATTCAATAAACGATGAAACAGGTGTTTCCACGTAAGATAATTCTCCACCTTCATCATCTTTGGCGGTTTGTTAGTCGTGCCAACCTCATGTTCCATTCTCAACAACTCATTCAAATTCGACATATTGACATTTTTACCGAACCGGCTCGCTAAAAACGTTTAAAAATTGTCCGAAATGTGTGTTTACAAAATTTTACGTTAGACTCATCTCGTCAATACGAATCCAATGATATATAATGTTCGAGGTCCTTTTAGGAATTTTTCGTGCCTTTTTTTCTAAAAATCACACGAGTCTAACCGTGCATTCGGTTTGTTAAAATTGTTTATGGCTCAAATTATGTGATCTAAAACGTTTATTACCAATTACGTCAGCTGGTTAACTTTTCACCTTCTCGAGTTCAACTCGAAACAGTACCCAATTCGAAACAGTAACTCGAGATGGTAATCCGAATTGCTATCTGAGATGGTGAATCGAGATGGTATCCGAATCAGTCCGAAATGAGGTAGCCGAGATGTAATTCGGAATAGTGATTCGAGATGGATGGAAGTGATCCGAAATAGTCGGAGATACTGGTTATCCGAGTTGATCCGAAATAGTCCGAAATCAACACTTTCCGATCCGAGATGCACTGATTTGATCCGAAATGCACTAGTTCTGATCCTAAATACAACCTTTTGGATCCGACATGCACTGTTATGATCCGAAATGCAGCGTTTTTGAATCCAAAATGTAGATTCTTATCCGAGATGTCTTTCTGATGATCCAAAATTCAACTTTCTATCCGAGATACTCACTGTTTTATCCGAAAACAGTTCCAAAAAACTCGTCACCTTTACTTCTGCAGCAAACGATTCTGAACCGAGCCAATCAAGATCCTAATGCTCTAATACCAATTGTAGGTCCCCTATCCATGTGGATCTTCACAGAATCGTCTATCCAACCTAGAGTGCGGAATCCTGTAGATCAATTTACACAGAAATGAGTATAAACCGATTTCCAATAAACCCGATCTTTATTTATTATCTATCACAATCGATTACAATTAATTAGATCAACCAATTCGTCCAAGCCAATTGCTATTACGAATATTCTCTCTAAAACTCTCTCAAGTGACTACCTGAGCAACCTAAGCCCTAATGCAAAGCTCTGTATATATAGAGATAAGTTTGCAACATGGGCTAGGGTTTCCACCATGTGGGCTGCGAATTGGACAAGCCCAATTCGTCCCCTTCCCCCATGTGGTTAGGATTTGGCGCAATCACTCCTAATAAACAATTACAAAACCAAACCCGTTAACCGTTTATCATTTTACTAATTACAAGATATCCACAGACCAAATTTAGCTGTTGTCACAAATATGCACCAACAAACTCTCTGGAATACCAGGACTCAAACCGTTTTCAGACATGTTCCAAATTGCAACAATAACATGTTTACAAGGCATTCTTGTCAGATCCCATTTCTGCATGAACATGTTCTCATTTGCACCTCAACCACCGCCCTTGTTTCTTGACCAATAACCTATAGAATTCGGAATAAAAGGTTAAAGTCATCACTTATTGTGTGACTGAAATAAAGTGTAACTTTTCAATACTTACCGTGTACTTGGAGGAACCTGTCATCAACACATTGTATTGTGAAGCCTCATTCTTATACTATCAAACATTGTGGTAGCAAAAGAGTTGGTGGGCATCACTTTTGGCTATGATCTTCTTCACGTTGACAATTCATTTGGTCAAATAATCTCTAATGTATTCTAAGCATGTGACGATTGGCTTGTCTCTTGCACGACCAATTGCTTGTTAAACACGTCCAAATATAGTTCAATAGCATATCACACTTTGTCCATCCTGAAAAGCGGGCTCGGACCATGCTGTTGCAGGGATCTCCTTCAGCCAATCATACAAATTTCTTTCTATGGCTTTAATATCCTCCATTGCCCTTTATAATAGGGCATGCTTGTTGTACTTGCACATATCCACACAGGTTCTTGTACACATCTCCCCGCCATCTCTTCTTCATATTCTCGTGAATGTGCCATGCAATATATGTTCAACTGTGGAAAGAACTTGGCCATAGCAGGCAACAAGCCCTATAATTTAATAGAAGAATATAAGAAATACAAGTCAATTGAAAGTTGACAGCTTAACTAAAAACAAGAGTTTTAATAGCCATTGCATTTTGTCTATCATTGATAAAAGTGAAATTACATGTTGTTGGTAACTCTAGATCATCCCCAAGTATATTCAAAAACCTTGACCATGTGTTGATAGTTTCAGCTTCAACAATGGCAAAGCCAGTGGATGAATTCCATTGTTTCCATCAACCCCAACTGTAGAGAGGACCTGACCTGGGTATGGACCTTTCATAAACGCACCATCCAATCTAATTAGGTCCCTCCCAATGAGATTAAAACCCTTTTTCAAAGCACCATAGCAAACATATATTCTTCATGAATTAGTCTTGTGGAACTAGTAGGATTATATACAGGTTCAACATCAATCTTGATAGTAGTACCAGGGTTGATCTAACAAGTTCCTCACAATACTCCCTGAGTTGCCCATATTGGTCCCTTAGTCCCGATTTAACTTTTCCATTGCAATCCTCTTTGCCCTCCTCAATTTAGGCGTGGTACTTTAACTTGGTGCTTCTTCTCAATTAGATATTGCACTACCCTCATCTGAATGTCGGGATTAGCATGAAGCAGCGGTTCCACCTCTTTAGCTATGAAACTCATGGTACAAACCAACCTCCCTTGTTTTCAAACATTGGTGTGCATATTTCAATGTTTTGACACACCATTAGTCTTCAGTTGTGGGCCATCTCACTTGCATCGCCCATGGACATGTAGGTTTACCAGGCTTGTTCCTTATTCTCTTGGAGGTTGCCCCATCAATGCCTAATGTTTCCTTACCTACCACAATTCTTTCTTTTTTACTTGCGGCTTTAGAGCTTCTTGCTGTGCCCCACGCACACGAGTCGTAAAGTTTGTCTGAATTGTCATTTCTAAAGCTCGTACTCTTAAAATCTTGACCCGTTCCTTGCGGCTCAAGGCGTCCGCTACAACGTACGCCTTGCCCGTATGAGACTTGATCTCGCAATCGTAGTCATTCAACAATTCAACCCAACACCGCTGGTGCATATGTAATTCTTTTTTATTAAATAAATATTGAAGACTTTTGTGATTGGTGAATATAGTACATTGATACCATATAATAATGTCGCCAGTCTTCAAAGCAAATACCACTGCGCCTAACTCGAGGTCGTGTGTGGTATAATTCCTCTAATGAACCTTTAATTGGCGTGACGCATACACGATGACTTTTTCCCGTTGCATGAGCACGTAACCTAAACCTTGATGCGAAGCATCACATACACCACGAAGTCATCGGTACCGTCGGGAAGTGATAAGATTGGTGCGTCATATAACTTATCCTTTAAAAGTTGAAATGCCTCTTCTTGTTTTTCTCCCCAAACGAACTTCTTGTCCTTCTTTGTGTGGGGGTTAGCGGTTGAGCAACTTTTGAAAAGCTCTCAATAAATCTCCGATAATCGCCCGCTAATCCCAGAAATTGTCGAACTTCAGCTGGAGTCTTGGCGTTTCCCAATTCTTAATTGTTAATCTTACGGGTCTACATGAATACCTTTCTCGTTCATCACATGCCCGAGAAATTGCTCTTCGCGAATCCAAAATTCGCACTTGGAGAACTTCACATAAAGTTTCTCCTTCTTTAGTAGCTCCAAAATGGTTCTCAAATATTGCTCGTCCTCCTCCTTCGACCGTGAATATATTAAAATATAATCTATAAATACTATCACGAATTTGTCGAGATACGGCTTGCACACGCGATTCATTAAATCCATAAAGACCGCCGGTGTATTTGTTAAGCCGAATGGCATAACAAGAAACTCTAATGACTGTAGCGAGTCTTAAACACCGTCTTAGGAATACTTTCCTTTGGATTCTTAGCTGATGATATCCGGATCTTAGATCAATTTTGAATAGGAACTCGAACCTTGTAATTGATCGAATAAATCATCAATCCTCGGTAGTGATACCGATTCTTGATGGTTAACTTGTTTAGTTCTCGGTAGTCGATGCACATCCGGAAGGTTCTGTCCTTCTTTTTGACAAATAGCACCGGAGTTCCCCAAGGCGAGAACCTCGGTCTTATGAATCCTTTGTCAAGCAATCCTTGCAATTGCGTAGTTAGCTATTGCATCTCTGATGGCGCCAGTTGATATGGAGATTTTGCCACAGGTGCAGCTCCTGGAACCAAGTCAATTACGGAATTCGACTTGTTGTTGTGGAGGTAGTCCAGCAAGTCTTCAGGAAGACTTTAGGGGAATTCCTTCACAATTGGGATCTCCTCAAGTTTGCGCTCTTCGACTTCCTTGTCGACTATAGGTGCAAGGAACGCAATGAAACCTTTCCTTAGACTCTTCAGAGTCTACATACAGTTAATGATTCGTAGTGGTGTGTTATGTTTTCCTCCGTGGACCACTAAATGTTCTCCGCCTGGTAGGGGAATGCAGATGGTTTCTTCATGACAAACTACTTCCGCCCGGTTGTCAGATAACCAATCTATGCCGACAACTATGTCAAAACTACCCAAACAAACGGGCAAAAGATCGATATTGAATTTCCGCGCTCCAAGTTCAAGTGTGCAACCTCTAATGATTTATCCTGACTCAACTAACTTATTACCGGTCAATCCTATAGGACAAGGGGACGTCTAGCTTACTTGACCTCATGCCAAATATATCTTGAATTCTATGGAGATGAAGATGAAATCGGCGCTGGTATTCAAACGATGCAACGTGTCGTTGATGGGAAAGGTATCGGTGACACTTAATGACTTCATATGACTCGGCTAATTTCCCATTCGCTATCTTGACGGGGTAAGGTATGTCTAACGTACATGACCCAATTCCGAGTATATGCTTAATACCTAAAGACACTAAGTTAAGCTCGTCGTTGGCATCAAAAGAATTGAAACCTATTAACTGCAGAGTAGAATGTACTAATGACCAAATTGGGATCTTGTGGGTGTATCCACATTTCTAATCACTCACACATTGGTTCACAGGCTTGACTCGTTCTTGTGACATTCATGCTAGAAGTGGCCTCTATGCCACACTTAAACATTGGTATTCTTCCTTGATTATTGTTAACTTATTAGTTTTTGTTTTTGCCCGGCCTCACCACACTGCTATTCTTGGCACTTTTGCAAGTTCCCTCATGAAGAAAGTTTTTTGCTTATCACATTTAGGATTTCGGAAAGTTATCAACATACTTATTGATTCCATTTTGTTTAAGAAAGCAATTGCCTTGTTTCGCTTTCACGGAGTTTCCTCTCGTTTGCTACTCACTTTAAGACTTTTCCTAAGGTGTGTGAACTAACTGTGGGAGTTAATACTTGAGTGATGGTGGGAAGGTGGGATGGTGCGATCTTGCTTCCACTCCAGGGGCTAAACCCAGATATAGAGTTGAATGAATTTGAATTCTGGTGTTACCTAATATGGAAAATCCTTGAGGGATCGTGAAAAAAGTCGAGCGTAATCAATAACATTGGCTCCAATCATGGTCCAATTCTAGAATTTCGTATCCATCCTTCTGGATTCCGTTAGCGAGCAATGCTCATCTCGCCTAAGATCTTTAAGTTCTTCCCACGATAACCTCTTTGTCATATCACTCCCTAAAGTTCGTACTTGGAGATTCCACCAAGTTAATGTAGCATTCAACAGGGGTCTCTTTTACAATCGTTTATTCAGGAATACATTTACTAGTACAGCTAGCCGACTTCATTGTCTTTATTTAACAGGCATAACCTATCACCTTCTCGTATCTACGAGGTCTTGCGCTTACTGTTCAGGAAAGCCTTAGAATTATAGCCTTGTGTGATTACATCTTCAAGTGTGGTATGTCACTCGTTCCCGATCCATTGGGTTGTGAACCACTTGAACTATTGGTACCATCAGTACCGTCACTATGTCGACTCCACAACCTCGTGTTGTTCTTTAAAAACTCTAGTTCGACTCTAATAGTATGGACGTGGATTCTGTTTTCGGCGCCATGCTTATTTTGACACATAATATCAAATGGTCTGGACTTATATTAAACATATATAGTCCACCAAGCGCCTAAGAATTTAGAATGTAACTGGTCATGGAAACCTCAAGATTTGCATTGTTCATATGCGTTTGAATCAATGATAACATGAATAACCGCAATCTAGAATGCGTAATACTTCTTGCGTGTATCGACCATATGTCTAAGTGGAAAAGAATAATTCGTCGAGGAGAAAAACCAAACAGTCGTCGCCAAACTTACAGCATGTATTCCATACTTCATGAACCTTGATAGTCCAAAGTTGGAAAATACCTCGCCACACTAACCCGTGTGGCGAATACGTTGATATCCAGTGGGCTCCACGAGCCCCAACAAGATTGTTATAATTTCATAGATGTCGAAAAGAATGCAATGAGGGAGTTGCAGCATGGCTCTTCCATACTATCCCTTGGGTAAGAGAAATGTCAAATGACGAAATTTGATGTACTCTTTTCCAATAAATATGATGAGGGGCCATAGGCACCAAGGAACCTACCAATGTACAAGAACTCTAGAACGTTGAGGAAATATCCTCCCTGGATGGCTAATAAGTTTTGTTGTTTAGATGACTAGTTTCAACCGATTCGCGATACAGATCGAATGTTAGATTTGAACAAATTTGTTTGATCTTTCTGTATCGTAGGGTGTTATAGTAACCACCCCCGTTAGCGTTCTACTAGATTGAAGCTTGAACATCTTAAGAATTTTGAATGGATAGGGATCATAGCTTGATCCGCAGATCCCGCCAGGATTTCCATGAACTACAAGTTGTTATTACGTGGGCCCCGTAATAATAAATTGCCTTGCATGGTCACCCTAGCATTCTCTCGTTCAAAGCAGACGATCAGTAAGAGAAAGGATACTACTCTCTCCATACCTTCAACATAGAAGGGACCTTCGTGATGGCCCACGTGCTAACGTTCATTGTCATTACCACGCACGACGTTAGACGAAATAGGGATAGAGAAACACATAACCATAATAACTGGAGGGGCACCTTTAAGTTGAGTACTTCATCTTCCTTGTTTGGATGAGAATGTCATCAATCATGATTAGTATGAGCCACGGGATCTCGTCCCACTAAGAGTGTTGTTGTCCAAGGCTACCACCTCCGCTTCGTCTCGCTACCGAAGCTAGGCCCCTCCGCATCTACTGGAAAAGTAACCATTTTATATGGAATCGAGCTTAAGGTCTCACTTAGTAATCACGTTCGCCATAAGCTCCGCAATAGACGCGAGGCCAGTACCCTCATTGTGTCGAGTTCAAGGATAATAATAGTATCCGAAGTCGAAGGTATTTCGTTTTGGCAGAATATTCCGTACAATACATATGTAAATAAATTATATATATAATCACTATATCTCATGCCATGTTATCATATTTGTTCTCATGTAGATAAACTTAATGTTTCGTGTCTATTCCATATAGATAATCAAGTATAAGTCTTCACTCAAGACTTACAATTGAGCTCGTGTGATAGATCCTCATGTTATCGTGACATTTTGTAATACTTTTGTCATATTCTTGAAAAAAGTTTTGTAATGTTATAGACTTTGTTTTCATGTGAGAGCCCTTGGTGATTGTAGACCAACTTAGTAAAAGTTTGTCCCCGGTTCACTACAATCAAAGCTCTAATACCAATCTGTCACACCCTGGTTGTAGCGGAAGCGCAAACGTGTGACTTATAGGTAAACATTGCAATCAATCGTGTAAACAAATATTAACTAAAACGATGCCAATATCACATATTAATTTGAAATCAAGTTTCACAAGTTTCATAAGTGAATTTCCAAGTTTCCGACTAGTTTGCATATGTTAGCTAACAACAACCTTCAAGTTAAGTTACATCGCAAATGTATATTTGTTATCATCATGAAATATATCAAGGTTTTGACTCCATATACCCATACGAAGTTGGGATATAAGAGGCAAACCCTTCAAAAGTGGCATCCGTTGTTATATCTTTTCCAATCTCCCGAGGTCTATCACCAAATCATGCCTTATTTCCTGAAATACAGTAATTGAAAAATCAACAAATGTTAAGCGAGTTCATGTAGTTATTGTTTTTGTGTAAATGTCGTATTTGAAATCCATTATTGAAAATTACTCTGAGGTAAGGATCTATCAGCGGGTAGCAGCCCCCGATATTATGTGCCATAAGTAAATAACCAAACCGAGACACTTTGTTCTCAATTGGGCTCACAAAAGCACCCTAGGGTATACCAACCATGAGTGGAGCGTGCCTCAAGCTCAGTAGATCTACACATTTTGCAAATTGTTCACTAAGTGATTAATGGTTATCATTGTTATCGTTGTCATCATCCTACTTACGCACATCGATCGTGTTATCATCTAAACCCATAGCTAACATACCATTTGTCATAACATGTATTTCCCCCGAGTGTTATAAAACTGAAAACGTTTAAAAGGAAAAGGGGACATGAACTCACGGATTTGCGTTCCTTGCGTTTCGTGTAAACTCACAAATGTTCTCTTGGTCTCGAACCGAAACCTACAAGCGTTCTAAATCCCATTAGACAGTTAAGTCTATGCTTGTTCTATGTACAAGTTCCCATCTTTTGTTAATTGTTCTTAGTTGTGTTCATGATTAATTATTTCTTGACTTGTTAATATATATTTTGTTATCGAGTCTTGAATTGTGGGTGAACGGCATCGCCCGTTCCTTGTCCTCGTGCCTAGCACACATGTCATTGGGCCAAGCCCATGTCTTTGTGTCATTGGTCCTAGCCCATGTCTTTGTGTCATTGGGCCTAGCCCATGTCTTTGTGTCTTTGGGCCTAGCCCATGTTATATTTATTCTCAAATAAATATGTATTTCCCAATTAAGATGGGTTGTTAAAAATAATATGATTTTTAACTTACACTTGTATTTGTATACTTATACTTTCTAACTATTCTCGTGTTATACTTCTTTGATCAAGTCAAAGCATATGTTTAGTTATATTTATTTTCCGAAATAAATATGTATACTTTGTAAAATAATATTTTCAATATTATTTTTAGTATAAGTATATTTGTTATTCACCAATTAAGGCAGGTATACATGTATTTATGTATTAATGTTCATGTATTTCCCATTAAGTGATATAAATCCTTTCTAGTGATTTTTATATTTTCCAGAAATTAGTTTTCTTAAAAGTAATATTTTTATAAGGCTTGTTTGTAATATATATATATTTTCTACCAACCTTGTTAAATATATATTTTTTGTTTATATAGTCATCCATTGTCCAAAGTCCATATAATCAAGGAATAAATATAAGTTTATATATCTATTGTTGTATTTGTCCATGCACCCAAGTATGGGTATTTTTGTGTGTATTCTTCTTGAGTATTTTTCTTGGTATTTTGGGGTCTTTATATGTACACTCCATTGAGAGTATTTATTGTTTGAATCCCCTAATTTGTCTACTACCATATAATACACATAGTATACACATAGCACACAAATACTTGGTGACCTCTAAATATATATTTTCCTAAATATATATTTATACTTGTTCTTATACTTTAAGAAATCTTTATTTTCTTAACTTGAATTTTTATATAAAAATAGGGTATGGCCATGTTTTTATATCAAAGTTTTTATTTTCTTAATTTATTTAAACATCTTAAGATACAAAAGTTTAGTAGAAAATTTTATATTTTTCTAAGTGTTGAATTTTTATAAAAATTTGGCCATAGTTTCCCCTAGATTTAGGAGTTTTCCCATGTTCAAGACATGTGTTAATTCTTCCAAAACTCACTTAATCAACTACAATCATGTTCACAAGTTTAAACAACTTCATACAAGCACTTTTCTTATGATGATGAACCCATAACTTTGTAAAAACATGTAGTCTTTTAAATCTAGGTTTAACATGTTTGTTTAACTTCAAAAACACTAATTATCCACTAATTACACAACTTTGTGAAAAATCCATGTTTAACAACTTGTCCATACACCTTCTTAAAAGGTTTAAAATCCATGTTTATGTTGTTTTTAAGCATTTATCATGTTCGTCTTTCTAGTTAACAAAGTTCATCAGCTTTGTTTTTCATGGATCTTTCAAGATCCATGTATACACTTGCTAGATCTTTACATTTAACAAGTCTACACATGATGAGCATCAAGCTAAGCACATAATAATCATACATAACATTATTACACTTCAAGATTATGTTGGTTTTCTTTAGATTTCAAGAGTTCTTCATGTGTTCATCATTTTAAAGCTTATGTTCCTTGATGGTTTTACTTGTACACTAACAACATGCTAGTAATATGAACTAAATCAAGAAACACGAGGCTTACAACTAGCTCTAGTGGCTAGGGAAGTGGCAAATGACACAAGATGAAGATGATGAAGTGATGTAGGTGGATAAAAGCACTCCAAGGAGGTCCTTTATCTTTTAAGTCTTGCAACCTTCTTATCTTGCCTTGATACCCCTTGGAACACACTTGGAATGGCTAGAGAACGAAGCAAAATGGGAGGTGGTGGTGGGGCTATGGTGGCCATGAGCAAGAGGAAAGGGAAGGGATGAGATGAAGTTGCTTTGGTTGTGAAAGTGTTAAGTGTTGGCTTGGTTACTTATGAACATTATTGTCTCACTTAGACATAAGACCCAATGTATAAACTAAATTCACCACCAACATGGAATCATTAGGGGACAACATAGGGGTAGTGGGCCTCATGTTTGACCGTCAATAGAGGGGGGGTTCTTGGTTGGGTTTCAACTTCTAGTTAGGTGTTAAGTTAGATATAATGGTGATTAGTTAGGGCATTTCATGTATTAGGGATTTCTAAGTGTTTTAAGTTGTCGGGTGACCTTCACTAGTCGTATGATGTCAAAATATGCTTCACTAGCTCACATGATGTGTCTAGATGTGTTCGGGTGGTCGTTTCGTTACCGGGTCGTTAAAAATGCTAAATTGTGCACTTTGTATGTTATTATGTGTTTTGGTGTCACCATTGAGTTTCCAATACTTTTGTAAGTATATTATAATGTTCAAGCTTATTTTGAATATTACGTTGGCTTGTTAAAAGTTGAAATGTTGAAACGTTGATTATTGCCGAAACAATTATTTTTGTCCGTTTCGAACACTTTTAGGTGCTTATATTATTTCCGGAAAGTGTTATCTTAAATCCTTGTTTTCCCTCGTAGGATTTAGTATATAATTGCTATTGGACTTCTATCTAAGTCCTCAAATTGTCGTTAAGCTGAGTGCCGGACTAGTGCTGACACAGTTAGTCTAACCGACAAGTCTACCGGTTGTTTTAGTGCATTGTCCAACTGTTTCCAGGTGTGATGATCAAAATGAATAATATACACTATTTAAATGTAATTCATGACACTTTTACATATACAAGATGTAATCTAGCAGAACATGGCGTTTTAACATATAATTGCATGATTAAATTAATTGCTTAGTTGTACGAAAATTACCCGAAAGTTGCCAGTTGTCACAATAATAATCTTTAGGGTCTATGTAGATATCATCGGGTCTGATCCTCCAAAATCCACTCGCCATATTCGTATTTGTGGCACTAACTGATAGCTTGTTGTGGAAGAAGGGGTATTGAAAGGTGAAATTTAGGGCTTACATGGGGATCAAACATGTTATATAAGTTTATAGATTACGAAATGACTAGTTTACCTTTCGAAGAACAGGTGAAATGACGTAATTACCCAAGTCAACAAATAGTTGACTACGGAATATTGGAGCAGGGACCTGATTGAACGCAATCGACAACCCAAGGACACTCGATTGTGGCGTTTTTTTTTCAAATGAGGGCTGGTCCTACGTTTTGGTATAAACCACAGGGACGTAAATTGACATTTACTCTTATTAAAAATAGTGTTTGTTCAAGTATCATAGGTCTTAATTATGATTTCGAATCTGATGTTCGATATTTAATATTTCGGTTTAAACATAAAAAAACAATCTTTTAACCAATTTAAATTTGTAACAAATATACTAAATTTCCACACCCACATTTCTAAGAGACCTACATGAGATAGCTATTTTAAAAAATGGTCGGGTTTTTTTATGAAATGCAATAAGAAACTAAGAGGCTTCATCGGTTCTAAGGCTAATGGGTGTGGATTCGGGAAACCTCTCCGGGAGCTGATGTGGAGGGGGACCTCGACAGGGAACACCGCCCTGGTCCAGATATCGGTGCCATCGGGAGTTTCTTCCCGTCTGCCCTGAAGCTCTCTCTTTTCTCTCTATCTCTCTTTTCATTCTCTCTCTCTTGCTATGATTAGATGTAGATGAATGGGGAAACCATTTCCTATGGATGAAGAGGAAGAGGAAGAAGAAGGTGATGATGTGGAGGTGGAGACGGAGGAAAGGGAACCACACCCCATGTGTAAGAACTAGGATTGAAAATGTTAGATATTTTTTCTTCAAAAATAGATAATCTGCTAGAATGCTGACTCACCATTATAAATCCTGACTAACAGATGTAAAAATCCTTACTCAACTTTGTAGCTTAATTATATTTTTTCTATAAAGTTCTTATATATAAATCTAGGATAAAAAGTTCTCGATTTTAGGGCATATTTAATTTAAATAATAACAATTAAAGAAATTATTAAAAGTCAACAATGGCACCTCAAGACTCATAAAGTCATATGTGGCATTCATTAATTTCTCTTGATCAATGACCAACACTCGTTCTTAGACCATGCATAGTGGAAAGTTTTTTTAGGCGTTTTGGTCTTGAAAAACGCCCCTCAACACCGCTATGACCGCCCCCGAGGCATTTCCTTGCAATTTTGCTCCGTGGCGGCATTTTTTCCACGCCGAAGAAGAGAAGAAAGGGCCAATGACCGTTGGCAACGGTCATAAAATAACGGCTTCTTTTTATTTTTTTAAATTTAACATATTTAATATATACCATTAACCTCCACCCATTTTATGCAAACCACAATAAAAAACACTCACATACAACATCAAGACACAAAAATTTTATACAACCTTCACCACTTTTATATAAAAAATGGATTCCCCTACGTCGTCGTTGTCCATTGCAAACTATTACTACAAAAAACTTTTAGCGGATGAGGGTAAGTCTACCAATGAAGAGGTCGAGCAAGAAGCGGTTACGAGTGCGTGCGAACTAGCGGCTCGGTATATGAAACATTGTAGCCAGCCACAACGTGAGATATTACCAAGAGAATATATTCAACGAGACTGACAAGCAGCAAACGACCGGTTGATGAAAGATTATTTCGATGAAGCGCCAATTTACCCAGACCCAGAAGTTTTTAGGCACCGTTTCCGAATGAGTAAGCGTTTTTTTTACGCATCATCGAAGACTTGGGAAACAAGTTTAATTATTTTAAAGAAAAATCGGATGCGAGAGGGACACTTGGAATCACCAGTATTCAAAAGTGTATGTCAGCGCGCTATGAGTCCTTGCGTATGGAAACACATTCGACATCAACGACGAGCATTTAAAAATGGCCGAGAAAACAACATGAGACACCTTGGAGCATTTTTGTCATGGTACATTACTATACTATAAACATTACATGTATTTATATTTTTTCAATCTTATAGTTATATATGTTTTGGTTGAAGGTATTATAAATTTGTACGGTACGCATTATCTGAGAACGCCCACATGGTACGACCTTCAACAGATTTACAAGGTCCATTCTAATGTACATGGTTTGCCGGGCATGATCGGGAGCTTGGAGTGTATGCATTGGCGGTGGGATAACTGTCAGACCGCATGGCGAGGTCAAACACACAAGGTGACCAAGAGGGACCTACTGTTATTCTTCAGGCGGTTGCCTCACAGGACTTTTGGGTTTGGTCGGCTTACTTTGGCGTGGTAGGGTCATGCAATGATATAAACGTTTTCAAACAATCTTCTTTGGTTGAGGACTATATTTCTGGTAGAACTGCAAAAGCATCTTTTTACGCAAACGGAAACTACTATGAGCACATATACTATTTGTGCGATGGAATTTATCCTAGGTATTCGAATCTCGTGAAGACATTCAGTGATCCTGATCCGTACGATGAAAAAAGAGCTTACTTTAAAAAAGTTCAAGAGTCTTTGTGGAAGGACATTGAGAGATGCTTTGGTGTTCTTAAACAACGATGACATTATTTGACAAATCCATGTCGTGCATGGACCAAGCAAAAAATGAGAGATGCTATGTACGCTTGTATAACCATGCATAATATGATTTTGGAGACAGAATGAAAAGCAATAAGCCAGAATTATGTACCGGAAGTTGTCCAAGAGGAGCATCCGCAAGGATCAATGGAAGAAAGAGTGAATAATGCACGAGAATTGCGTTGTGAACGCACACATTCCGCGTTAACGGTTGATTTGATCCAACACGCATGGTCGGTTCGATATATTCCAAATGAGGGTGAAGAAGAAACGTTTGACGAGGAAGACGAAGATGACGAGAATGCGAAAGCGAAGACGAAAATTAATATATCTTTTTTTAAGTTTTTTCTGGTTTTTTATTTTTAGTAATGTATTTTTTATTTAATGAAATATTATTTGTTTTAAATTAAAAAAATAAAAATAATGAGGTAATGATTGGTTGGGGCATTATGTGACATTATCCCACTACACCAATTTTAGAAAAATGTCCAATAATGCCCCCTTACTGACTGGACTGCCACATGGCGGAAAACGCCCAAGGGTGGGGGCATTATTCACCCTTACCTTCAAATCTTGTGTAACAACTCCGATTTTCTCGTTGTTATCTTTATCCTTGTATTTTCATTTATTCCGAGATTCGAATTATAAGAAAAGTTTATGTTAATTAAATTAAGTTTATGTATGTTGTATCGACGCCTATTAATCGCTTGTTAAATCGTATCGTATATCTCATCGCTATCTCATCGCAATCGCAAACTTATTTGGTCTATTGGAATTATGTGGTAATATTAGTTACGTATTTATATGATAATTACGTGTTCGTATGTGTGTTTGATTATGATTACAATCGCTATCGAATCGCCTTCGCACTCTCGAATCGCTGAATCGCACTATTACATCAAGTATAACGCTTAACGCTTTACTAAAACGCTTAATATAACAAATTAATATTAACCGAATCGCCAAACAAACACTTAACGCGAAATAAACGAAGAAAACCCAACTTTTGCGTCAAGTTCGCTCGAACTTGGTATTACCAAGTTCGGCCGAACTTGACTGGCCAATTAAGCTCCTCAGAAACCTCAAGTTCGCTCGAACTTCACCTCAGGGAGGTCAAGTTCGGTCGAACTTGGCTCTCTTTCTCTTAGAACCCTACAAGTTCACGCGAACTTGTACAAATTTGTACAAGTTCGGCCGAACTTAACTTCACCAGCCCTCATTTTTGTCTTCACCTATAAATACTCAGCTCCATTCTCTCATTTGAACTTGCTGCAACTTCGCCCAAAGCTCTCAAACCCGAAACTTTTGTGTTCTAAGTAAGAATCAACCCGATTTCAGCTACAACAACGTTTATCAACGTTTTACAAAGGTTTACAACGATTTTGGCACAAGGCTTAGCCTTCGTTTTCATCAAATCTTCTCTGTTTACGAAAGTCTTCATCTTTTTCCATAAAACTTCTGTTTTTCACTCAGATCTATGCTTAGATCTGAGCAAAACCTTTTGAACAATGATTTTTACACAAACTACAGACTTTTGATGATGTTTTGTTGATTTTCTGATATGAAACGAAGCATTTATCATTCAAGATCCCAGATCTGGAAGCGCAAGGATGTTTATGTTGGTTTACACAAGCCGGACTAATCCAAATGAACCCGGAGTTCATCCGGATTAGCCCACGCTTTTGTAAAACGGTTAAAACCGCTCTAAAAGACCTCTCCGACCTAAGTTAGCTCAGTAGCACAGGGTTGGAGGGATGAACACTCGATTTACTCAGCAAACGACACGAAAACGCAAGATCTTGGACCCGAAAACATCAAGTTCACTCAAGAATCACCAGCTCACCAGGTCAAGTTCGACCGAACTTGGGTGTTCATCACCAAAAATCTTACAAGTTCGCCCGAACTTGCCTAGTTTCTTAGGAAACTATACAAGTTCGCCCGAACTTGCCTCCTCAGTAAGGTTTTCTCACAAGTTCGCCAGAACTTGACAAGTTTCTCAAAGAAACTCATCAAGTTCGACCGAACTTGACACAAAACCACCCAAAACCATACAAGTTCGCTCGAACTTGTGTGTTTACACATAAGTTCGCCCGAACTTGGCTACTGCTCAACTCAAACTTCATTGTTTCGGCTTTTCGGAAGACTGATGCACTTCTGTTCGTTTACAGGCTGATCCGGCGCACTCCGCAACTCTCCTCAAAATCTTAAGTCTTAACAAAACGCACCCACAGTGAGTGTACTTGACCCATTTTCGCTTTAATGCACTTTTTGGGTGTTACATACGTTCCTGTATCAAAATCACTTCACAAATCAAAACTGTTTATCGCACGCGAATAATCTGATTGTATATGCTCGATACGTGACACTAGAAACATGTGACTAGGACTTATTTTCGTTAACTTGCCTCCTTAGCTAGTATGGTACTATAGTTTGGCTAACACCCGACGGGGTCTAGTTAGGATGGTCGCGCAAGCCTTTTCACGGCAGTTAGCATGAGAAATGAGCCTATGTTATGTTAAGTGTTTTGGTGTATCATGATATATAATTAGATTATTTCGCAAACGCTTTCTCGACTATGCTAGTATTATTCAAACTCGTATGCTCACATTTACTTAATTGCATTGACTTGTATTTTAACGTATGTAACAGGTTGAGGATTTAGCTTGGACTGCTTTGGAGTCGTTTTATTTAGTATTTTGTTTAGAACGGTTGTTATAAAAATCTAGGGGATATCGAACCATATTGTTTTTATGAGAAAATCAGAATTTCTGTAATGGTTGTTTGAAATGTTATGTTTAATAGTATGAGATGTTAAACGTTAAGAAATGTTGTTGGATAATTGTTACGGAATTTCTCGTGAGACAATCTGGTCGCCTAGTGCCACTAACCCCGATGTTTCCGCCATCGGTTGGGGTGTGACATCTTGAGAGATGGAAATATTTAAGGGGAAAAATTAGCCGTTCAAAAAACAAATATATAGCTTTTTTTTAAAATTAAAAAAAATTAACACGTTACACAATTATCAGTGTTTGTGTTTCTCGACATATCGTGATGGCACCCGTCTAGAATAGTAATTGATGTCCTTAAAGTAGACAATAGCTTTAAAGGAGCTGAGATTATCTTTCTGTGTTAGAACCGGCAAACACAAAACATTTAAGCTTAAATAGCTGGACTTTGTGCCTTAATAATTGTACTTTGTTTATTCCACCTGTTACAATCTTAATCTTGACTTTGTGCCGGGCGAAATCTGGGTTATAGTGGCTTGGATCATCTTTTCCATTGCATTAGCCAATAGTTGTCTAGATAAAAGAAAACAAACATTTAGCCACTTGTGCATCCAGCTCTGAATTTTATCGACACCTGATCCACTATGTAGGATCTTGCTTCTATAATATGGTGAATCGATTTCGGATTCTGTAATGATTTGTATTTATTTTAATTTGAGAACTTCATTAAGAATTGATGTGTATCTGTAATTCTGTATGGTTCAGGGCCGACCCCTAGGAAAAAAAAAAGCTTTAGATTGCAATATTTTAAGGCCCATTTTTTTCATACTTTTAATGTTAAGAATATTTATAGCAATCTTTTGTATTAGCAGACTTTAAGCAATTTTGATTTTGGGTTTTGATGGTATCTGAAGTTCAGCATGTGTACTTAATTAAAAAATATAGGTTTCATAAATTTCCCAAAATTTGGATTTTTATTTTTGGTTTTGGATTTTACGGGTATGATTTTCCAAAACCAAGTCTTGAGTGGTAATATACAAGTAATCGAATTACGAAAGTACATGTTATCAAACGTCGTTTGCTATTTTTGTTATTTTAATAATATAATGTAAAGATATTGTACATGTTATCACGGGAATTAGCACTAGTTCTGAATATACGTTGTGACGTTTTTATTTTTATTTGCATTTCAATATTTTTTTTGCATAAAATCAAGATAAAATCGGACGTGTCAAATATGATTGATTTTTTTTATTCTTAGTATGATGAACCAAACGATACCTTCAAAATAACTTTAATAGCAGGATTAGTATTCGCTTTTGTGGTATATGTGACGATATTGTAACAAATTAAACTTATCTCCACCAAAAGCTCAACGCTCACGTGGTTAGTTGTTTTTCCTCTACAATCTAGCATATATTTTGCTGAAAATCGAGTTGCATTACAAATATAGTATTTTTTTTGTAAAGTAAGCTATACGAGTGATGGTGTTGTATTGTTGTTGTGACGAACCAAACCGATCCTGACCGAACAACATTGGTACCAGTGTCCATATTATTAAAACCCTAATGATAATCATTTTAATGATTTTGATTGATGTAAAACACACACACATATCATTTTGGAAATATTACAACTTTATTTTTTGAATTTTCTCTTTCTCCTACTATATCACGTGTCGGTACCGTAATGATACCATAATTAACCAAATCAATAACGATCCAAATCCCGCGGCAACGCGCCAGAGAATTCACTAGTTTATTAATAATAATGTTTTTCTAAATTATCTTACGAGATTTCCATCTCGTTTAAAAATCAAAGGAAGACACAAAATGCCCCGATGTGGCAGATTGTGAATATTAATGTTTATCGTAAAAAAATGACCATTCAAGGAGAAAAAAAATGATGGGATTGTTGTGGGATGAAAGTCAAGCTAATTTTCTAATTTAATTGCTCTTAAAATTACACAAACATGCTTCAAATAATAAATTATCAAAATGATTAGAACAATTAAACAAATGTGGTAAACTTATAAGGCCCCAAACTCGGGAGACCTTATAATTTGGTTCAAGCAACAAATATATAGTTCTTAAACTTATAAACTTTATACATGAGCGGTGAAAAACATAAAATTATGTAATACTACAAGTCATAAAGTTTGAACGTAACATTTACAATCATAACAAGTCACTAGGGTCAGTAGGATGCCATACTTCAAGATATGGTAGCCTTCAATCCACACCCAGTCACATCATATGAAGAATCTGTTTAACATTACACACATACTAAAAATAGCAGTCGTGCTAGGTGACTTTTAGTTTAAATTAAAAAGATCTAGTTGCATTTTCGAGGAAAAAACGTTTGAAAAGTAGTGTTAAATCATACTAAACATCAATCATCAATACATACATCAAAATGTGAAGCAAACTTCACCATTAATTGTCCTCGCACTAATAGGATCCGCTAATACTTCTAGCGACAATGTCATGCATCAACACTTTATCATCAATCATCTTAACTTCAATCCTACGACATCATTCATATACATGAAACATCAAGTATAAGCCTCTAAGAATTATTAGTGACACAGATAGTTCCAGTTAAGAACATACATGGTAGTGTGCATATAACCCTAAAATAATAGAAAAAGGGTATCTACAACTCACCTGAGAGTTAGTTTCATTATTGGGTACAACGTATAAGCCGACCCTTGAACAATAGTAAGTTGATCAAAGATTCAAATGAAACTACATGAAATTTTTGCATCAAATCCATCTTGCGAATACTTTACTCATAAGCACTGTTCACAAATTATCATTTAGAACTATTCCAAAATGCTTTATTTGCAAATACCAACTATTCGCAATTACTAACTATTCATAAATACCATAATTCGCAAAATGCTACTATTAGCAAACAGTATTACATTGCAAATTGCCACTATTCAAAAGCCATCCAATTTATTAAAACTTATGATCGAATACTTGGAAACAAATACGTAATTTGTGAAACTTACCTTCATCAAGAAACCCTAACAATGGCGGCCTTCCCAAATCTGGTTGTATACTTTAACGTTGGGATTGCATTGAAACCTTAATATAACATCATTACAAGATTCATACACCAAGAACATGTTAACTTTTATGTGGATCTCATACCCATTTTTCAGAACCATAACCTTTAAACCGAGTTTGGGGACATTTAATCAAAAGGCTTCTCAAGGACCGGTAAGCAACCCTGACCTCAAAAGGGAACTAAAGGAAGACTATCTGGAATTCATCATGAAAAGTAAGCCTTATAGAGCCTCAAGAGCTCAATTCTCTGGTTGGACTACAGAATCCCTTCTAGAGAGTGAGATGTTAAAGCTCAATCCAGGCATCAAGCCCACTCCTGCCAATTGGGCTGCAGGTAGAAAACCTGTTGATCAAAAGGCAGTTGAATTACGAAGAATGAAGAAGGAGATGGTTGTTGCAAAATTTGGATCAATGCAGTCCATGGCTAGGTGGGATGAGCCAACAATCAAAGAAAACTACAAGAAGCCTTAAACATCAACAACTGTAGATCGCTCAGTCCCCAAAAGGCCTAACTATGAAGATTTGTCTATCAGTTCTTTGGTTAATCTTTCTGAACTTCCATCTGCAAAGCATGTCTCCTCAATGGTTAATGTCACACCCCGACCCGTAGCGGAAAAAGGTGATCGGGGCATGATTGGGTTATCATCAAAGCTCATGACATTTATTATAACGTTTCATATTCATTATTACAATTTAAAGGGAAACATACAATCTTAATTTCATCATGTCCTAAACATCATTCTAGACTTCATTGTTTTCTTCTAAGGCATTTCCTATGTTTTCCTTTCTTCATCCTGTTCACCTGTATCATGTGTAAAAATGGTTTTTGGATCAACAAAAAGTTGGCGAGTGAATCCTATGAAAAGCATTTGAACAAGTTTATTGAATTGATTATAAAATAAAGTGCACAACCACATATGAGTAAATATAGATGTAAACATATTCATAAAACACTTAATATCAGATAATGCACACACATACAATAATAAATTGTTTTGAGGCACGCGTTGCTCAACCCGTCTCTCACGAGGAACTGATGGGCCTAATGAAGGAGTTTTGAGGCACGCGTTGTTCTACGAACTGATGGGCCTAATGAATGATTTGCATACAACTTGACAATATGAAAGACATAACTACAAACAATATTTACACTCTAAGTTTAGATCACAATATGGTATGGCACAAGTTTAAATAAACGAGTTAATTTTAGTGAGAAATGACACACCCCAAAACGTGTAATTAAAAAGGGGAGTTGTAAGATTCACTCACATTGGGTGCGTTCGGTTGATGATGTTGAGTGCGCACGAAGTTGGATTTAACCACGAGTGAAACTAACCTAGATAATAACATAATGGTTCGGTAAATAAGCGGATTTTATTAATCAATTTTTAGTAGAATTATTGGATATATTTTTGTGAGTTTAAGGCTATTTTCTAACTTTAAAAATGTTATTTTTAAGTATTTTTAATTAATTTTTAAATAGAATAAATAAATAAAAATAATAAAAAAATGTTGACTTTTTGACCGTTGACTTGTTGACCGGTTTTATTCTGTAATTGTGTGCGCCGGGTGAGGCTCGAACCCGTGACCTCCCGTTCGCGTGCACGCAGCTCTACCAACTGAGCTACGTGTCTAACCCGAAATAATTATGTTTTTAATTATACTTATATACTATTTAGATTTTTCCCGAAATTACTTATTTTTAAAAAGGATTTTAAATGCATCGAACCGGTGCTGACCACAGGTCTCGAACCCGGGACCTGTGGTTTAGTTTGGCACATAGTCCACCGCTGGACTGTGTATCTAACTTGGTAATTATTCTGGTTTCTATTATACTTAACATCTTACTGAAGTTAACCCGGTTCGGTCTCTAAAAAAAGGCATTTTATTTCTGTGAAGGTGCGTGTGTCAAGAATCGAACTCGGGACGTTATGCATATTGTTTGCACACAGTCCACCACTGGACTGTGTGTCTAACCCGTTCATAAAATTGTTCTTAATTAATCTTATATCATATCAGTACTTCGTCTTCTTCGTTAAACTTAACCAGAATCGATGTCCGACTGTTTTGACAAAAATAATCAGTTTCTTTAGTAAGTTGTGATTAGCTACATGTGAGATTAATAAAAACGAGAGAGATTAGGTGTAAGATATACCAAACAGAGATCCTCTGTTTCGCCGGCGAAATTTCCGATAACAGCAGGTTATTCCGGCGACGTTTATCTTGCGGCAGAAGGTCTTCAGGAAGCTTGAGGTGAGTGTGGGTGACTTCGGTATGAGCTCTAGGTGTTCTGTTTTTAGAGTAAGGCACAGAAGTGAAGGGGTTCGGTTTTCCGGCGAGTTGCAGAAACTTTCCGGCGAGGGAAACTTCGTCGAGAATGGGTGTGATCGTGAGCGAAAAGGCTACCAGTGAGTTGTGGGTGGATTTATAGGGAAGAATCAAGACGCATGGGGTCGGATTTCAGTCTTGATTCAAAGTCAATAAGTTTTCCGGCGGTTATGACGGATGTCGCGGACTGGACATCGGTTATAACCGATGTTAAGGTTAATGCGTCGGTTAAATCAGAAGAAACCGTCCAATCTCGGCGAAATCGTCGGGATTTCCGACGACTGCGATTTGGGCGCGTCAGTTTGAATTCGAGTTTGTGTATTTGAATTAATTGTTTCTAATAATGAACAAGAAACACAAAGTGGCGGAGTGGCTGAGCGTGTGGGAGTTAAGACTTTGTTGACCATGTTGACCCGGCTGACCCGGGTTCGAAACCCGGCAGCCTTGTTTTATTTTTAACCCACTAGTTTTAATACTTTTTCAAATATAACTTTTATAATCCAATATACTTATTAATTATGTATCGTTTAAAATTAATTTGGGCATTAAATACGCCATGAAAGTTTTAACTGATTGTTCGGTTAATAAACGGAGCGGGTTTGGTAAATCCGGTTTTTGACGGATGTTACAGTATCCCTACTTTTTAGAAATTTCGTCCCGAAATTTAAGTAGTGGCATATTTGTCTAAAAGGATGGTGTTTAATTTTGACAGTTACATACTTAGAAAAAGAGTAAGAGTTTAAATTTTTGTTTGAGGTGGTAACGTTCCTTGTAAGGGTTGAGTATCCTGCTACAGGAATCGCTTTTTGTTGCCTACGGTAAAAATTGATAAGCGGAGTTGATTCACTAAGTATGATTTCATGCGCAAGAGTTTTGATATGTTTGGAAAGATAAGGTTATATCCTAAAACAAAACTTCTAATACTACAACCTACATGGAACTTCTCATAACCGCCTGACAATGCCTCTGATCCTTTGGCAAGAATACATATATATAGGAAGTACCAGCGGCGTATCCACCATATTCTTGTCAAATTTTCATTAGTTTTATCAGTAAGTTATGATTGGTTCTATGATGTGACTCCAGAACATAAAACACCACAACCAATGTCTGAGTCCTAATTCTGATAGTATACATGTTTGATTGGTGACATAATCCCATTTCTTTAAATGATGAGATGATATAAATGCTAGATCAGTGAGTATAAAACGAGCTTCAACCAAGAAATTACTAAATCCTACATGGAACTTCTCATAACCGCCTGACAATGCCTCTGATCCTTTAGCAAGAATACTTATATATAGGAAGTACCAGCGGCGTATCCACCATATCCTTGTCAAATTTTCATTGGTTTTATCAGTAAGTTATGATTGGTTCTATGATGTGACTCTAGAACATAAATAAACACAACAACCAATATCTGATTCCAAATTCTGATAGCATACATGTTTGATTGGTGACATAATCCAATTTCTTTAAATGATGAGATGATATAAATGCTAGATCAGTGAGTATAACAAACTTTAAACAAGAAATTACTAAATCCTATATGGAACTTCTCATAACCGCCTGACAATACCTCTGATCCTTTGGCAAGAATACTTATATATAGGAAGTACCAGCGGCGTATCCACCATATCCTCGTCAAATTTTCATTGGTTTTATCAGTAAAGTATGATTAGTCCTATGTGACTCTAAAACATAAACAAACACAACAACCAGAGCTTGAGTCTAAATTCTGATAGTATACATGCTTGAATGATGACAGTACCTCTCTCGTTTGTTGTGATGGAGAGGTTAGTCTATGTAGAAATGGAACACAATCCAATTTCTTTAGATGATGATGTGATATGAATGTTAAATCAGTGAATGTAACACAAATTTCAACCAAGACAATACTAAATCCTACATGGAACTTCTCATAACCGCCTGATAATGCCTCTGATCCTTTAGCAAGAATACTTATATATAGGAAGTACCATCGGCGTATCCACCATATTCTTGTCAAATTTTCATTGGCTTTATCCGCAAGTTATGATTAGTCCTATGTGACTCTAATACATAAATAAACACAACCAACCAAAGCTTGAGTCTTAATTCTGATAGTATACATGTTTGAATGGTGACAGTACCTCTCTCGTTTGTTATGATGGAGAGGTTAGTCCTTGTGGAAGTGAGTCATAGCTCAACTTCTTTAAATGATGAAATTGAAATACGTTGAAATGTATGATGAACAAACTTCGACCAAAACATTACTAAATCCTACATGGAACTTCTCATAACCGCCTGATAATGCCTCTGATCCTTTGACAAGAATACTTATATATAGGAAGTACCAGCGGCGTATCCACCATATTCTTGTCAAATTTTCATTGACTTTATCCGCAAGTTATGATTAGTTCTATGTGACTCTAAAACAAACACCACAACCAAAACTTGAGCCTTAATTCTGATAGTATACATGTTTGAATGATGACAATACCTCTCTCGTTTGTTATGATGGAGAGGTTAGTCTATGTAGAAATGGAACACAATCCAATTTCTTTAAATGATGAGATGCTATAAATGCTAAATCAGTGAGTACAAAAACAAACTTCAATCAAGACAATACTAAAGTCTACATGGAACTTCTCATAACCGCCTGACAATGCCTTTGATCTTTTGGCAAGAATATTTATATATAGGAAGTACCAGCGGCGTATCCACCATATTCTTGTCAAATTTTCATTGGCTTTATCCGCAAGTTATGATTGGTTCTATGTGACTCTAAAACATAAACAAACACAATCAACCAAAGCTTGAGATAACCTAAAGAAAAACATAAAAACTAAGCGGTTGGAGTTGAATCTTGATTTTCGGTGAAGGGGACTAGTTGGGTGGTTTCGTATGGGCCGTCATTATCTTCAACAGGATTGGCGTTGATGTTGAAAACTCTTCCTCTTGCTGGTGGCCTAGTGATTAGGTTTCCTTGATTTGCTTGGTTAACTGGGTTTGCTTGAGCTTGGGCGTTTATGATGTTAACCAATCGAGGGCACGTGTTTCTAAAGTGGGTAGGGTCGCCACAATTGAAACAAGTTCGAACATATGGGAACATGGGGTATTGGGGTTGTTGATAGGTTTGGATCATGTTTTGAGTAGGGGGTGAGATTTGGTTTTGAGAGGTGCGGCAAGCCTTGCTCAAATGACCATAGCGTCCACAATTCGCACATAGTCGACAAGGTAAGGTAGATGGATGGTGATAAAAACAGGTGTTACATCGAGGGTGAGGTCCAAGGTATGGTTTCTTATTTGGGTAAGTTGAGTTGGGTGCTACTTGAGTGATGGGAATAGCTTGGATGGGTATGGCTTGTGAAATTGGTTGATTACGTTGGGTGACAGCGAAAAGTTGCCCATCTCGTTTTCTCTTAAAAATGGGTTGAGAAGGGGATTCGGTTTGGGTGGAGTTTGAAGTTTCAGTCGATGCTTTATCCTTCTTCTTCTCATCCTTGAAGTCTTTATTCCGGATGCGGTTCTCGGTGAGCTCTGTAGCTAACTCCATTGCGGCTTCCAAGGTTACAGGTGTGGTACTTATTACAGAGTCTTGAATTTTTGACGGAAGACCTCGAATGTAGTGCTCGATCAAACGGTAGAGAGGAGTGAACAAGTTGGGAACCATTTGGTTTAACTCGAGGAATCTTTTGTTGTACGTGGTGTGGTCTCCTTCCTTTTGCTTCAACGAATAAAACTCATCTTCTAATTTCTTGATTTCACTCCTTGGGCAAAACCGTCTTGTCATGATTTCCTTCAACTCTTCCCAAGTCAAAGTCATAGCGTCTTCAACACCTCGTTTGGCCTTCTCTGTATTCCACCAAGTAAGTGCTATTCCAAATAAACGACCAGTAGCATATCGCACTTTGCGATCATCGGGGCAATCGCAATTTAGAAAAGTGTTCTCCATTTCTTCAAACCAATGGAGGAGAGCGGTGACACCTTCAGTCCCTTCGTATTTTGGAGGGTCGCAGGATTTGAAATGCTTGTAGGTGCATTTAGTGGTATTTGGGGGAGGGTTGATAACATTTTGATCTTCTTGGTTGACAGGATTAGCGGTAAGGGCTTGTTGGATTTGAACTACAATGTTGGGTATTACGACAGCCATTTGTTGAGCGATTAAGGCAGCCATGCGCTCGCGGGCTTTTCCTGCTCTCATCTTCCTACGAGCGAGGCTAGAAGACATCTACAAGGAATACATATCAAGAGTATGAGTTGGATGTTTTTGGGATTATGGGTCATATTTAGGAATGAACATTCATAAAATAAATATAACATAATAAATCTACTACATCCATAGGATGTCTTGGGCTTTGCTCGTAATTGGGCATTGCATGCCGCCATACTTCACCTTCGTAATCATGTGGGCCCCCATGAATACCGGGTTTTTCATATGGTTCGCATGTGTTAGCCTGGTTACGTACACTAAAACCCGGAGAAAATCGAGAAATATGTAACGTATAATATTCGGAATGTGTCCAGGTGTGGACACGGTGTCACCTCAAAGTGGGGTTAGTTCGAACGACGTTTGGTGTGGCATGCTTTGGCCTAATAGGTCCTTCGTACTCTCATCATTAGTCCCCAGGTAGGCAAAGTGGTCCGTTATATTGGATTTATACGAATGCCAACCTAGACAGGACGTTCCGACTACCGGTACTTGTACCCTTACAATTACTACATGCCCGTCGCAGAACTCACTTTGATGAGATTTGAAAAATGAAAAATGCGACAAAATCCTTGAATAACGAAATATGAAGATGATTTGAATATGTGAACATTGAAATATGTATGATGAATGTGTATGTAAGTATGTATGTTTGACTGTAAGTATAAACAAATACGAAACAAATAAATATCATAAGTTGCATGTAACCTCATAAACAATTAAAATCTAGTCAACTATAGTATAGGCTCTAAGGGTCTAATAACCTATCCTATATCCCTATAGTCATGGCTCTGATACCAATCTGTCACACCCCGACCCGCAGCGGAAAAAGGTGATCGGGGCATAATTGGGTTATCATCAAAGCTCATGACATTTATTATAACGTTTCATATTCATTATTACAATTTAAAGGGAAACATACAATCTTAATTTCATCATGTCCTAAACATCATTCTAGACTTCATTGTTTTCTTCTAAGGCATTTCCTATGTTTTCCTTGCTTCATCCTGTTCACCTGTATCATGTGTAAAAATGGTTTTTGGATCAACAAAAAGTTGGCGAGTGAATCCTATGAAAAGCATTTGAACAAGTTTATTGAATTGATTATAAAATAAAGTGCACAACCACATATGAGTAAATATAGATGTAAACATATTCATAAAACACTTAATATCAGATAATGCACACACATACAATAATAAATTGTTTTGAGGCACGCATTGCTCAACCCGTCTCTCACGAGGAACTGATGGGCCTAATGAAGGAGTTTTGAGGCACGCGTTGTTCTACGAACTGATGGGCCTAATGAATGATTTGCATACAACTTGACAATATGAAAGACATAACTACAAACAATATTTACACTCTAAGTTTAGATCACAATATGGTATGGCACAAGTTTAAATAAACGAGTTAATTTTAGTGAGAAATGACACACCCCAAAACGTGTAATTAAAAAGGGGAGTTGTAAGATTCACTCACATTGGGTGCGTTCGGTTGATGATGTTGAGTGCGCACAAAGTTGGATTTAACCACGAGTGAAACTAACCTAGATAATAACATAATGGTTCGGTAGATAAGCGGATTTTATTAATCAATTTTTAGTAGAATTATTGGATATATTTTTGTGAGTTTAAGGCTATTTTCTAACTTTAAAAATGTAATTTTTAAGTATTTTTAATTAATTTTTAAATAGAATAAATAAATAAAAATAATAAAAAAATGTTGACTTTTTGACCGTTGACTTGTTGACCGGTTTTATTGTGTAATTGTGTGCGCCAGGTGAGGCTCGAACCCGAGACCTCCCGTTCGCGTGCACGCAGCTCTACCAACTGAGCTACGTGTCTAACCCGAAATAATTCTGTTTTTAATTATACTTATATGCTATTTAGATCTTTCCAGAAATTACTTATTTTTAAAAAGGATTTTAAATGCATCGAACCGGTGCTGACCACAGGTCTCGAACCCGGGACCTGTGGTTTAGTTTGGCACACAGTCCACCGCTGGACTGTGTGTCTAACTTGGTAATTATTCTGGTTTCTATTATACTTAACATCTTACTGAAGTTAACCCGGTTCGGTCTCTAAAAAAAGGCATTTTATTTCTGTGAAGGTGCGTGTGTCAAGAATCGAACTCGGGACGTTATGCATATTGTTTGCACACAGTCCACCACTGGACTGTGTGTCTAACCCGTTCATAAAACTGTTCTTAATTAATCTTATATCATATCAGTACTTCGTCTTCTTCGTTAAACTTAACCAGAATCGATGTCCGACTGTTTTGACAAAAATAATCAGTTTCTTTAGTAAGTTGTGATTAGCTACATGTGAGATTAATAAAAACGAGAGAGATTAGGTGTAAGATATACCGAACAGAGATCCTCTGTTTCGCAGGCGAAATTTCCGATAACAGCAGGTTATTCCGGCGACGTTTATCTTGCGGCAGAAGGTCTTCAGGAAGCTTGAGGTGAGTGTGGGTGACTTCGGTATGAGCTCTAGGTGTTCTGTTTTTAGAGTAAGGCACAGAAGTGAAGGGGTTCGGTTTTCCGGCGAGTTGCAGAAACTTTCCGGTGAGTGAAACTTCGTCGAGAATGGGTGTGATCGTGAGCGAAAAGGCTACCAGTGAGTTGTGGGTGGATTTATAGGGAAGAATCGAGACGCATGGGGTCGGATTTCAGTCTTGATTCAAAGTCAATAAGTTTTCCGGCGGTTATGACGGATGTCGCGGACTGGACATCGGTTATAACCGATGTTAAGGTTAATGCGTCGGTTAAATCAGAAGAAACCGTCCAATCTCGGCGAAATCGTCGGGATTTCCGACGACTGCGATTTGGGCGCGTCAGTTTGAATTTGAGTTTGTGTATTTGAATTAATTGTTTCTAATAATGAACAAGAAACACAAGTGGCGGAGTGGCTGAGCGTGTGGGAGTTAAGACTTTGTTGACCATGTTGACCCGGCTGACCCGGGTTCGAAACCCGGCAGCCTTGTTTTATTTTTAACCCACTATTTTTAATACTTTTCAAATATAACTTTTATAATCCAATATACTTATTAGTTATGTATCGTTTAAAATTAATTTGGGCATTAAATACGCCACGAAATTTTTAACTGATTGTTGGTTAATAAACGGAGCGGGTTTGGTAAATCCGGTTTTTTACGGATGTTACAGTTAAAAGCCACCTCAAAATACAAAAGGACATGTCTGTAGAAGATCTGAAAGGATATGAAAATGATATAAGATAGGAAGGGATCAGAAATGAGCTAATGTAAAGTCATCCTGATGCTAAACTAGAAGAACTGTTAGGGCAAGTCTTGGGACAGAGCAAAAATGGTCCTCAGACAGAGCAGGCCATGAGTTGACAATAGTCAGGGCAAATGAAGAAGTGAAAAAAGACTTCAATGAATATTGTGATGAATCTAAAAATTGAAGGTCTGCAAGATCTACTAGGTCTTCCATTCGAAATGGATGCTGATGACTTATCCTTAGAAAGATTTGAAAAGAAATTTAAAGTTCAAGTCAGAGATAAGTTGAAGAGGAATAAAAATTGATTAAATAAAGATTTGTTTTGGCATCATCTATTCTAGGGGGAGATTGTTGGACTTACGAAAGAACAGATGATATTCAAAAATCCAAAACATGATCAAGTGATCAAGAAATAAACAAAAGTTTGAACCAGTTTCTCCCCAAAGATAGTGAATTCTGAACACCTAAATTAGAGCATTTGTTGAAGACAAGCAAACACCTAATCAAAGCCTTGGAACCACTGTTCAAAAAGAAACAAGGTCTGTTGATGGCTAAAGTCTCTTGAAGCCAAATGTCTGATAAAGAAGATCAAATATCTATCTGGACAAACAGATGTTTGGATCAAAGCATAGAGGATAGTCCAAACAGAGGTTTCCCAATGTAACAGTACTTGTTTTGTATTAGTGTTTAGCTTAGTTATATCAAATATTAGATTTGCACAGATGTTTGAAACATCTGTGGAATCTTTTTTGTTAGGAATATTAGAAGTCACTATCAGGGTGATGTCAGCTAATCACAAACAAAGCTTTCGTACTTAGTATAAATAGATCTCATCTATTAGAGATCTATTTATCACTACACATCACATTTTCTTTTGTACAAACAATCTTTGTTATAGTGATATGTCTGAGGGGGAGTTTGTAGAATCAATCTTTTGTAAAACATATGAATTAATGAAAAAACAGTTGTTGATGATGACTTCTCGTTTGTGATTACTTATTTTTGTAGCAATACAAATTTGTTTTGAGTTTAATTGTTAGTTTCTCATAAATCTTGTAACCACAGACTTAACAAATCATATCTAGGGTCAGCCAGTGCATCCATAAATTTTTGTGGATCATTCTTATGCCATAAACAATCTCTCTGAAACATTTGATGATTTATTGAATCCGTCTGATATATTTCTCGAATTAACGCCTTTAAATACCAATAAATTCACCAAATACTCTTAAAAATGCCAAAATTCTCAAATTTTGCAAAGACCTTGGTTTCACCGCATATGATCATCCTGTTAAATTTCAAGTTCTAACAATGCCCACTCCAAATGTTATGCTAAAACAAAGTTCTAAAGGCACTAAATTCGATTACCGGTATTATACCTTTTATTTCTCAATCTTTGAGTGACTTATATACTTCCAGAGCCTTAATAACTCTAAGAACAGTACATACAGACCATATACACCACAAACATGTATCCAACATCATCAATCAATCCTTGTTACTAGTCTATTTTGGTTAAGTTATTAATTATCCGTTTCTTGCCGAATACTTTTGTTTTTAATCCATACACACTATTTTTCCAGCATCAAACACTATGAACTATTATTTTATATCTAATACCAGTTTAAACATCCCTCATGGCCCCTAAAATATTCAAGGTTTATGGATCAAAACAAGTTCTTTTTGTTAAAACCAGCTTTTATCATAAAAAGCCATTAAAATAGAAAAATTAATCTTTATACCTTATAATTATCGCTGGTTATTGTTATGAAATTTCTGGGACAGAAACTAAAAGGGTTTGCGTCTTTTAGAATGTTTGGGACTTCTTAAAATGAAAGAAAAATGAAGAGGGGAGAGGGGTATTAGGGTCGATCGGGCATCAAGGCACAACATGTGTCCTTTGTTGACTTTAAATCTTTGAGAATTTCAACCTTTGGATGATTCTAAAGCATATTTTTAGGATTAGGTTTGGTAAACAGTCGCAAAACAAAGCGTTTTTCGCACGGTTTTTTGTGTTTTAAAAACACGAACCAAACTTTAATGAAAACCCGAACGCTTTAACTTTTGCTCAAATTACATTATATTATGTTTTATAAGTCATATTAGGCTTGACGGATGATGCAATGCATTTGGATACTACGGTGCATGTTACAATCGAAAACGTACACTAACCGGTAACTGCTTCATTTAACGTGCTAACGCTAAGGCCACAAAATCCCTATCTTATTGTCTAAGTGTCATGTCTACATAAATCCACACTCCTGGATTCATTTACAACATGCTCGTTCATGTTTAAGCTGTTAACACACGTTAACTGAAAATCCTTCCGTTTAACATGTTTTTAGCACTTTGTGTGACATTTGTGACTTTCAATCATGTAACGATTTCCGAACAATTTTAAAATCAATAAAATATTGTGTTTTATTCCCAAGATTTGTTTAAATTCATAACATTTGTGTATTTTCAACCTTTGTTCAATTTCGATCTTTCAGCCTTTTTTGAAAGTGAAATCCAAACCGTTACACAAACGTAATCAGTTTAACACGATGTACACTCCGGAATAATGACACAAGCTAAACATACCCTAAATATCCTTTACATAACTTAGAAATAAGTTTGGAAGGGTTCAGTATGGCAAAAACACACTTATGCAACTTCAGGGACTATTTTGCAAAATCTAATCGCGTATTTCTTAATACGGAACACGTGCGTACATCCAAAATTTTTTTTAATCATTAAAATCTTGCACTTAAATGATAGAATGCAAAAATATCATTCGTTGCACAATTTCGGTCGTTTTCGTTTTATTTAAAGCGTTCGTCGTAATTAAGCGAAACGCGTAACGGTACAACCGAACGAACCAAACCCGGGACATTTTTGGACATATTTCAAGTTCCCTATGTGTTAACGTCCTTATAAAGCTTAAAGTTGAGGTTAACGTGTGTTAGAAGTGCCAAAACACGGCAATACAAGTTCAGGGGCCATTTCTGCCAACTTTTGAAACTTGGTGCCAGCAAGGGGTGGATGCGGACCGCATCCATAGGGCGCTACGTCCGCATGAGGTCCCAGATTAGCTGTTTTGTTGGCAGCCTCTTGTTCATTCCCTTGGACACCAAGCATTCGAATGTTCCAGCCTTGTTCCTGCTTTGGACATGTGTTAGGACCCTCCTATGATCATGACACCTCAAGGGACATGTGTATTGATCTTATGGCTTCAAGATTAGTATAAAAGGTGATCATTTGGCCATTTCCTTGCTCAATTCTTTTCTTTCTCACATTTGCTCTAAGTTGGAGTGCTACCACCTTTGTAGAGGCATCCCATCTGAGCATTCTTCATCCTTGAGCTCTTCAAGTGTTCTTCAGCACAAGTAAGTGCTCTCTCCTAGTCTTGTTCATTTCTTTTAGCTATTTTGAGTTAAAAGTCAAACAGTTTGACTGTCACACCCTAACCGATGGCGGAAACATCGGAGTGAGACGAAAACGAGATTGCAAGAGGCTTCATAACGCTATTTGTGTCAAGTGCTTAATAATTACCTTTTACATTGTTTAAATCAAATAATACAAATTTAAATCACGACACGTATAAAAGGAATATAATATCATTTCATTGATAACAGTTTAATACAAGGTATTGAAACGAAATACAACATGTATGAAAACAGAGTACAATACAATAAGTATTTATGGTTTAAATGCGTTTCTAGGCAATCCTACTAGATTCCATGCGTCATCGAATTCCTGCAACATGTATTAAAAGCATAGATCAATACAAAAGTATTGGCGAACATACAAGTTTGAAAATAGATATAAGTATAAAAGTTTGTTTCAATTACAACATGGCAAGTTATATTCAGGTTAATCCGCGCATATATATAATAACAAATTTTCGCATATCAATAGCATATAATGGAAATCTTTAACTAGCATACTTAACATCCTAAGCACAACAATATCATGGACATACAAGTTGAAACTAGCATGTATAACTTAACATAAACGTAACATATAGCATGTTTGTACAAGATGAATCTAGCAAATATAACTAACATAAGTGTAACAATTAGCATGTATGTATAAGATGAACTAGCGCGTTTAACTAACGTAAACACATCCAGAATACGTTTGATTTAGTATAATGTGGAATTTCTTAATTGATACATGTTGCACCCCAAAACGTGTTAAAGTGTAAAAAGGGGTCGAGTATACACACTTTTTGCAAGGCATTCCTTGTATTCTCGTGAGGAGTTGAAGAGTGTGATAGCGCAACGAGGTCCTTGTACATGGGTAAACGAAAGTACAAAAGCTTATTAAAATAAATATTATAACTTCATTTGAATCTCATTACGTTTTCGTTAGTGTTTCGATGATAAAGTAGATGTATATACATATATATTCATTGGCAGAGTTTCCTCTGTTTTTGGACGATCCCGACAATCGAAATGTCGATTAAATGTTTTCCAAACTCAATAATCAACGAGACAATATAAACATATATATTTTTCTATGAGCGATTAAATTTATATAATGTTCGGTTTCGTATTAAATACATGAAACAATTTATAAAACAAGATAAGTAGGAATCGCGTCATTAGAAGATTTACCAAGTCTCGTGCCGGAGGGTTGACCGTGTCCGGCTGAGTTGACCAGCAGTTGACTCGGTTTAACCGAGTCGAAACTGAACCAAGTCGCACCAGCCTGAGCCGAAGCTTGACCGAAGGAGCCGTGTTGACTGTTTGACCGGGTTCACCAGATCTGAAACAAGCCCTGAGCAGTGACGCCCAAACTAAAACGAATCAGTAGCCGAGCCAAGCCGTCACCACTGCCGTACTGAACCTGAACAAACCTGAACCGGGACTAACGAACCTGATGTTGACCGAGGTTGACTCAACCGAAAACTCGAAACTGAATTGGAACTCCAACTGTAACTCGAATATGAACCTGGGCCGAGTCTAGACATAATCCGAGCCAAACACCGAAAGAATACCGAATCAAGACAAGACCCAAAACTGAACCAAACTCGAACCCAGATTGTTGCCGCCGTCTGCGACGTCTGTCGCTGCTACCTGCGGCGTCTGCCGCCACCGCCTGCAGCGTCTGCCGCCGTCATCTTCTCTCTCTCCCTTTCTCTCTGTCTGAGTACACACCGCCACATGTCACCACCGAAATGGTGGTAGCCGGTCGATCGAACGAATGAGCAAAGGTCGAGGTAGAGTGGTTGTGCATCTCTGACACGCAGTTGGTGTGGTTTCTCCGGTTACGGAGGTGCAGGAGGGAAGGGGGCAGGGATTTACAGGTCTGAGTGTGGGTGAGAGAGAAGCAGGGTGGTCGCAGTGGGCGTGAGAGTGGCCGGCCGGTGAGCGGTTACTAGGAACGAGGAGGAGGGTCGGGTATGGGTGAGAGGGAGAAGGAGAGCCGGAGTGGTCGCCGGAAATGGTCTCCGGTCGTCGGAGTTGGAGGGGCAGAGGGAGTGTGTTGTCGGAGGCTAGGATTTGTGTTACAAAGTGATGAATATAGGTCTAGGGTTTTGACTGGGTTGGGCCTAAAGCCCATTCGCTGATCGTTTGCGTTTTTAAGGCCCGTTACACATTCGAACTCTTATAAGATGCCGTAATTATCTAACTAATGGTTAAAAGGTGCGTAAAGACGGTGCCGGTAATCAATATCGTGTTCGTTTGTCGGTTTCGATACAAACGCGTAAAATGCGTTGTTTTGTTGTTTTGTATATATGTTTTATTCATTTTTCATTTGTGATTTTTAGAAAATACTTAACGTCATGTATTTTCGTAAGAATAATTTATTTTCAATATATATGTATATATATATATGTATATATATATATACATATATATATATGTATATATATATATACATATATATATATGTATATATATATATATATATATTTACGGAAACAGGCGTTACATTGACTTTCAGTTCTTACCATGAATTGGTCAAAGCAAAGTCCAATTGAACTTTGCAACGTGAAAGTAATCATGAAGGTTATGATCCAGAGCGATCATGCCAACTGATTACCACGTTTACCATTCGAAGTGACGAGTCAAAGTTTCGGTCAAAATGCGCATAATGTGCATTTTGCGACGAAACTATTTTCGGGTATCAAAACACTAAGTTTTGATACCAAAACATTTTTATAACTTAGTTAGACATGTTTTGACATGTCTAACTCGTCACTTTTAGTTTAGTGCTTGTTTAGGGTTGTAAGTCTAGCGGTCTTGACCACCGCTTTGACTTTCGATTCCGACCCGTTTGGTCGATCTTAGGATCCGACCATACACATATTTGTGACCATAGTTGTATTGGGAAAAACCCTCTGAGGTTATACCTTATGGTCACGTCGTTTGGTTAGTATTATGATAAGTCGCTAGTTATGCCCTTTATAATGACCAAAATGTCCTTTTTGCGCATAAATCCATTTTAAGCATATGTAATACAACTTTTGACATATACACTGATGTTATAACATTTTTAAACATGTTTTGGCATTTAAGACTTATCATATGACTTATCTAACTATCCGAACACTTATTTACGTAAATGAACAGTTAAAGTAGCGTAAACTACCTTAACGAGTCATTATGGGTCAAAAGCACTTAGGATCTTTTTCAAATCAGAATGTTAACTTTATTAAACCATTTCGTATGAGTTTCAACACTCATTTGGTTTATAAGGCTTCATTCAATCCGAATCTTCCGATTAAAGTCCCGATATTAACATAGTTTCTCCGATATTAGGACATACTTAAATCCTCGGATCTTTGAACCTTTGTTTATCTTCTCGAACAAGGACATTCTTGCAATCCCAAGTGAGTACATAGTCCCCTCTTTTACATTTTCAAATATTTCAGGGTGATACATATGTGCTTATGACTATTTTCATGATTTCATGATATTACATATGCTTTGATTACATAGTACATATAGTACATGATTTCAATTGCATTTTTGCTTCATATGTTGACTTAGGCTATCTAGCACATTGATTTCAAAGACATTTTACTTTGTATGTTGACTTAGCATACCTAGTACACGGTTTCAAAGACATTTTTGCTTGGTATATTGACTTAGTATGCCGAGTAAATGGTTTCGAAACATTTTCACGACAAGCTTGCATTGTTTTAGACATATTGGTGCGTTGAACTCGACAATGATACATTCATTAACTTGGATCATGCCGACTGGTAGTATGTAATGGTACCATAGGGTTGACAATCCCATTCCCACTTCCTAGGTTTGTTTGGAAGCGACTCTATGGAATGACAGAATCCGATGAACATTGATAGACCTTTATCTTTATAAGGGTTTATCCGACAGTCAACAAGGCCATGTTTTTACAATAAAAGCAATGGTTTATAAGACATAACTTTTGAGTTTAAACAAAACTTTTGTTTATTCAAAGACATTGTTTTACACAAGACATTTTGGCTATTCAAGGCATGACATTGGTTTACACACGGCATTTTGGCTATTCAAGACATGATATTTGTTTATACATGACTTTGGTTTAGACATGACATTGGTTTATACAAGACATTACTTTGGTTTAAACAAGACATTTCGTTTGTTGGTTTATGGTAAGTGATTTAAATAACGGGACGTGTTTAATATTATAATAGCATGGTGATACGCCGTTGGTAGTTACTATATATAAATGCTTTTATTATATTACATATCGTGGTGTTATCTAAATCATTTCAAACAAAATACAAGACAAGACATTTTTATACAAGACACGACATCTTTTATACAAAACATGACATTTTTATACATAGACATGACATTTTTACACGAGACATGACATATTTTTGGCTAATGATTTAACCATGCATTATTTCTTTTATATCATTCAATTTTTCTTATGATTTCATAAAAGAAAAATATTTTGTAAGTATTTATGACCATTTTTATCAAACATTTCTTTAAACATACTATGCCACGAATCTTAAACACAAAACCTATGTTACTCACAGGCTTTTTTATGCTGACGTATTTATTTTCACATATGTTTCAGGAGCGAATGTTTGAGGTCATGCTTAGTGACTTAAAATCCGAAGACAATTTAATTTATGTTATGTTTTATGTTTAAACTCCAAACGATGTAAACAATTTTATTCAATAACACAAAACTTTAATTACCACGGTTATGAAGCAATAGTTTTGTTACGGCACTCCCCGACGTTTCCGCCGCGGTTTGTTGTTTTACGCAATCGGGGTGTGACAGAAATATTGGTATCAAAGCCAATGGTTATAGGGAATTAGGTTATTAGTAATGCTTTGACCTAGACTTAACCTTTCTAAGACCCTAACACAAGTTATATTGTGTTTAGATCTTAAAACAATAATATCACCTATCCTTAGGTGAATACCAAAACAGAAACACAATTTTCAAAACGATTTTGAAATCAATCGTCTATTCTTGTATGATTCATTTTTGGTTTTAATAATGTCAACACGTGCAATCTGGAAGGGTGGGTGCATGTACCCTGAGTTTTCTGTCTAAGGCAAGAGTGTTCGTACAAATCCACTTAATCGGACCAGTCACTCTTACCTGTACACTCTTGGGTGAGTGTCCACTTATAGGCTAAAGCATGTCTTCGCGATACATTATAAATACTCATTTACTTTGATTAGTCAATGTGTGTCGTTTGTTTGTTTGGTGTAACAAACAAATGACCACCATCCTTACATTTGTCGATATTATACCATTTCATTTTGATTATCCAACATTTATCTCACTCGTTTTCTCTCATGTTTTGCCTCTCTGTTAGAATGGCTCCTCGTCGAAATGTGAATTCGGACGTCGATATGGCAGCTTTGATAGCTCGGCAGTTTGCGGCAGTGCTGCCTAATGTCATAACTCAAATAAACCAAGCCAACAATAACAACAATAATGCACCTGCTCCGTGCAATTATAAACAGTTCAACTCGGCTAAGCCACTCAAGTTTAGTGGTACTGAAGGAGCAACTGGCCTCCTACAATGGTTTGAAAGTCTTGAGAGTACATTTCGCCATGTCCAATGTCCGAATGAACGTAAAGTCGAGTTTGCTTTAAGTGTGTTTCAAAAAAGGGCATTCACATGGTGAACAGAGTGGTGAGAGATATGGGTGCTGATGTTGTGATAGGTCAAACTTGGGAAGAACTTAGGGCTCTGATGATGAAAGAGTTATGCCCTAGTCATGAGCAGAGGTCACTAGAAAATGAGTTCCATGACCTAAAGCAGGATAGTGGACAACACCGTGCTTACACCGATCGATATGAGGAATTAAATTTGTTACAGTGACGCCTTTGGATAAGGAAATTAAAAAAATACATAGATGTTCTTCCTGACCTGGTTCAGGATATCGTCACCGACAGCAACCCTACTTCGGTTAGGCAAGCTATTGAGCTAGCTGCAACCCTGACTGAATCACAAGTTAAAAAGGGTAAACTCCACCGTAAGGGTTGCAAGAAACAGTCTGACAAGTCTGAGAAATTAAAGGGTAACAAAGTTGAAACCTCCAAGAAGTCGAGGAAGCGTAAGGCATCCAAGAATTTCCTATTATTACACAGCCCAACCAAGCTACTCCGAATCAGCCTGCTCAACCACCTGCCAAGAAACAATATGTTGGTATTGCACCCTTGTGCAACAAGTCAACAGTCACCACCAGCCCCATCTTCCATGCTGTATTTGTACAAGCTGTGGTAGATCTGGCCATTTGGCCAACACATGTCGCTCAGCTCCTGCCCCGAATAATGTGATCCAAAACCCTGCTCAGCCAGCCAATCTTGTACGACCTCACTATCCACCTGGTTCTTGCTACAATTACAGAGATCTTACCCACTACAGAAACAATTGCCCGAAGTTGGCAAATTCAAACCAGGCTCGTGGACGAGCTTTCAACATTAATGCAAACAAGGCACAGGCAGACAACGAGGTGGTGAACGAACGTTCTTCGTTAACAACCATCCTGCATCAATTCTTTTTGATTCAAGTGCCGATAGAAGTTTTGTGTCCCGAGCTTTTGAACCGTTGCTTTCAATGCCTAGAACCAAACTAGGAAAACCCTTAACAGTCGAAATAGCTAGTGGCGAACCCCTTAAACTTGATTCTGTCATCCGTGATTGCCAATTGAACCTCAATAACCATCTTTTTCCCATTGACCTCACGCCAATGCAACTCGGGAGCTTTGATATTATAGTAGGGATGGACTAGTTAACTAAACACCATGCTGAGGTTATTTGTTTTGATAAGATCGTTCGTATACCCCTTTCGTCTGGTGAAACCTTAGAGGTTCATGGAGAAAAACCCGTTAGTAGCCTTAAACTCATGACATGTACCCAATCCCATAAGTACCTACGAAAAAATTATGTTTCCTTCTTGGCACGTATTGTAGAGGACAAAGGCAAGGGCAAAACTATTCAGGACATCCCTGTTGTTCGGGATTATCCTGAGGTATTTCCTAAAGAGCTACCTGGTTTACCCCCAGCACGGTAAGTTGAGTTTCGTATAGATCTTGTACCTAGTGCTAACCCTATTGCTAAATCTCCATACCGTCTTGCACCGTCTGAGATGCAAGAGTTGTCAAAACAGCTTCAGGAATTATCTGACAAATGATTTATTCGTCCGAGCTTTTCACCTTGGGGCGCTCCTGTCTTATTTGTGAAAAAGAAGGATGGATCCTTCCGTATGTGTATCGATTACCACGAGCTCAACAAACTCACAATCAAGAATCAATATCCCCTACCTCGCATTTATGATCTCTTTGATCAGCTACAAGGTGCTACCTGCTTCTCAAAGATTGATCTGCGTTCTGGGTATCATCAGCTTCGTGTACTCAAGGAAGATATTCCCAAGACAGCTTTTTGCACACGTTACGGTCACTATGAGTTCACTGTTATGCCCTTCGGTTTGACAAATGCTCCTACTATTTTCATGGACTTGATGAACAGGGTTTGTAAGCCTTATTCAGACAAGTTCATCATTGTTTTCATTGATGACATTTTGATTTATTCAAAGTCTCGAGCCGATCACGAGCAACATCTAAGTTTAAGGATGGAACTCCTAAAGAAAGAACAACTCTATGCCAAGTTCTCCAAGTGTGAATTTTGGCTCAAGGAAGTTCAATTCTTGGCACATATTGTCAACGAACAAGGTATATATGTAGATCCCGCCAAAATCAGCGCGATTAAGGAATGTGATACACCTACAACTCCTACTGAAGTTCGTTCATTTCTTGGTCTCGCGGGCTACTACCGCTGCTTTATTGCAAACATCTCAAAGATTGCGTTTCCCATCACTGCTCTAACTCAAAAGAATTAACCTTTTGAGTGGGGACCCAAACAAGAAGAAGCGTTCCTGATGTATTTGTAAAATACATCGGTTATTCGTGTATAGTATGTTTAGTTTTCGCCAAGTTTAGTTTCGTTTTCCGTAGAATAGTTAGTATTTTGATCCAATTGCGTTTTGCAGGTCGTATGAGCTTAAAGTAGCTGAAAAGCGTGGAAATTGAGTAGAAATACAAATTGGTCAAGTCCTGGAACAGATTGGAGGGCTCGGGAGCTGAAACGAATTAAAATTCTGGAGAATAGAGCTTCTGGCGGGCCGCGACTGGTTGGCCTGATGTCTCTCGCCACCCGCGAGAGGCTAACGTTATGCTGACGTCATAAATGCGATTGCGGGTCGCGAGTACATTGATTAAATCCTCTCGCGGCCGGCGAGAGGGTGTTATTTGCAGATGGGTTCGAAATTGAGCTATGTTTTGTGGTATAAAAGCAAATTTTATTATCAAGAAACCCTAACTACGAATTAGGAGACAACTTGGGCGAATTTGGAGCATTATTGGAGTAATTCGGAGTAGCAAAAGCATTCGGTTGAAGATCATCAAGTGTAGCAACTTCGGGTCATCATTCTGTCATCCGGGTGTTCTGGTTTGTGCTATTTGATCTTTATTATGTCTTGCATACTTGACATTACTTTGTTTGGTTTTGTTTCATGACTTTAGTTGGCTAAATCTTTTTAACTACCTAGATTAGATAAATGACTGAATAAAGTTTCGATTTTTTACTTTGGATTTATGATTTGTGAGGATTGTTTATGAATTGTAAAAGACCTATTCTATCAATTGGATGTGTTTGCGTATTTGATCTTGTTTGGTTATTGTTTACTGCTTTACATGAATTGGTGATGGTCTTTATCACATAATAGAGTCATGTTAGGTTTTAGCTTTTGGTGATTGTCTATATCACATAAGAGAGCTAGAGTCTTTAAGGTAAAACCGCGGAATTAAACCTTAAAAGTGATAGCTGGTAACTTAATAAAATCATATATTCTACTAATCGTCAATAGCTGCAAGGTGCGAGGTTATTGCTAGGTCTAAGTCATTAAGCCGAAAGGTAGGAGCTTTTTAGGAAGTAAACCCGTTGGCTATTGTCTAGCAAGTCCAGTTGAGAAATTAGGTCTATCCTTGGTTTAGATCTCGACAGGGAGTGAGCATCATAGGATACTTTTATAAACCCATTAGGTGTCTGGCAAAAGAGTCTAATAAGTGGTAATTTAGCAACCTCGAGGGGGCTATAGTGTGCTTTTGAGAAGGGTCAGAGGTCCTATTATATATCCCGAGAGGTGAGATTATAAAATCCTGGTTCCTCATTAATCAACTTCCAAGTAAAATCGTTACTAACATCAGTCAAGATTCTAGTCTAGGTAGTCCTATCAACATCTGAGTAAAACCCAAGTCTAGTTCGTATTATTTAGTTAATCTAGTTTAATTAGTTTATTTTACTTGTTTTCATAGGAACGTTAGAAACCCCCCTCAAACATTAAATCATTTTAGTTCGTGTCAGTCAGAGTCTTAATAAAGTAGTTAACTTAATCAGTAGAGTCTCGTGGGTTCGATATCCGGACTTACTTTAGCTATACTAGAGTCGATAGATACACTTGCCGGTTAGTAGTTTAGTGAGTTTTTAGCGAGTCTAGAGTATTACTTAGAGTCTAAAGTTAGGTTAATTTAGTTGTTTTTACCAAACTATTTTTAGCACATCAAGTTTTTGGCGCTGTTGCCGGGGACTCTTAGCGATTGCGTTAATTACTCTGTTTTGACTTTTGTGATATCATACATGCTATTTGTCGTGTCGTAGGAGTCTATTATAATATTGTTTTCTTTTTGTTTTTGTCGAGTCGTTTTAGAGTCTTCTTACTTGTTTGTTTTTGGTTTTTCAGTGGATGCCCCATACATGTTAGCAAGGTCCTCGGCCGAAGCCACCTACGGACAAGTCATCCTTCTCGTCTTCTTCGTTAAAGGTTAGTACTCCATTACCCTCATCTTCCGCCCGTTCTGACTCTACACCTCAATCTAAACTACTGAACTTTGACTTCACCCCGAAGTCGTCCCCACAAAATTCCCCACCACCTTCCCGTCCCCAAAGCCCACCACCCGTTGTCCAAATGGCCAACCGAACTGTTTACCAACAAGCAAACACCGGCTTCACCGGTGCGAACTCACCCATCACCCTTCCCGAAATCACCAATGAAAAATTATGGCAAATTTCGTCCTATATCATGACCGCTATTACTAAGTCTTGTCAATTTCATGGTCGTGAGGATGAGGACGCGCCGGCTCACATAAATCGCATCACCCGTCTCTGTGGAACCTTCTCCATTTAAGGTGTCAACCTTGATGATCGTTACCTACTTGTCTTCCCATTCTCGCTTGCTGTCCATGCAACCGTCTCGTTTGATTCGCAGCCAGCAGGTTCTTTCACCACCTGGGCAGGTTTACGGGATGCTTTCTTAGCCAAGTATTACCCAACCGCCAAAGCATCTCACATACGTGATCAGATTCATTCTTTCCGAATGGAGCCTTATGAGCCGTACCACCTAGCCTAGGAGAGATTCCAAACCCTACTTGCTCATTGTTCATAACATGGCTTGTCAGATTAGGCACCTGTAGAAAAGTTCTATAATGGTCTCACTCCATAGATCCAAGCTTGGTTTGACACTTCAGCTGGAGGGCAACTCATGGGCAAGAAATCGACAACTGAGTGTAATGATATGTTTGAGAGTTTTGCCCATTCCGATATCGATAATAGCGCCGCCGGCAGGAATTCCATTCCTGTTACTAGCAGCTCTTTGACTACTCGAGGGGTGAACCAAGTTGGCTTGAATTCGACGGTAGCTGCTGCGCTAGACCGGATGGAGAAAACTTTCACTAAGGATCTTAATGAGATTAAGAAAAAGGTCAATAGATGTGAGGTTTGTCGAGGGGGTCACGGTACCATAGATTGTCCCACCATTACGTTAGAGCATGTAGAGTTCATAGCCGGTCAGAATAGGGGTCAGTTCAACAATAATTCCAACTATAACCCTAACTGGCGAAACAATAAAAACGCCAACTTCCGCTCTTCCGGTAATCCTCCTGGTTTTCCATCTGGTCAGTATCAAAACAGGGGGCAGGGTTTGTTCATTAGCTCAGGTTCGGGGCAACAGGGTCAGTTTAGTAATTCAGGGTCGAACCAAGAGGGTCAGGGTAGTGACAAGGGCTCAGATATTAGTAGGATTGAGGAGATGTTTGCTCAAATCGTGGTTAAGGAACAGGCCACTCAGAAAGCCTTAGCTGATGTTAACGGTTTTATGAAGAGTCAAGATCAATAAATAAAAATCAAGAACTTCACAATAAAAACCAGCAGGCTGCACTCTTAGATCTTCAAAGACAATTAGGTGGTCTTTCCAAACAGTTGCAAGAATACCCTCCCGGCCAGTTCTGGGGTAACACCTACCAGAACCCGGCTAATCATTCGGCCAAGGCCATCACTACTAGGAGTGGTAGGAATTCAGGAGAGGTAGTTAAGGAGAGTGTGGAAGAGGTAGACGGGGAGATAGAGATGGAAGCTCCAGGTAAGGTGCACGATAGGCTAGTCCTAGCAAGTACCGCATAAACCGAGGAGCCTCAAGTAGAAAAGAGAGTAGAGAAACAACCAGTAGGAGTCAAGCCATCCCCTTTGGTTGATCATTCGCGTGTTCTGTATCACGCCCGCCTCAAGCATCAAAAATATGCTAGGGAATACGGGCACTTTCTAGAGATGTTTAAGCAGTTAAAGATAAATCTTCCTTTCATCGAGGCCTTGCAATCCATGCCTAAGTATGTGAAATTTCTCAAAGATCTTCTTAAGCGAAAAGATTGGCTAGGTGAGTTGTCTAACATTCGGTTGACCGGCGGTTGTTCGGCGGTGGTTTTGAACAAGCTACCGGAGAAACTAACCGATCCGGGCACCTTCACCATTCCATGTTTCTTCGGGTGTGTCGTTGCCCCCGTAAATGCTCTAGCCGATTTAGGAGCTAGCATCAACTTGATGCCATTCCCACTTTATGAGCGTTTAGGTCTAGGAGAGCTTACACCCACACGCATGACGTTATCATTGGCCGATCGTTCTGTCAAATATCCTAGGGGTATCATCGAGAATCTCTTAGTCAAGGTCGATAAGTTCGTTTTTCCGGTTGATTTTGTTGTGCTCGAAATGGAGGCCAATGAAAAGGTCCCAATCATTCTAGGCCGTCCATTCCTTCGAACCGCCAAGGCAATCATAGATTTCTATCAAGGTAAGATTTCACTTCGTGCGGGTGACGAAATCGTCACATTCGAGATAGATAGAGCCATGCAACACCCTAGTGGTAGTGACGATCATCGCGGTCCATGTCATTCCATTTACTTCTTAGATTCCTTCATGTCATGTGTTGATCAGTGTGTTAGTTACATTAGTGGGGGTGATCTAGTGGGTTGAGATGAGATTGAGTTTGAGAGTGAGGATGAAGAAGTTGGAGATGATCCGGAATGGATTCTGGAAATGTTAGAGTTGTGTGAGGTTAGAGAGGAGGGAGAGAGTAAACCCTTGGAGTTGGCACCTTTAGAGCTTAAGGTTCTTCCGTCCCATCTTGAATATGCCTTCTTAGGAGAGGAGTCTAGTTTGCCCGTCATCATTTCTTCTAAGTTGACGGAGGAGGAGAAGGTAGGTTAGTTGAGGTGGTTCAGGATCACAAAGATGCCATAGCTTGGAGATTGTCCGATATCAAAGGGATTAGCCCCACGTTTTGCACACACCGGATTCTCATGGAAGACGAATTCAAACCGGTAGTGCAACCTCAAAGGCGTCTAAATCCTAACATGAAAGAGGTGGTTAGGAAGGAAGTAATTAAGTTGATGGAGGTCGGGCTAATTTATCCTATATCCGATTCCTCGTGGGTTAGCCCCACCCAAGTCGTCCCTAAGAAGGGAGGGATGACCGTGATCATGAATGAGAAGAATGAGCTTATTCCTTCCCGTATGGTCACCGGTTGGCGTGTGTGTATTGACTACCGCAAGCTCAATGACGCCACCCGGATAGACCATTTTCCTCTACCGTTCATCGATCAAATGCTCGAGCGTCTTGCGGGTCGTCAATTCTATTGTTTTCTAGATGGTTTTTCCGGTTATTTCCAAATCCCAATCGCCCCGAGGACCAAGAGAAAACTACTTTTACATGTCCTTATGGTACATATGCGTACCGACGCATGCCCTTTGGATTATGTAATGCACCAGCTACCTTTCAGCGGTGCATGGTCGCGATCTTTCAAGACATGGTTGAGAGTTCTATGGAAGTCTTTATGGATGACTTCTCGGTCTACGGTGATTCTTTTGACCAGTGTTTAGGTAATTTAGAGCGGATGATGAAAAGGTGCATATAGACGAATTTAATGTTGAATTGGGAGAAGTGTCACTTTTTGGTGACGGAAGGGATTGTATTGGGACACAAAATCTCGAGAGTAGGGATAGAGGTCAATAGGGCCAAGATAGATACCATCAGTCGTTTATCTCCACCTACTAATGTCAAATCGATTAGGAGTTTTATTGGTCATGCGGGTTTCTTTAGGCGTTTCATTAAGGATTTCTCTAAGATCACACGCCCAATGACCCGTCTTTTGGAGAAAGACGTTCCTTTCATGTTCGAAGAGGGGTGTCTTAAAGCTTTTACCTTTTTGAAGGAGAAGCTTGTTAGTGCCCCTATTCTTATCCCGCCCGATGGAGCTTACCGTTCGAGCTCATGTGCGACGCGAGTGACTATGTCGTAGGTGCGGTTTAGGACAAAGAAGGGATAAGCACTTTCATCCAATTTACTACGCGAGCAAAACGCTAAATGATGCTCAAGTGAACTACACTACCATGGAGAAAGAGCTCTTAGCCGTAGTATTCGCTTTCGATAAATTCCGATCTTATCTCGTGCTTTCCAAAACTGTCGTTTTACCGACCATTCGCCTTGCGTTTTCTCTTCCAATAGAAAGACGCTAAACCCCGACTTATCCGGTGGATACTATTGCTTTCCGAGTTTGACATCATGATTTGAGACAAAAAGGGGGCTGAGAATTTAGCCGCCGATCACTTGTCGCGATTAGAGGATCCAAATAGAGAGGAGATTCGTGAGGAGGCGATAGGAGAGAGATTCCCTCACGAGACCATAGATTTTATAGAGTTGGAGAGAGAAGGATTGCCTTGGTTTAGTGACTTAGCGAATTATGTGGCAAATGGGTATGTCATGGGGGAGATGAATGCTCAACAGAAGAAGAAGTTGTTTAGGGACGCGAGAAAGTACATACGAGATGATCCGTTGCTTTTTAGGATAGGTAGTGATCGAGTTCTTAGGAGATACGTCCTGAGAGAGGAAGGTAGAGAGATCCTTAGGCATGTTCATGAGGGGTTGACCGGTGGTCACCATGGTGCGCATACTACCGAGCAAAAGGTTTTCGATTGCGGTTTTTATTGGCCCACCCTAGTAGATAATGCGGTAGAGTTTGTTAGGAATTGCAATGCTTGCCAACGTACCGACAATATTTCATCCACGAATGAAATGCCCCAACATCCAATCCAAGTCTTAGAAATATTTGACGTTTGGGTCATTGACTTCATGGGACCTTTTCCCCTCTCTAGTGGGAATCGGTACATCCCCGTGGCAATCGATTATGTTTCGAAGTGGGTTGAGGCTCAAGCTTTGCCTACAAACGATGCCCGAGTGGTTGTGGAAATTTCTAAAGATTTTGTTTACTAGGTTTGGTACCCCTAAAGTTAGGTTAATTTAGTTGTTTTTGCTAAACTAATTTTAGCACATCAAGTTTTTGGCGCCGTTGTCGGCGACTCTTGGTGATTGCGTTAATTACTCTGTTTTGACTTTTGTGATATCATACGTGCTATTTGTCGTGTTTGAGTCGTTGGAGTCTATTATAATATCGTTTTCTTTTTGTTTTTGTCGAGTCGTTTTAGAGTCTTCTTATTTGTTTGTTTTTGGTTTTTCAGTGGATGCCACATACATGTTAGCAAGGTCCTCCGCCGAAGCCACCTACGGAAAAGTCATCCTTCTCGTCTTCTTCGTTAAAGGTTAGTACTCCATTACCTTCATCTTCCGCCCGTTCTGACTCTACACCTCAATCTAAACTACTGAACTTTGACTTCACCCCAAAGTCGTCCCCACAAAATTCCCCACCACCTTCCCATCCCCAAAGCCCACCACCCGTTGTCCAAATGGCCAACCGAACCGTTTACCAACAAGCAAACACCGGCTTCCCCGGTGCGAACTCACCCATCACCCTTCCCGAAATCACCAATGAAAAATCATGTCAAATTCCGTCCTATATCATGACCGCTATTACCAACTCTTGTCAATTTCACGGTCGTGAGGACGAGGACGCGCCGACTCACATAAATCGCATCACCCGTCTCTGTGGTACCTTCTCCATTGAAGGTGTCAACCTTGATGCTCGTTACCTACTTGTCTTCCCATTCTTGCTTGCTGGCCATGCAACCGTCTCGTTTGATTCGCAGCCAGCAGGTTCTTTCACCACCTGGGCAGGTTTACGGGATGCTTTCTTAGCCAAGTATTACCCACCCGCCAAAGCATCTCGCATACGTGATCAGATTCATTCTTTCCGAATGGAGCCTGATGAGCCGTACCACCTAGCGTGGGAGAGATTCCAAACCCTACTTGCTCGTTGTTCACAACATAGCTTGTCAGATTGGGGACTTGTTGAAAAGTTCTATAATGGTCTCACTCCAGAGATCCGAGCCCGGTTTGACACTTTAGCTTGAGGGAAACTCATGGGCAAGAAATCGTCAGCTGAGTGTAATGATCTGTTTGAGAGTTTTGCCCATTCCGATATGGACTATAGCGCCGCCGACAGGAATTCCATTCCTGTTACTAGCACGTCTTCGACTACTCGAGGGGTGAACCAAGTTGGTTTGGATTCGATGGTGGCTGCTGCGCTAGACAGGATGGAGAAAACGTTTACTAAGGAGCTTAATGAGATTAAGAAAAAGGTCGATAGATGTGAGGTTTGTCGAGGGGGTCACGGTACCATAGATTGTTCCACCATTACGTTACAGTATGTAGAGTTCATAGCCAGTCAGAATAGGGGTCAGTTCAACAATAATTCCAACTATAACCCTAACTGGCGAAACAATAAAAATGCCAACTTCCGCTCTTCCGGTAATCCTCCTGGTTTTCCAACTGGTCAGTATCAAAACAGGGGGCATGGTTTGTTCATTAGCTCAGGTTCGGGGCAACATGGTCAGTTTTATAATTCGGGGTCGAACCAAGAGGGTCAGGGTAGTGACAAGGGCTCAGATATTAGTAGGATTGAGGAGATGTTTGCTCAAATCATGGTTAAGGAACAGGCAACTCAGAAAGCCTTAGCTGATTTTAACGGTTTTATGAAGAGTCAAGATCAATTAAATAAAAATCAAGAACTTCACAATAAAAACCAGCAGGCTGCACTCTTAGATCTTCAAAGACAATTAGGTGGTCTTTCCAAACAGTTGCAAGAATACCCTCTCGGCCAGTTCTGGGGTAACACCTTCCAGAACCTGGCTAATCATTCGGCCAAGGCCATCACTACTAGGAGTGGTAGGAACTTAGGAGAGGTAGTTAAGGAGAGTGTGGAGGTAGCAAGTGAGGAAGAGGTAGATGGGGAGATAGAGATGGAAGCTCCCGGTAAGGTGCACGATAGGCTAATCCCAGCAAGTACCGCATAAACCGAGGAGCCTCAAGTAGAAAAGAGGGTAGAGAAACAACCAGTAGGAGTCCAGCCATCCCCTTTGATTGATCATTCGCGCGTTTCGTATCCCGCCCGCCTCAAGCATCAGAAATATGCTAGGCAATACGCACACTTTCTAGAGATGTTTAAGTAGTTAAAGATAAATCTTCCTTTCATCAAGTCCTTGCAATCCATGCCTAAGGATGCGAAATTTCTCAAAGATCTTCTTAAGCGAAAAGATAGGCTAGGTGAGTTGTCTAACATTCTGTTGACCGGCAGTTGTTCGGCGGTGGTTTTGAACAAGCTACCGGAGAAACTAACCGATCCGGGCACCTTCACCATTCCATGTTTCTTTGGGGGCGCTGTTGCCCCCGCAAATGCTCTAGCCGATTTAGGAGCTAACATCAACTTGATGCCATTCTCACTTTTAGAGCGTTTAGGTCTAGGAGAGCTTACACCCACACGCATGTCGTTATCATGGCCGATCGTTCGGTCAAATATCCTAGGGGTATCATCGAGAATCTCTTAGTCAAGGTTGATAAGTTCGTTTTTCCGGATGATTTTGTTGTGCTCGACATGGAGGCCGATGAAAAGGTCCCAATCATTCTAGGTCGTCCATTCCTTCGAACCGCCATGGCAATCATCGATGTCTATGACAGTAAGATTTCACTTCGTGCGAGTGACGAAATCGTCACATTCGAGATAGATAGAGCCATGCAACACCCTAGTGGTAGTGACGATCATAGCGGTCCGTGTCATTCCGTTTACTTCCTAGATTCCTTCATGTCATGTGTTGATCAGTGTGTTAGTTACATTAGTGGGGGTGATCTAGTGGGTTGAGATGAAATTGAGTTTGAGAGTGAGGATGAAAAAGTTGGAGATGATCCGGAATGGATTCTAGAAACGTTAGAGTTGTGTGAGGTTAGAGAGGAGGTAGAGAGTAAACCCTTGGAGTTAGCACCTTTAGAGCTTAAGGTTCTTCCGTCCCATCTTGAATATGCCTTCTTAGGAGAGGAGTCTAGTTTGCCCGTCATCATATCTTCTAAGTTGACGGATGAGGAGAAAGGTTGGTTAGTTGAGGTGCTTCAGGAGCACAAAGATGCCATAGCTTGGAGATTGTCCGATATCAAAGGGATTAGCCCCACGTTTTGCATACACCAGATTCTCATGGAAGACGAATTCAAACGGTAGTGCAACCTCAAAGGTGTCTAAATCCTAACATGAAAGAGGTGGTTAGGAAGGAAGTAATTAAGTTGATAGAGGCTGGGTTAATTTATCCTCTATCCGATTCCTTGTGGGTTAGTCCCACCCAAGTCGTCCCTAAGAAGGGAGGGATGACCGTGATCATGAATGAGAAGAATAAGCTTATTCCTTCCCGTACGGTCACCGGTAGGCGTGTGTGTATTGACTACCGCAAGCTCAATGACGCCACCCGGATGGACCATTTTCCTCTACCGTTCATCGATCAAATGCTCGAGCGTCTTGCGAGTCGTCAATTCTATTGTTTTCTAGATGGTTTTTCCGGTTATTTCCAAATCCTAATCGCCCCGAGGACCAAGAGAAAACTACTTTTACATGTCCTTATGGCACATATGCGTACCGACGCATGCCCTTTGGATTATGTAATGCACCGGCTACCTTTCAGCGGTGCATGGTCGCGATCTTTCAAGACATGGTTGAGAGTTCTATGAAGTCTTTATGGATGACTTCTCGGTCTACGGTGATTCTTTTGACCAGTGTTTAGGTAATTAGAGCGGATGATGAAAATGTGCATATAGACGAATTTAATGTTGAATTGGAGAAGTGTCACTTTTGGTGACGGAAGGGATTGTGTTGGGACACAAAATCTCGAGAGTAGGGATAGAGGTCGATAGGGCCAAGATAGATACCATCAGTCGTTTACCTCCACCTACTAATGTAAATCGATTAGGAGTTTTCTTGGTCATGCGGGTTTCTATAGGCGTTTCATTAAGGATTTCTCTAAGATCACACGCCCAATGACCCGTCTTTTGGAGAAAGACGTTCCTTTCGTGTTCGAAGAGGAGTGTCTTAAAGCTTTTACCTTTTTGAAGGAGAAGCTTGTTAGTGCCCCTATTCTTATCCCGCCCGATGGAGCTTACCGTTCGAGCTCATGTGCGACGCGAGTGACTATGTCGTAGGTGCGGTTTAGGACAAAGAAGGGATAAGCACTTTCATCCAATTTACTACGCGAGCAAAACGCTAAATGATGCTCAAGAGAACTACACTACCATGGAGAAAGAGCTCTTAGCCGTAGTATTCGCTTTCGATAAATTCCGATCTTATCTCGTGCTTTCCAAAACTGTCGTTTTTACCGACCATTCCGCCTTGCGTTTTCTCTTCCAAAAGAAAGACGCTAAACCCCGACTTATCCGGTCGATACTATTGCTTTCCGAGTTTGACATCATGATTAGAGACAAAAAGGGGGCTGAGAATTTAGCCGCCGATCACTTGTCGCGATTAGAGGATCCAAATAGAGGAGATTCTTGAGGCGCGTAGGAGATAGATTCCCTCACGAGACTATAGATTTTATAGAGGCGGAGAGAGAGGGATTGCCTTGGTCAGTGACTTAGCGAATTGTCAATGGGGAGATGAATGCTCAACAGAAGAAAGTTGTTTAGGGACGCGAGAAAGTACATATGAGATGAACCGTTGCTTTTTAGGATAGGTAGTGATCGGGTTCTTAGGAGATGCGTCCCGAGAGAGGAAGGTAGAGAGATCCTTAGGCATGTTCATGAGGGGTTGACCGGTGGTCACCATGGTGCGCATACTACCGCGCAAAAGGTTTTCGATTGCGATTTTTATTGGCCCACCGTAGTAGATGATGCGGTAGAGTTTGTTAGGAATTGCGATGCTTGCCAACGTACCGGCAATATTTAATCCGGAATGAAATGCCCCAACATCCAATCCAAGTCCTAGAAATATTTGACGTTTGGGTCATTGACTTCATGGGACCTTTTCCCCCCTCTAGTGGGAATCAGTACATCCCCGTGGCAATCGATTACGTTTCGAAGTGGGTTGAGGCTCAAGCTTTGCCTACAAACGATGCCCGAGTGGTGGTGAAATTTCTCTAGAAGTTGTTTACTAGGTTTGGTACCGCTAAAGCCCTTATTAGTGATCGAGGAACTCATTTTTGTAATGCCGTGATGGAGAAGGCATTGGAGCGTTATGGAGTCACCCATCGTTTTTCCACCGCATATCATCCACAAACGAGTGGGCAAGTTAAGAATGCAAACAGGGGGGTAAAGAGAATCTTAGAAAAGACGGTAGGGAAGTCTAGGAAAGATTGGTCCGACAAGCTTGATGACGCTTTGTGGGCATTTCGTACCGCCTATAAGACACCTTTAGGGACCACTCCGTTTATGATCGTTTATGGCAAAGCATGCCACCTTCCCGTCAAGTTGGAACACAGAGCACTTTGGGCCCTTAAGACTGTAAAATTAGATTTAACCGAGGTGGCTAGGCGTAGATACTTTCAAATCCTTGAGTTGGAAGCACTTCGAGATGCAGCTTATGAAAGATCATGGAGTATTAAGGAGAAGTCGAAAGCTTTGGATGATCGAAGGTTGAAGGGTTGAAGGAATTCTCGGTTGGCGACAAGGTACTTCTTTATAATTCGAGATTGAAATTGTTTCCCGGGAAGTTGAAGTGAAGTGGACGGGACCATACATTGTGAAAAAGGTATTTCCGCATGGGGCGATAGAATTTTTTTACCAGGCCACACAACATTCATGGAAGGTAAATGGTCATCGGTTAAAGCACTATCTAGGTGGTCCGATAGATAACACCGAGAAGGAGGTAACTCCTCTCGAAAACATTCCTGATATCACCACTTAGTTTCTTGAGTGAAAGCTCAAGTGTAGAGTTTGTACCGTTTGTATTTGTCGTATTTTTGATTTTTTCTCGTGGCTAACGAATGTATCTGGTCGTTTGTCAGTCTTTGTTTGTGTTTCCCAGTCATTTTGCAGGAACTCCATACCGAGGAGATGCAGGGAATGAGGAGAAGAACGAGTCCTGGTAAGTTCCAGAGTTAGAAAAAAATTTGGGTTGTGTTTTGGGAGGTTTGGTTAAGTGTTGAAAATTTTCGAAACTTTCTGTGAAAAATGACTGCTGGCGAGGCGCGACTCCCTCTTAACATTCCAGTCGCGGCCCGCGAGTCCCTGATGAAATAAGACGTCACAAACACGCTCACGGGGCGTGAATCACTTGGCCTCACCCTCTCGCGGCCCGCAAGTCCCTAAGTCTGCAGCTTGGTATGTTTTAAACCCTAGTTTTAACTTTTTGGCCTCACTTCTCCTTCTCCAATCCGCCGAAAACCACAAACCACCGCCATACATCTCCGGTTTTCAGCCATTTTCACTCAAATCAACCACCCCCATTCACCCATAACGCTATTCCACCTATTTCAAACATCAATCTGCAACCATTCACCATCCATTTGGGATTTTTACGAGGGTTTCAAGTTTCCACCATATTTCTTTTAGTTCTTCTTCTCTAATCCTATTCCGAGGTATGATTTCTTGTAATTTTTGTACCATCAGTCTCTTATTTCAGTTTTTTTAGAATCAAGTTAGATTTAGTGTTGGGTATTAGTTTAATCGTGTGTTTGGTCATGGGTAATGTAAGGGTGAGGTTGCAGATGGTTTGGGCTAGTTAGTTAGCATATTGCAGGTTGTGGAAGGCTTGGTTTGGGTTGATTGTTTTGTGTTTTGTGGCTGCCATAGGTTTGGGAGTAGTAACATCGAGTATAGGGATTCGGGTTGGTAATTTTCGAGATAAACTTACGTTTATAGCTTACTTTTGACCCGTTTCACTACTTATGATATAAACATTTAACACTTAATGTTAGTTTGTTTTGGCACTTGGGATTTAATTGAGGACAATTAAAGTTCCAGTAGGGGGTAGTGTACATTGAGTCGTATATATTGAGTCTAGTAGTTTTAGTTATAGTTGGTCGTGGGTTTACTTATTTGCACGTACAGGTTCAAAACGCTTCGCCCGTACTCAATCTCCATTCGGGCAGGGTTGTTGATAACTTATACTTTTGTAAACGGTAACCCAGTTTTTAGTTATATTTTTTTGCTTTTCGGTTTCAACAACGAAAGAAATGCTATACGGTTGTTCCAAATTTCAAATGCGTAAATTAAAAAAAAAAATAAAAATACCAAAATAGTTTGTGACTTCTAATGATCTGCTTTGCCTTGTCTTGTCAAATTTCATTTGTTTTGCAGATGTTAGGTGAAGGTTCGTCGAGTAAGAGGGGCAGGAAGCGGGTCCCAACGGCTCGCCCTCAAGGTGTTCCAGTTGAGCTGCCTCAACAAGAAGAATATGTCTACTATAAAGAGGTAGACTACAGGGGACCGGGAGTTCCACATGGCCAGAGCACAAGGCTTGTGGACAGCCCGTTGTTGCAATTCGTGTTAAACTCAGGGGAGTATGATAGGCTGAGATCTCTGATTTCAGTCGACTTGTTGAGTTTAGAAGGATAGATTGGGACTTGTTGGATCGTTTGGGGGCGAGGGCCCGGGTTGAGCATTTGTCCTGAGGTTCAGGAGGGTTTTAGATTGTGATGCTAGGCAATATAAGGAGATTACCCTTGAGTTTCATTCCACATTCGATTATAAACAAGGGAATTTCTTTGAGAAGGATGCGGTGTTCTTTGCTCTAGGTCGAAAATCTTATGAGATGACCATTCCACACTTCACTTTGGCTTTGCAGTTTTACACGGAAGAAGAAGTGCAGTCAGTTGATTTTATTACAAGTCTTCAAGGGGTTTTTAAGAAAGAGCATGATTACAGTGTTCAGTCGACTGAGTTGGCTAGGTTTTGGGGTACTATCTTGAGGGTTGCTTATTCGAACAACATGGTTGCAAGTGACATCACCGACTCGGTTCTTCGTTTTATCCACGAGATTTTGGCAGCTACACTGGTTGGAAGAGGTCAAGGTGACAACAAGGTTAATCAAGTAAGTTTGTTTTGTCTGATGTGCATGGTGGAGCAAAGGCCCGCTAACCTGGCGACTATCTTTGCATGGTCGATGAGGAGACCATGGAGGGGCGGTTCTGGTGTAAGGATTTACTGTGGCCCTTACGTTACTTTGTTGGCAGAGAGTTTAGGTGTTTTTGATACGTATCCAGCCAACACGATGAGAGAGGGGCCGACACCGGGGCTTATGAGGGTTAAAGATCTACAGGCTGCGGGTATTTTGACTTATTCTGACCCGCCAGAGTGGGATTATGTGAGCCAGGGACCACAGGTTCCACCACCTCCAGGGTCAGTTGCAGCTGCAACACTTCAGGATCCACTCAGCAGAGGACCCGTCAGCAGATACCAGCACCTCAGTATCCTCTTAGGCCACCACGTCCGGATCCACTCACTTTGGATTCTTTGTATGACCGGATGGAGACCGGTTTTGGCGATTTACGTGGGTATGTGGATAATCAGTTTGGGAGTGTTAGGCAGGTGATGATGGAGAGTTGTCGGGTCCACAGCAGGGTCAGCAGAGGTTAAAGGATGGTATGAGGTATATGATGGAGGGTATGCATCTTACGGTTCCCTCGTTCTTTAGGCAGCCACATGCAGGACCAAGTGATTTGGTAGGGGTTGAACCGTATCAGGTTTACCAGCAGGGGTCGGAGGAGTCAGACGATGACGAGTGATTGGAGGCAGCAGTGGTGTTCTATCTAGTAACTTTTATTTTTCTTTTATGTTGTTTCTAATTTAACTTTGTCTGTACCCCTAATTTTGGATACTATGGTACTTGGTTGGGATCGTTTGGGGTAGGTTGTTTGGTTTGTTGATGGTTGTTGGATGTTTTAAACACTGCTACTTTAATTATGCTATGCTAGTAGGTTTGTTTGTTGATAGGTATGGTGTTTATTTTTGCCGCTTCCGTTCGCGTGTCCGAGAGTTAGGAATTGTTTGCTGAAAGTGTTCGGATTGGAGGGCATATGTGGGATGTGTGAAATCAAATTGCAGAAAAAATTATCGAAGCCTATTGTAATCCGAGTTGGGGATAGCGACTCTACAGCCGGAATGCCTCTGGGTTAGGTAAAGCAACGTCGACGCTCAAAGAAAAAAATGGTTTCAAATTCTTTTGATTGTGGTATAAAACGGTTAGGAATTGGTCCAGTGATCGTTCCTTTTGTTCTATAAGCTTGAGGCGGGATTAGATGGACTGTGGCTTTTAGTGTGAGACCTTAGGTAGACTGACTGCACTTGAACTAAATTTGCATGATAAGGGCTTGGAACAGATTTTGGGTTTAAGAGGACAAACATATTTGCAATCGCGGCTAACACAAGTTTTGATCTTAATAAGTATGAGTAGTTTTTGTCCCGAGTAGTTGCTTGTCGCTGATTCTGTTTGCATAGCTTCTTTTTCGAGGACGAAAAAAGAGTAAGTGTGGGGATATTTAGTGTATTGTAAAATACATCGGTTATTCGTGTATAATATGTTTAGTTTTCGTTAGTTTTAGTTTCTTTTTCCGTAGAATAGTTAGTCTTTTGATCCAATTGCGTTTTGCAGGTCGTATGAGCTTAAAGTAGCTGAAAAGCGTGGAAATTGAGTAGAAATACGAATTGGTCAAGTCCTGGAACGAATTGGAGGGCTCGGGAGCTGAAACGAATTAAAATTCTGGAGAATAGAGCTTCTGGCGGGCCGCATTGGTTGGCCTGATGTCTCTCGCCACCCGCGAGAGGCTAATGTTATGCTGACATCATAAATGCGGTTGCGGGCCGCGAGTACATTGATTAAACCCTCTCGCGGCCGGCGAGAGGGTGTTATCTGCATATGTGTTCGAAATTGAGCTGTGTTTTTGGGTATAAAAGCAAATTTTATCATCAAGAAACCCTAACTACGAATTAGGAGACAACTTGGGCTAATTTAGAGCATTGTTGGAGTAATTCGGAATAGCAAAAGCATTCGGTTGAAGATCATCAAGTGTAGCAACTTCGGGTCATCATTTTGCCGTCCGGGTGTTCTCGTTTGTGCTATTTTTTCTTTATTTTGTCTTGCATACTTAAAATTACTTTGTTTGGTTTTGTTTCCATGACTTTAGTTGGCTAAATCTTTTTAACTACCTAGATTAGATGATTGACAGAATAAAGTTTCGATTTTTTACTTTGGATTTATGATTTGTGAGGATTGTTTATGAATTGTAAAAGACCTATTCTATCAATTGGATGTGTTTGCGTATTGGATCTTGTTTGGTTATTATTTATTGCTTTACATGAATCTTGGTGACGGTCTTTATCACATAATAGAGTCATGTTAGGTTTTAGCTTTTGGTGGATGTCTATATCACATAAGAGAGCTAGAGTCTTTAAGGTAAAACCATGGAATTAAACCTTAAAAGTGATAACTTGTAAATTAATAAAATGAAATATTCTACTAATCGTCAATAGCTGCAAGGTGCGAGGTTATTGCTAGGTCTAAGTCATTAAGCCGAAAGGTAGGAGCTTTTTAGGAAGTAAACCCGTTGGCTATTTTCTAGCAAGTCCAGTTGAGAAATTAGGTCTATCCTTGGTTTAGATCTCGACAGGGAGTGAGCCTCATAGGATACTTTTATAAACCCATTAGGTGTCTAGCAAAAGAGTCTAATAACTGGTAATTTAGCAACCTCGAGGGGCTATAGTTTTGCTTTTGAGAAGGGTCAGAGGTCCTATTAGATATCCCGAGAGGTGAGAATATAAAGACCCCGTTCCTCATTAATCAACTTCCAATTAAAATCGTTACTAACATCAGTCAAGATTCTAGTCTAGGTAGTCCTTTCACCATCTGAGTAAAATCCAAGTCTAGTTCGTATTCTTTAGTTAATCTAGTTTAATTAGTTTATTTTTACTTGTTTTCATAGGAACGTTAGAAACCCCCCTCAAACATTAAATCATTTTAGTTCGTGTCAGTCAGAGTCTTAATAAAGTAGTTAACTTAATAAGTAGAGTCTCGTGGGTTCGATATCCAGACTTACTTTAGCTATACTAGAGTCGATCGGTACACTTACCGGTTATTAGTTTAGTGAGTTTTTAGCGAGTCTAGAGTATTACTTAGAGTCTAAAGTTAGGTTAATTTAGTTGTTTTTACTAAACTATTTTTAGCACATCAGTTCCAGACCTTGAAACATAAACTTTGTGATGCTCCTTATCTTTACCTGAGGGTAACGACGATTTTGTCGTATATTGTGACGCATCAAACTTAGGCCTCGACTGTGTTCTCATGCAAAGAGACAAAGTCATAGCCTATGCATCGAGATAGCTGATAATTCACGAAAAGAACTACACCACTCATGATCTTGAGTTGGGTGTTGTTGTTTTCGCTCTCAAAATTTGGAGACATTATCTATACGGTACGAAATGCGTGGTTTTCACGGACCACAAAAGTCTCCAACACATTTTCAATCAGAAAGAACTAAACACGAGAAACGACGATGGGTCGAACTTCTGGACGATTATGACTGCGAGATTCGCTACCATATTGGTAAGGCAAATGTCGTAGCCGATGCTCTTAGTCGTACAGAACGTGTCAAGCTACATTGTGTTCAATTTTGATCTGATATTCAAAACCGTATCTTCCAAGCTCAACGTACTTGTATTGCACAAGGCTTGATGAGTGATGAATTACCACATAATCTTGAGCTTCAACTCGAAACAAAAGATAATGGGTTTTTTATTATCTGAACCGTTTGTGGGTTCCAAACCAAGACAATTTGCGCACCTTGATAATGGATGAAGCTCACAGGTCTCGTTATTCAATTCATCCTGGTGCAGACAAAATGTGTAAGGATCTTCGTAGCCAGTATTGGTGGCGGGTATGAAGAAAGACATTGCCTTGTACGTATCCAAATGCCTTACTTGTCTTAAGGTAAAGGCATAACATCAATGCCCTTCTTGTTTGCTTGAGCAACCAGAAATTCCGGTTTGGAAATGGGAAAACATTGCCATGGATCTCATTACCAAATTACTGTGCACTCCTAGAGGTCACGATGCCATTTGGGTAGTCATTGATCGTCTAACAAAGTCAGCACACTTTATAGCGATTCGTGATGATTTCTCTACTGACAAACTTGCTAAAATCTATGTTGATGAGATTGTATCCCGTCATGGTGTTCCTTTAGACATCATATCAGATCGTGATGCTCGATTCTCATCTCACTTTTGGAGAACCATGCAATCTGCTATGGGAACCAAGCTTAATTTGAGCAATGCTTATCATCCTCAAACAGATGGACAGTCTGAAAGGATAATTCAAACATTGGAGGATATGCTTAGAGCTTGTGTGATCGATTTTGGTGGTAGTTTGGATTCACATCTACCGTTGATCGAATTCTCCTAAAACAACAGTTATCACTCTAGCATTAACATGGCGCCTTTTCAAGCTCTTTATGGTCGAAAATGTCGTTCACCTGTCTGTTGGAATGAAGTTGGTGAATCTCAATTCGCTGGACCTGAACTCATTCAAGATACAACTGACAAAGTCAAGAAGATTCATGATAACCTTTTGACAGCTAGAAGCCGTCAAAAGAGTTATGGGGATAAACGACGCAAGCCCTTGGAATTCCAAGTCGGTGATCACGTCCTACTCAAGGTATCCCCTTGGAAAGGTGTGGTCAGATTTGGAAAGAAAGGAAAACTTGCACCACGGTATGTTGGACCATTCAATATTGTCGAGAGAATCAGAACGGTGGACTACAAACTTGAGCTACCTCCTGAACTTGGTAATGTTCATTCAACTTTCCACGTGTCCAATCTAAAAAGTGTTTGGCTGATGAAATCCGTGTTGATAACACGATGCACTTTGTTGAGAAACCTGTGGAAATACTGGACCATGAAGTCAAAAAACTAAAGTGTAGATGTATACCGACTGTTAAAGTTCGTTGGGAGTCCAAACATGGCCCATAGTTTACTTGGGAACGAGAGGACCAGATGAAAGCGAAAAATCCACATCTTTTTCCACAAGTTTCCTCTAATTAAATTCAGGACGAAATTTCCTGAAGTAGGGGCGACTGTGACATTTGTGACTTTCGAACATGTAACGATTTCTAAACAATTTATGATCAATAAAATATTGTGTTTTATTCCCGAGATTTGTTTAAATTCATAACATTTGTGTATTTTCAACCTTTGTTCAATTTTGATATTTCGAGCCTTTTCTGGAAGTGAAATCGCAAACTGTTATGCAAATGTAATCAGTTTAACTCGATCTACACTCCGGAACAATGACACACATACCCTAAATATCCTTTACATAACTTAGAAATAAGTTTGGAAGGGTTCGGTATGGCAAAAACACGCTTATGCAAGTTTGGAAGTACGTCGATTCGCGTATTTCATAATACGGAACACGTGCGTACATCCAAAAAATTTTGTAATCACTAAAATCTTGCATTTAAATGATGAGAATGCAAAACTATCATTCGTTGCACAATTTCGGTCGTTTCACATTATTTAAAGCGTTCGTCGTAATTAGGCTAAACGCGTAACCGTACAACCGAACGAACCGACACCCGGCACACTTTTGAACATATTTCAAGTTCCCTATGCTTTAACGTCCTTATAAAGCTTAAAAATGAGGTTAACAGGTGTTAGAAGTGCCAAAACACGACAAAACAAGTTCAGGGGCCATTTCTGCCAACTTTTGAAACTTGGTTCCAGCTAGGGGTGGATGCGGACCGCATCCATAGGGCCATACGGTCCGCTTGAGGTCCCCAGATCAACTATTTTGTTGGCAGCCTCTTGTTCACTCCCTTGGACACCAAGCATTCGAATTTTCCAACTTTGTTCCTGATTTGGACATGTATTAGGACCTTCTTATGATCATGACACCTCAAGGGATATGTGTATTGATCTTATGGCTTCAAGATTAGTATAAATAGGTGATCATTTTGGCCATTTTCTTTGCTCAATTCTTTTCTTTCTCACATTTGCTCTAAGTTGGATTGCTGCCACCTTTGTGGAGGCCTCCCATATGAGCATTCTTCATCCTTGAGCTCTTCAAGTGTTCTTCAACACAAGTAAGTGCTCTCTCCTAGTCTTGTTCATTTCTTTTAGCTATTTTGAGCTAAAAGTCAAACAATTTGACTCTATGTTTGACTTTCAGTTCTTACCATGAATTGGTCAAAGAAAAGTCCAATTGAACTTTGCAACGTGATTGTAATCACGAAGGTTATGATCCATAGCGATCACGCCTACTAATTACCACGTTTACTAGTCGAAGTGACGAGTCAAGTTTCGGTCAAAATGCCCATTATGTGCGACGAAACTATTTTCGGGTATCAAAACACTAAGTTTTGATACCAAAACATTTTTATAACTCATGTCTAACTCGTCACTTTTAGTTTAGTGATTGTTTAGGGTCGTAAGTCGAGCGGTCTTGACCACCGCTTTGACTTTCAATGCCGAACCGTTTGGTCGATCTTAGGATCCAACCAAACACCTATTTGTGACCATAGTTGTATAGGAAAAAACCCTCTGAGGTTATACCTTATGGTCACGTCGTTTGGTTAGTATTATGATAAGTCGCTAGTTATACCCTTTATAATGACCAAAATGCCATTTTTGCTCATAAATCCATTTTAAGCATATGTAATCCAACTTTTGACATATACACTGATGTTATAACATTTTTAAACATGTTTGGGCATTTAAGACTTATCTTATGACTTATCTAACCATCCAAACACATATTTACATAAAATGACCCGTTGAAGTAGCGTAAACTACCTTAACGAGTCATTATGGGTCAAAAGCACTTAGGATCTTTTCCAAATCAGAATGTTAACTTTATTAAACCATTTCATATGAGTTTCAACACTCATTTAGTTTATAAGGCTTCATTCTATTCGAATCTTCCGATTAAAGTCCCGATATTAACATAGTTATCCGATATTAGGACATACTTAAATCCTCGGATCTTTGAGCCTTTGTTTATCTTCTCGAACAAGGACATTCTTGCAATCCCAAGTGAGTACATAGTCCCCTCTTTTACATTTTCAAATATTTTGGGGTGATACATATGTGCTTATGACTATTTTCGTGATTTCATGACATTACATATGCTTTGATTACATAGTACATATAGTACATGATTTCAATTGCATTTTTGCTTCATATGTTGACTTAGCATATCTAGCACATTGATTTCAAAGACATTTTACTTCGTATGTTGACTTAGCATACCTAGTACACGGTTTTAAAGACATTTTTGCTTGGTATATTGACTTAGTATGCCGAGTACATGGTTTCAAAACATTTTCATGACAAGCTTGCATTGTTTTTGACATATTGGTGCGTTGAACTCGACAATGATACTTTCATTAACATTGATCACGCCGACCGGTAGTATGTAATGGTACTATAGGATTGACAATCTCGTTCCCACTTCCTACGTTTGTTTGGAAGCGACTTTAGGGAATGACAGAATCCGATGAACATTGATAGACCTTCATCTTTATAAGGGTTTATCCGACAGTCAACAAGGCTTGAATGTATTCGCCAACAATCCTAATATTTGTTTTTACAATAAAAGCAATGGTTTATAAGACATAACTTTTGAGTTTAAACAAAACTTTTGTTTATTCAAAGACATTGTTTTATACAAGACATTTTGGCTATTCAAGGCATGACATTGGTTTACACACGGCATTTGGCTATTCAAGACATGACATTTGTTTATACATGACTTTGGTTTAGACATAATATTGATTTATACAAGACACTACTTTGGTTTAAACAAGACATTTCATTTGTTGGTTTATGGTAAGTGATTTAAATAACGGGACGTGTTTAATATGATAATAGCATGGTGCATACACCGTTGGTAGTTACTATATATAAATGCTTTTGTTATATTACATATCGTGGCGTTATCTAAATCATTTCAAACAAAATACAAGACAAGACATTTTTATACAAGACACGACATCTTTTATACAAAACATGACATTTTTATACATAGACAATGACATTTTTACACGTGACATGACATATTTTTGGTTAATGATTTAACCATGCATTATTTCTTTCATATCATTTGATTTTTCTTATGATTTCATAAAAGAAAACATTTTGTAAGTACTTATGACCGTTTTTATCAAACATTTCTTTAAACATACTATGCCGTGAATCTTAAACACAAAACCTATGTTACTCACAGACATTTTTATGCTGACGTATTTATTTTCACATATTTTTCAAGAGCGAATGTTTGAGGTCGATCATGCTACATCTAGGACGGACTTTGGGCTTTAGTGACTTAAAATCTGAAGACAATTTAATTTATGTTATGTTTTATGTTTAAACTCCAGACAATGTAAACAATTTCAATAACACAAAACTTTAATTACCATGGTTGTGAAACAATAGTTCTGTTAAGACACTCCCCGACGTTTCCGCCGTGGTTTGTTGTTTTACGTGGTCGGGGTGTGACACTTTAAGGCCTCAATTTCACCATGTTAATTACTAGCGTTCATCTGTTAACTATAACGTGCCTTTGGATTCGTTTGAGACATGATCAGTGTTATTTCGTTAATCATGTGAGCAGTGCGTATCGATTAGGGTTTACCTAGGTTTGCCAGGATGTCACATAAAACTTGTTTTGAATTTAATATATACACTTTTACACATCATAGTGCATTTATGTCTAATGCCTACGTTTTTTGTATGTGTCATTTTGTATATGGTAGCACATTGGTTAGATTAATTGTTTGGTTTGGTTTATCATGAAACACTCCAGAGGTACGCATGAAGGAGTCATGCGTTGCAGTCATACATAGTAGTGGTGCGTGAGGTAGTGATACGCTGGTATGATATGTCTATAAATAGGTTGAGTGGTGTGCTGTTAGTAATTAGTCTTAGATAGCTTTTGTAAAGGAGCTTGTATACGAAAGTGCTGCCCAAATATACATTGAACTTTTATTTACTAGATTTGTGTCATACTCACACATAGTAGCATGGATTCCACATTTGTTCTTGTGTAAAGTAAATCCGTATTCGTTTATTCACGTCTAATCGCGTCAGAGAAGATTGTTCCTAGATTATCGATTTGTACGAACACTCTTTCCTAGACAGAAAACTCAGGGTACATGCACCTAACCTTCTATATTGCATATGCTCCATCATTAATATTTTTAATCTAATATATGTTTCTGAAAAAATTATAAGTTACTTTTCCCTAATGATTATTCTTTTTCTTTCTTCTAGCATTCTCCGTTTCTTCCTGATGATTAAAGATGTCACATGTCCTAGCTCCATTGGTGTAGGATTCTTCAAAGATTTGAGCATTACCCAATGATTTTTACATTAGTTTAAGATGCGGATAAAAATGAAAGGCTAAACTTTAAAGTGTGTTTTACTAAGGGATGCAATATATTTAGAGGATAGATTCCTAGTTTGCCTTAATCATTTTTATACAATTTTACTAGTTTGTTTGATCTCTAAATGTATAACTCATACAAGTTCTAATTATGAATTAATGTGGGTGAACAAAACTCTTTATTCAAATGAATGAGCATGTTGTTATGAAAGATAAATGCTCAATTAGGCTCAATATCACTCTTATAGAAAATAGGTAGGGTGTTAAAGTATTTATCTATGCATGGTAACAGTTTTTTTCTACTTGTCATGTTCCGAATTTTTAACTTTTTATTTAAATATATGAACTCAAAGATATTTAAAAATTTTTGTGGTTTAACCATTTTCATGATCTATGTGGTGCTAAAAAGAGGATTAAGCAAGTAAGTTTTATGGTTATGATATACCTTTACCCCCACACTTAAAATTGTATATTGGCTTCAATGTACTTTTAGCATTTTTACCCCACACTTAGTCATTTTAATCAATCAAACAAGGTATATATATATATATATTAGAGATAAAAAAACCTGGTACTCCCCTGATTGGCTTTGTTTTGCCATACGTGTGGTCGATACCCACAACTGCCTAGCAAGCCTTCCTTTGTGTGAAGATTTTTCATAAAAACCTTGCTCATTCATTTGAAATAGAGAGTTTTTTTTCACCCACATCACTTCATAATTAGAACTTGTATGTTTATACATTTTGAGACCAATAAACTAGTAATTTGCATAAAAATGATTAAGGCAATTAGAAATTTTCTCCCCCAAATAAAACATCCCCCCTTAGGAAAGCCCATTTGAGCCTTAGCCTTTCATTTCTATCCCATAAAAACTAATATGAAATTATCGGATAACGGTCAAACCACTTGAAGAATCCTAAGCCAATGAAGCAAGAGGACGTCACGTCATTAGGTCTTCGGGTAGAGATGGAAAATGCTAAGGAAGAAAAAGAAATTATCATTAAAGGAAAGTAATTTATGGTTTTGTCAGAAACTTATATATTGGATTAAAAGATCTAATGATGGAACATGTATAATTAGGAAGGATGAGTGCATGTATGGACGTGTTGGGGTTGGGGTATAATTTTTAGTATATTTCTAAGCACTTTTACTCATTTATCAAGCTTTAAATTTATAAAACACGATATAACACAATCACTCTTTACAACACGCTAGGGCAAGTGCACCCATCGTTGGCGTAGTACAGTGCTGGTAAGAAACTGAGGTCGTCCAAGGACACAAGAGTTTTTTATACCCGAAAATCGTCAACGTCTAATCTAACTAAATTTTTGAGAAAAGATGTTTAATAAATAGAAATTAAAAAGAAATTGAAATATTTTAAAGTACAATAAACAAGATAGAATCATTTGGATCCGACTCATCTTTTACATATCCTTTGAAGAACTTTGGGTTTTTTAAGAGATTATTTTAGTTATAATGGCATGTCCTTCTTTTGGAGGCAACACCACCCTCAGCCATATTGGTCTGAGTCAGCAAGGATATAGTCCCGCAAGGCCAAAATATTGAAAGATAATTAAGCAAGTTATTAATGAAAAATGTGGCATGTCCCTCAATTTGAAGAAACGCTACACTCAGCCATATTGGTCTGAGTTAGCAGGGATACAGTCCCGCAACGATTCAAGGTGTTCTTAGTTCCCCCGATTTGATGCTATTTGCCTCATGGGAAGTCCTAATACGCTTGAATCAAGTCCCCGCAGGATCTATATATTGAATGAGGCAAGAGCTTTACCCAAACCACCTTTCTAACCCCCTTTAGGCAATTAACGTGCTTTATATAGACCGTAAACACACGAATGAGTGAATCACCAAAACATGAAGAGATGATAGAATAAAGTTCACATTTAATATAAAAAACTAGTTATTAAAGTCACTAATACATACCCAAATAAAAAGTTAACCAAAGCTTGGAAATCAAAAGTAATACATAAAAGATTTGTCTTCACAAAGTGATGCAAGAGATTAGCCAAGCATGGCCTTTGTTTGAAAAAAAAACTCTTACAATCAATCTTGGATCCCGAGACAACTACACACACTCTAAAGATGGATGATGGAGGAATGTGGCGAATGATGGTGGTATCGTGGTGGTAGGTGTGAGAGAAGTGGTTTGCCAAGGGTTGGATTGTAATTGAACCAAGCACCCCTATTTATAGCTAGAAACAGGCCTTTCACATAGCCCCGTGCCCGAAGGGCACGAACCCCAATCTTCTTCTTCTCTATCTTCATTTAATGAGCTATGTCAATCCGTATGCACACAGCACCCCGTGTGTCAGAGGCACGGCCCCGTGGTTTTATACTTGCTGTACTATAGGAGATTTTTCATATCTGGGCGTTGACCACAGCCTGTGTCCATAGGACACGACCTTGTGTCTCTTGTCTGCTTCTGTTTGTGTTTTCTTCATGGACTCCAGAGTGGGGCAAGACCCCATGTCTTGGTGGCACGACCCCGTTCTTGTCTTCTGATTTGTCGTTTTGGTCTTGGGGTGAAGCTCGGAGGGTCAGTATAAAGTGTCAACTTCTCTTCTATTGTATTTATTGTGGTGGTAGGTGTGAGAGAAGTGGTTTGCCAAGGGTTGGATTGTAATTGAACCAAGCACCCCTATTTATAGTTAGAAACAGTCCTTTCACACGGCCAAGTGCCCGAAGGGCACAGACCCCAATCTTCTTCTTCTCTATCTTCATTTAATGAGCTGTGTCAGTCCGTATGCACACACCCGCCCCGTGTGTCAGAGGCACATCCCCGTGATTTTATACTTGTTGTACTATAGGATATTTTTCATATCTGGGCGTTGACCACAGCCTGTGTCCATAAGACACGACCTCGTGTATCTTGTCTGCTTCTGTTTGTCTTTTCTTCATGGAATCTAGAGTAGGACACGACCCCATGCCTTGGTGGCACGACCCCGTGCTTATCTTCTGACTTGTCGTTTTTGTCTTGGGGTGAAGCTCGGAGGGCGGTATGAAGTGTCAACTTCTCTTCTATTGTATTTATCGTGGTGGTAGGTGTGAGAGAAGTGTTTTGCCAAGGGATGGATTGTAATTGAACCAAGCACCCCTATTTATAGCTAGAAACATGCCTTTCACACGGCCCATTTCCTGAAGGGCACGGACCCCTGTCTTCTTCTTATTCTTCTCTGTCTTCATTTAATGAGCTGTATCTGTCTGTATGCAGACACCGCCCCGTGTGTCAGAGGCACGACCCCGTGGTTTTGTACTTGCTGTACTATAAGAGATTTTGCATATTTGGGTGTTGAACACAACCTCCATAGGACACGACCTCGTGTCTCTTTTCTGCTTCTGTTTGTCTTTTCTTCATGGACTCTGGAGTGAGGCACGACCTCATGCCTAGCACGGCCCCGTGCTTGTCTTCTGATTTGTCGTTTTGGTTTTGGGGTGAAGCTCGGAGGGTCCGTAAGAAGTGTCAACTTCTCTTGTATTTTATTTATGTTGGTTTCCGTCGTTAATTTTTTCATTTACATTTAAGCTCTTTTAATCCTGAAAATCAAAAGTATATAAAGAAACTCATTTTTTTCCAATATTAGTACATAAAAGGGTTGATTTTATACCTTGTTTGATATAATTTATATGTTGTATTTGGCGCATATTATGTATACTGTATCTTTTATCTAAGGAAAAAGTGTTCGTACGAATCCACAAAAGGACCCATCGCACTTTTCTAGGAATTCTCGGAGTGATTGCTCACCTATAAGTTAAAGCATGTCTTCACTAAACATCTTAAGAATTTAAACTTCTTTACATTTTCTACCAAAAAAATAAATTTAAAAATGTGTATATACTAACACATCAAGTTTTTGGCAAACCATAAACAAAAAGTAGCAAAATGGCCTGACAAATAACCCTTCTTATCAAGACGAGTACTTTTAGGCTAGCAGTCAACCGAACTAAGAGAATTGATTTTCTTTCTTTCACTTATTTTTTACTTTCTTTCTAACCTTCTCAAAAGCTCAAAATGCATCCTTTGGATCTCCATTTGTTTTCTTCTATTCACTTTGCAAATCCCAATTTGCCACCTGTACTTAGAGAACTGATTTTTCTTGAGACCATCCATGTAAGGTAATGGTGGCACAAACAAGATCAATTACCAACCTATTGCGGTTAATCAAAAAGTGTCGCCAAACGAAGAGCCAAAAGATATGAAAAAGTGTCAAATGTGGAAATTGGTCAAACATGAGCGGTATTATTTTATAAAAGCAAAGTTCGAGTAGGCGTGTTACGTTTATCTATTTTTCACCAACATACACATTAAAGTAACTCATTGATTAAAACATCTTTATATTACCAATTGGGTTGGTTTGATGGATGGTTTGCTTGAAGACAAGCAATGTTTAAGTGTGGGGTTTATGATGTGTCATAAAGTATACATATTTATTATGTATATTTACCCTCATTTATAGGTATTTTTAAAGCATTTTTATAGAAACGCTACTTATATCTTTCCTTTTTTGATTTTTGTAGGATTTGAAGGTCCAAAACTAAAAAGAAGCAAAAAACAACGAAAAACGAATGAATATACAAGTTTAAAGGATACACCCCAAGGTGCATGGTTGCGCATTAGCCTCTTAGCCCGCCTTTTCAAAAATTAGTAAAGATCAGATACGCGTGATGGGTAAGGAAGAAAAGTACCATGCACGGCCATGCATGCCTAGGCATGGCCGTGCCTCCACTAAAGACAAATCAAGCAAGACAAAATGGGAGACCAGAAGTACACTTGCTGTTAAACCTATTGGACACCTATCCATGCACCCCTGCACCTCAGCTCCCCTATAAATAGAGGCCTTATCTCCTCATTTCAAGCTTGCCATTCTTTACTTTCTTGTTCCATGGTTTCCTACATCCCAAGGCTGATAAACTTGTGCCTTCCAGGCATTGTTTTCTCTTCCTTAAAGGCTTAGTTCCTTAGAAAAGTATGGATGATCCATCGATCTTAGCTCATCAATATTCAAGTATGCCATGATCATGGTGCTTCCTAAGCACCATTTGCTTGGTAGATAACAGGTTGATCCTTAGGGAAAGCCTTCATGCCGATCGAAACCTCTCCATAATTGGAATTCCAACATTCTATCTTTGGGATCATCCATATTAAGAATAAGGCATTGGGGATTAATTCACTAAAATATATAATAAATGAGATCGAGAGACACTTGTTACACATACTTACATTTGAGCATAAGCTTGAAGATCATGGAAGAGTAATAATCACCATGGGTAAAAGTGTTGAGATCTTCATATGGTTGTAATCTCTATATTTTCTCAAACTCTTGGATTTGTTAATCTTGTTAATATAGTATTCATTTTATCAAATATGTTTGTCTTTTACTAATTCTTTCTTTATTGTCATTTGTGATAGGATTATTTGGCCTCTTTCAAACTAGATTAACTTAAAAAGCTCTCTAACTTAACTTAAACTAGGTGTACGTACAACTTTTGGTACCTGGAATCAGATTTGGTGTAAGTTTCTATCATTTGACCAAGATCTTACTAATGCACTAGATCTAATTAGGGGTAAAAGGTAAGAAAGGTTGATTAATGGAGGATTAGGTAATTCGATAAAGTAATGGAAACAATAAAAAGGGACTTTGCTTTGTTTATTCGGTAACTTCACAAATCTCATGACTAATCACTTTGGTAATTAACAAAATCCTAACCGTGATCCCATTTGTGAGCTTGATATAAAGTACAAACTAATTAAGTTATAAAAAGATAATAAAACCAAGATGGCCTTAAACCAATCTTGTTGTCGCAAATCGTTTACTATTCAAGAGGCTAGGGATGGTTCATTTGGATGCAATTCCAACCCGGTCTATCGATATATTTTGGCAAGATTGAGGGAATATTGTAACCTTAACAGGAGCCGCTTCTAATTTTTATAAAATATAAAATAGAAGATTTCAATGTTAGCCTCATTTTTTGTATAAACTATATATATTTAGAAGACTTATCCAAGAGTCCGTATATTACTAGTTTAGTCTACTATACTATCTATAAATAAGGACGGCCAATATAATAAGGAAAGCCTGAGTAGGTGAGCGTATCCTTGGATATAGTTGATTTCTTTATCTAAGCTATACTATACGTGATGGGTTCTCTACCCATTGTGTTTGTCTAAATAAAAATTATTTTATAAATTTAAAACTAGATAATCGTTTTTCAAAGTTATTAAATTAATGCACTTAAGTGTGCTAAGAAGTTACGAATACTAACACACCTAAGACACGCACATCAGATGACAACACAGTTATCTTCATCAAGTAATAAGGTAAACAAAAACCCAAACTTTCAACCACCATCACCATCAGAAAAAACCGAAAGCCAAACAACAAACTTCATAAAAGCAAAAAACACTTATCAAAGTAACACACCACACATAAATAACTCCTCAGATGTGATTTTACTCATACTCACCGAAGGTAAAATGTTGTGAACACCGGTGATCAAAATGCCCACCAACAAAGACTAACACATACCTCAAAATCCCTAATGGGTTCCGGTGAAGTATTTCCTTTTCTTTTTGAAGCGGATATCAACAAAACTAATGAGAGAATTCCCCACACATTTGTTGGAGACATATGAAGACGTTTGTTTCTTCGTTTAAGCACGCCATTCTATAAACATACAACATACATCGTACATACATACATACATACATACATACATACATACATACATACATACATACATACAACTTATACATGTGTGTGTGTATATATATATATATCCAAGTGCATAATGTTTACATAAGACTATACATGTAGACAACATATAGAAATGATTTGTAAATGAACATGTCTAATGCAAAAAGGCGCGGAGAAATGGCTGCGAATGTATGATAATCTACAGCCATCACACTTACCATGTGAACAAAACTTATCCTCATCGCCTTAAAAACAAATCTAACAACAATGTGCAAATGATAGCCTTAGAAAACCGTGGACAATCATGTTATATATACCACACTGAAACCAAGAAAAAGACCATGTACACCAATAAAAAACAGAACCACATGTAAAATACCCCTAAAAGATTAAACAAATTTTCACCAAATTAAAAGGGCATGTGTCCAGCCAAAAATCAAAAGACAAGCCATTAAGCAAAGTGTACAACAGCATAAAGTGTGGAACAACACTTAAGCATAAGTATTAAGTACAACACAACCAAGTGTAAAGATGTTGCAAATAGACAAAACAAACACCAAAACAATACAAATTCCTAAAGCGAGTTTGCACCAAAAGGCTGAAATACAACATCACATACAACATTGGTTACATACTAATAGTATATAAAAACAAACATTCGAGACGCAAATCTGCTCAGTTGACCTACAAAGAATTAGGCTCTTAGCTAAAAGCTACGTGCTTGCTACTTTCAACCAACACAATTGCCAAGCAAAGAGACCATCATCATGGCCTTACTCTCGTTAACCCAAAATATATAAGCAAAGCATCAAAGCAACGGTATATCAAAATAAATGGTACACGTGCATATTACCTCTCTCATATGCAACACGACCATCGTCATCCAGTAACACCAAAGTTTTGTGGGTCAGGTAATACAAAGCCTCAAAGTTTAAAACAGCTGTCATCGGAACATCGAAAAACAAAATCCCCAAACTTTCAAATACCATAACCACGATACCAAAGTAAGTTCTTTCATGCATATTACCTATCTTAGATGACAACACAGTTATCATCATTGTGTGACATGGTAGACAAATAACTAAACTTCCAACCCCACCTTATCAGAATAACCTCAAAGAAAACCCCAAAAATGTCAAAGCAAAAAATCACATGCAAATAACCTCTCAAGTGAGATTTTACTCATCGCCACTAAAGCCAAAATAGTGTAAATACCAATAATAAAAATCCCCCCCCCCCCCCAATCCAAAAAATTAAAACCAATCCGATCAGAAACATTGCCGGACAGAAAAACCATAAGGGTTAAACTTTGTAGCCATAAAAAAATGATAAAAAAACGAGTTCAAAATGTATATGGTTAACCGGTATTCAACAAGAAAATTAACAATAAAGGCTAACATATACCTTAAAACCCTAACACGTGAACTGTAGCATTAATACTATATAAATATAAATGTTTAACATTCAGGGTCTATTTGGTATGCAGTAATAGAATAGTTGAGGGAATGGAATGGACGAGGTAATGGAATTGATAATGGAATGAAATGAATCATTCCATTCCATTGTGATGTTTTGTTACTCATATTTGAATAGAATGAATAATTACCTTATATAATTTGATAAACAAAAAAAAGATGAAATAACGAAACACAATTGTATTAAAACGAAAAAATATAAATCCTCAATAATAATAATAATAATATATTAATAGTAATAAATTAATAATAAAAAATTTGATATATATTAATATCACTATTACTATTAATAATATAAATATAATAATAATATATTTCTTTTCATTTCTTGAATAAATGAAAAAAACACACCCTTACCAATGAATGAAAATTGTTATATTAGGAAGGAGTTGTATTCCATTACCACGTGATAACCAAACATGTTTATTTTTATTCAATCAGAATGATTTATTCATTTCCACCTTATTTCGTTCAATTCAAGAGCTACCTAAGTGTATAAGTTTTAAAATTGAATGTAATATATAATATTTTTCAATGGATTGTAAGCTTCTAATAGTTATATTAAATTTTATATTTATTTATATTATTTTTATATTAAATTTTATATTTATTTATATTATTTTTATACGATTGTAAGCATCTAATAGTTATATTAATTTTATATTTATGTATTAATACAACAAAATACAATTGTACTATAATTAATTTGAATTAGGAATATATATTACATATAAAGTAATGAAAAAAGTAGGTGATGCGGTTATCTTGTTGTGTTATTAACTTGCTAACAAACACAAAATTACAATCTTGATATTAATTTTGTGCGGGCTAAATAACATTTTGCCGTTCTATAGATGTCTAGATGAAGCAAAATAAAGCTTTAGCCACTTGCACAATTGCACTTAGCCACTTGCACATCACGAAGACAAAGGTTGCACCTTGCTTCGAAAAGAAAATCGACATCCACATGTAGGATCTTGCTCTTACGTCCTAACCACATAGATGTATTTGAGGAATGAGGAGTAACCCGATGCTATGTTAGAATCTCATTGAGACTGATAGAGATGTGTGTAGTTATGTGTTTATACACAAAACAAAGTTATTCTACTCTGAAGAAACCCTAGATCAACTAGACCGGAATATAAGTAGATCTATGGAATGGGCTCTGCATAAAAAGGGTTAACCCTCCGTTTGGTTTCACGGTGGATTATGAATAGAACAATATTCCGGCTGATCCTGCAAAACAGAACACCGTTAGCTCGCCATGGGAGAGAAGGGGTTCTCTTCGTGACCACCCTCCGGCGTGAGAATAAGTACAGGTAGTCGGAAGTAAGTATTGTAAGAGAGAGAGTAGTTGAGAGTGAATACCTTTCCTCGAACCCCAAGTTACTTATTTATAGCCGGTGTTTGGCGCCAAAAGGAGAGATTGTTAACTTTACGGAATCTTTTGCTATTCCGTTAATGTTTGTTGGCAATCCGTTAGTGCACACGGATCGTGATCTCATCAGCGGTTAGGGAGGTGCCACGTGTCAACATGAGATCACTACATCTTATAATTGTGAGCATGCCATCACCGTGATCTTCCTCTGCCGTCCAGATACTGCCATGTGGCAATTGGTTATAACCGAAAAGATGCTTGCACGATTGGGTGTTAATGGCTTCTAGAAGGTTTCACAGTCGTTACCCATCTATTATTCGCCACGTGTACATTTTGTTATAACAGAAAAGATTCCCTTTGCTTCTGCACCAAGTCAACGATTTTGCTAAGGGAAAGTTTCTCAGGATTTACTGTTTCCTTGCGCGAGAAGCGCAATTTGTTACTGATCTTCCTTTTTCTCCTTGCTGCTTAGCGCAACGTTTGGTGGATACTTGCTTTGATATAAATATCTGCGCAAGGTTTGTGCATGAACATTATCCAACGAGAATGTTCAAGGTTAACTTTAAACCTTGCGCGAGCCCGCCCAAGGTAGTTAAATGAAGCATTATCAAACGAGAATGTTTAAGGTTACCTTTGAACTTGCGCGAGCCCGCGTAAGGTAGTTAAATGAAGCATTATCAAACGAGAGTGTTCAAGATTAACTTTGAACCTTGCGCGAGCCCGCGCAAGGTAGTTAAATGAAGCATGATCAAACGAGAATGTTCAAGGTTAACTTTGAACCTTGCGCAAGCCCGCGTAAGGTAGTTAAATGAAGCATTTACCAAAGAGAATGTTTAGGCTTTTAACTTTGAACCGTGCGCAGGGATCGCGCAAGGTAGTTATATGATCCTTTCCTCTCTTGGATATTTGGTGCAGAGTTCTAATAAATCTTATTTTGGCAAAGAAGTCTGCGCGCAGTTTTCTTAGAAGTTATTAATGGGTATGGTTCCTTGATTGGCGCAAGGTTTTTGGGACCATACCCCATCAAGTCCCCCCAGTCCAGTGTTGCTCCTTTGTAAGAATAAAAAGTAGGTGGAGCACTGGACTTAAGATAAATGTGCTGCGCTAGGTAAAGACTAGATTTTTGTTGCTTTATGCATCTTGGTGACGTGTCTTAAGTGAATTATGAAAAAGTATTTAAATTTCAAATATATTTAGACACGTGTCACTCATCCGGATGGTGTAGTTGGTGACGACGCACGTTCTTGAGACATGGTGGTACTGTTGACAGGCTGTCAACAGTACATGTCTTGTGGTATTTAATGCTATTTCGGATACACTCACGCGCGTGGGGCGGTTACTGTTCCCCACTCGCCCCTGCGGTTAGTTGGGGATACGTGACGGTCGCAAAAGTCGCTGCAGTCAAATCGTTCATTAATTGCGGTTAGTATATAAAGGGATCAACGATCCATTTGCTTTCTCACCAGATTACAATTTGAGAGAAATTTGTGTTCATATCTTCCGGCGACCTTCAAAGTTTTCTAAGTATTCTTCAAAGTTTGAGTTATGGCCACCGGTGCAAGTTCTGCTGAGATGTCGTCGTAAAGTTTGCCACCGTTAAAGTGGTCGAAGAAAGATTTCAATAATCTTGCCACCAACTTTCTTTTTGCTCCATCCTGGAAAGCATTTTTTCCGGTGGCGAATGCCACGGCGGCTGACGGCCGGCTATATTACATTATTTTACGATTATTTTGCCAAAGGGAATTTCCGGCTTCCGGTGACCCATTTCCTGCTGGAAATCCTTGGTTTTTACAAGATTCATATTTCTCAGTTGAGCCCGATGGAATGGTGAGGATCCGGCATTTTGAGTTTGTTTGCCGGTCGATGCAAATCGTGTCGTCGCTCGAGAAGTTCAGAGTTTTCTACCAGTTGCACTGTTCGTTAGGTTTTTATTCATTCCAACAACGTGTGCAAGCCAAACGTTTGCTGTTGGTGCCGCCGAAGTCTTACCTCGACTGGAAGCAGAAGTTCTTCTTCATCAAGGCAGCGGTAATCCCGATGAAGATGATATTCCGGGCCGGTGATGAGATCGAGCTGGAGACCCTTCCCATGCCTGCCGACGTGGTGTGGTATCAAGATATTAAAGATGTGCCCAATATTGTTTTGCCGGAGAGGGCCCTCATCGCCGCCGGGATGAGTATTTTTAGAAGAAAGAACGCTGGGAAAAACCGGTGTATACCGAAGATGGAACTGGTACGTAACCCTTTAACTTCCTAGTAATATCTTTTAATAGATATGTACTGATGCAAAAATGTTTGTTGTGTAGCTGCGCCTCTCTACTTGGTCTTTTTCAAGAGAGAGCAAGGGAAAATGGCCGTCGTGCCTATTGCTGATGGTGAGGAAACTTAGTTCTCACAAATCTTGGGGAACTTTGAGTTGCCCAAGAAGGAGGATCTGGAGGCGCAACCATCTTCGAAGACTGGTAAATAAGTGCTTACAAAGCCTAAGTTGATATTGCAATATTACTCTTGAACATTTTTTCTAAGTAATATTGCAATATAACTAATGGCGCAACCTTTGCTCAATATGATTGATTATGTAGGTGATTTGCTAAACTTGGGCGTAGGCCCTGATTCGAAGAAGAAGAAGAAGAAGAAGAAGAAGAAGAAGAAGAAGAAACCAACTGCTGCTGCAGCTGCTGCGCCTCCTCCTTCCAACCTAGATCAGAAAACCAAGCCATCAGTTGCTGCGAAAGCTGAGGGCAAGAAAGGTACGCCGCTCGTATCTGACTCTTGGTGCAATTATGTGGTGGTGTCAGACTCACTGGAGGGTCTTGCGCATGTAGGTTTGAAGAAACCAAAGCTCGAACCCATTGACACCTCCTCTCTTCCAGCTGCGAACCCAGATGATCCCATGGAAGTGCCTTCTAGCCCGGAAGAGGCGTTGAAGCGCACTTCTAAGAAGAGGAAGGAGGCGGAAACTAAAACTCCTGCGCCAACAAAGGTTGCGCGCTCGCGCATTGGCAAGAAGGGCAATCTGGATGCCTTTGCAAAGAAGTTCTCACCTGGTACGTTTAGTTTGTTGCGCATTTCTGTCAAAAACTTGCGCATAATCTTATACTTGATATTTGTTGATATGCTTTGCAGAGAAAATGGTGAACGTTGTGCCGGCCACCTCATCTGCTATACCATTGCCGCGCAGGCCTGAGAACGTTGAGGAGGGAGATGCGGGGCAAGAAACTCCTGTTTTTGATGTGACCCCATCGTCCCGGAAAATATTGAGAAAGTGGCTCCGGAAGAAGAGCCCAAAAGTTTTGATGCTGAGAATCCTGCTGGCGAGCAGGTTAAAGATACAGCTACAGATGTTGGGGAGAGAGATACTGCTTCCGCAGAACAAGAAAAAATATCTTCCCCTGCGCCGGAACCGTCAAAGTTGATATCCAAGGGAGCTGACCTTCAACACAAAGCGAAGGCTTTGTGTTTGTTGAGGATTCGGAGGAAGAGTTGCCTATTCGCCTAGAGGAGACACCTGGGGACTATTATTATCGTTCTTATTCTGAGAGGCGGGCCTCTGCGATTCATCAGCCCGTGTAGAAAGTTAAACAGGGTGATGTTTTCACTGATTAGCACTCCTGTAGGGAGTGGTATAAGGGCATCTTCCCGCCGGCGGAGGTGAAGCGCCAGGAAGAAAAAGACCACGAGGCTACTTACGAGTCATATCTGCAAGAGTCTGCCCTTGTCTCTTTCCACAATGAATAGAATTGTGCGCGAATGGCGCAGCATGAACAAGGAGTGGGATGAGGTTGAGCTCAAAAAGGCGAAGGCCAAACTTGAGAAAGAGAAGACGTTGAAGATGCTCGTCGATTTTGAGGCGGAAAAGGCCCAGTTTGAAGAAGAGAAGAAGACTGAAGAGTGGGATGCGCTGTCGTGGAAGCGCAAGTGTGAGGCCTCTGCTGCGCAATATGCGGACGAGCGCAAGCGCTTTGTGGAGGCTTGTGATCGTGATAACAAAGAAAAAATTTCTCTGCACAACAAAATTGAGAAACTCAAAGCTGATGCAGTTGCGGCAGCAGAAGAGGCGCGCTCACACAAGAGAAAGGAGCGAGCAGAATGAGGTATCAACCAAAATGACTCTCCTTCTTAAGAATAAAGAAATTAATGATCTAACTGCTATGCTATTTGACCAGGCGTGGCTGCAAGATGAGGTTGATAGTTTGAAAAAAGATATCAACCTTCACCGAATAGAAAAAGCCAAGTTGATCCGCCGTTTAACTGAAGGCGAACAAAGACTTAACGACACGGAGGTCGCTCGCGCTACAGCAGAAAGCCTGACCGAATCCCTCATGAACCAGCTTACCTGGTTGCGAGAGTACGGGATTGTGGAGGTAATATTCCCTTTTCTTTATACATGTCTGGTTTGATTGCCGCAACATATACTGATTGTATTTGTATACAGATCGCAAATGCCATCCTTAACTCTACGGAGTTGGATGAGAGAGTGGCAGAGTTGATGATGGCGGCGCGCAATGATGGGCATGCCGAGGGCTATAGGGAGTGTACTTTGCACGTGGCACATGCGCTGAAGACCGAATGGGATACAAGCCGTCCTGCCATCGCATGGGCTAAATATTGCCGCCATTTACTCTGCCGCTAAAGAAAAATATGATCAATTGCAAATTCCAATTATGGACCTTGTGGACGCCGCGCTGCAGCAAGACGACTTTGTTGATAAACTAAAGGAGATCTTTTCCTTCAACAGAGAAGCAGGCGGGAACCAAATCCATAGAATAGGGAATTTGTAATTTTTTACTTTATGATAACTTGTAACGTTGCGCTGCTGCGCAAGTATTGTGGATGTGAATATAATATATTTCAGCTTTACAATGTTTGCATGGGACCAATTACTTGTGTATGATAGACAAATGAACAATTTCTTTTCTCGTGTATGAGCGTAAGTATTAAGTTAGCTTGTGGCTCATGAGTTTGTGTTTTTGTTTATCCAAAGGAATTGCATGCATTTGTAAATGAACATATACAAGACTGTAAGTAGTGGCAAGGTATTTTGTTCATACTGATAAATTGCAAAGCTATGGCTGCCACTAAGATTACATAACAAAATAAAGTAAGCAGTCTCGTTACGCAACGCTCAGAAGTTGCTTAGAGGACTGAGATTACATATAACATCGGCGTAGTTGTCGGGCGTTCCAGGTTCGAGGAATGTTGGATCCGTCCAACGCTTTAGAGTGTACGTGCCTTTTCCCAATACTTCATTTATCACGTACGGACCTTCCCATCCCGGGGCTAACTTCCTCGGTTTTTCGGCATTCGACGCTTCACTGTCGTGAAGAACAAAGTCACCAGGTAAAAAGGAACAGAAGCGCACCCTTTTGTTGTAATACTTTTCAAGCTGGGACTTGTATTTAGCTTCGGAATCGCTGCATTTTCTCGTCGTTCTTCCAATAAGTCTAGGTCGATGCGCCATTGTTCTTCGTTATCTTGTTTTTCCAAAGCTAGCATTCTTGAGATGGTAACCCAATTTCGGCAGGAATCACAGCTTCCGTGCCGTACACAAGGCTAAAGGAGTTTCTCCAATGCTAATCTTGGGCATTGTTCGGTGTGCCCACAAGATGCTAGGCAATTCGTCAACCCACCCCCGCCGTGCTGTGCCAAGGCGGGCCTTGATACCGTCGACCAACTGTTTGTTTATGCTTTCAACTTGACCATTTTCTTGTGGGTGCGCAACGGAAGCGAAAACATGCTGGATTCCCATTTCGGTCATCCATGTTTGCAACTCTTCAGCCGTTAAATTTGGACGTTGTCTGTAATAATGCGCATGGGCAGACCAAAACGGCAAATAATGTATTCCCAGATGAATTTGCGAATTACCATCGCTGTAGTAGAAGCTAAAGGTTTATCTTCAACCCATTTGGTGAAGCAATCGACCGCAACAATGATAAACTTTACTACGCCAGGCGCATCCGGAAATGGTCCCACTAAATCAATGGCCCATTGTTGAAATGGCCAAGCTGTTGTGACGGGTACCAAAGGATTCTTTGGGCGCAACATTTTAGGGGCATGCCTTTGGCAGGACATGCATTTGCGCAAGATCTCTACCGCGTCAACGTACATTCTGGGCCAATACTACCATGCACTTTTCACTTTGGCTACTACCATGCGCGGCCCAGAATGTATACCACATAGCCCCTCATGAACCTCCCTGATCAGGTATTGTGCATCATGTTTGTTAACGCAGCGGAGTGAAGGTCCCATGTAAGAGCGTCGGTACAGAATACCGTCAATCATTTCGTAATTGAGGCTTTGCATCGTAACTTACGTGCTTGCACTTTATCTTCTGGTAAAGAACCATGTAACAAATACATTATTATTGGAGACATCCATGATGGATCTCCTACTTCGACCACTGTTACTTGTCTGAGGGGAAGATAATGAATTACTTAAAACCTCGATGCGAACTTACTTAGCCAAATGTTTGAAACTAGTTGCTGCGAGTTTACTTAAAGCGTCAGCATGTTTGTTTTCGCTTCGCTTGACGTGTGTGACTTTAAATTGTTGGAACTGTGCTATAAGAGCCTTGTCTTTGCGCCAAGTATAAAGCCATGATATCTCCCTTTGCATCGTACGTTCCAATTACTTTCTCAGCAACTAGTAATGAATCAACATGGGCTTCTAAATTTGTTGCACCCATTTTGATAGTAAGGCGTAAGCCTGCTAGGAAAGCTTCATATTCGGCCTCGTTGTTGGTGCTTTTAAAATCCAACTGAATTGCATATGTGAATTCTGCTCCCTCTGGACTCATTAATCGAAGACCTGCCCCAGCCCCATCACTGTTTGATGCGCCATCTGTAAACAGTGTCCATGCTCTATTGTCTATGACTGGGAGTGGGTTTTGAATTGCTTGGCATTCTTCAAGCTTATCAGCAGGAATCTCAGCAATGAAATCTGCCAAAACTTGGCCTTTGATAGCTGGTCTAGGTTTATAACAGATGTTATAACCTCCCAATTCTATTGCCCATTTCGCAAGTCGTCCAAAAACATCTGGTTTAGCCAGGACTTGGCCAATGTGAAAATTTGTTAAAACTGTAATAACATGTCCTGAAAAGTATCTTCGCAGCATGCGCGAAGCATGGACCAATGCTAAAACTAATTTCTCCATAATTGAATACCTTGTCTCTGTATCATTCAACATCTTGCTGATATAATAAATTGGAGACTGGACCCCTTCGCGTTCTACCAACAAGACAGCACTTACTGCTACCTCAGATGCAGCAAGATATAAAACCATGGGTTCTTTTTCACGAGGAGCAGTAAGTGTGGGAAGTTGAACTAAACAATCTTTTATCTGCTGGAAATCTTGATCAGCTTCAGGAGTCCATGCGAACTTCCTGCTCTTCGTACAATTGCGCAAGGTTCGAATAAATGGATAAGACTTTGTAGCATGATTGGCGAGGAAGCGGTTCAGCGCAGCTAACTGTCACACCCTCAATTTCCACTTGCGGAGTTTTACCGCGAGGCGTGTGAACAAACCAGAATCTGAAACACTAGTACGTCGAACGACTCTATATGGTTTGATAATACCTTTTCCAAAAATCATTTGATTAACCAATTGTCGTAGATTTTAGATTGTCTTAGTTTACTAAAGTTTAGCGGAAGCATTAGTTTAAGTGGTTGAGCGGAAGCATAAAATAAATAGTGAAGCGGGCGCCAACACAAACGCCAAAACAAATGAAAAACCCCAAAGCAATATTTATAATTGAGACTCGATAAAAGATGTCTTGTTCAATGCATGTGAGTGCACCTAGAGCTCCTAGCGTCCTGAGAAACATGTAAAGAAACAAGTGTCAACATTAAAGATGAGTGAGTTCACAGGTTTTCATAAATTCGTTTGTTCGGTTATAGTTTGTTTTCCCCCGTTATCCCTAACCCGGGACAACGATTTAGTTCCATTATTCCCATCCCGGAATAATAATGATGGTGGTTCCATTATTCCAAACCCGGAATAATAAGTTGTTGTTTCCATTATCCTCAACCCGGGATAATATAGTTGATTCGTAATTAAGTTCAATGTTAACATATATAGGTAGCTAGCCTAAAGTTATGTCACGTAAGTGTTCGCGATCGAAGCTGACTGTTGTGCCTCCGTGTTGCCAGGCCTATCACTGACCATGGCGAAGTTAGGCCGAATTATTCACCCGTTGACCATACCCGGTCGGCTAGCGCGACTAGCTCGGATAGGGCTTGTCGGGCCCAGTAGTACTACTTATAACTCCCCCGCTATTAAACCCAATACTAACGATCTGAGAGATTGACGAGAACTTAAGTGATATAGCTGCTTAGTGACCATAACATTACATTAACATTAACTTAGTTACCGAATAGTTATGTGACGTTAAATTCGTATAACGTAAAGAGATTGAGTTTGAAGAGTGTATACATGTTTCTCCCCCTGTTGTTTAAAAACCTGATAAAGTTAGGGGCCGTGAACTCACCTTTTGTTGCTCGGTTAGTGTAGCAAAGAAGTCGTAAAGGATGGGACCGCTAATTGCGTCCTACACAAACCAATTGATTTCACGTCAGTGTGTGAACACACCAATACAAATTCTACACTTAATTTACGCACAAAGTGATACACACAAACAACTTATCTAACACTCAAACATGCATGCAAGTATCCTCATGTGAACTTAGTGATCAAAACAACTTATCATGAACATAATCCAATCCATGCAACAATTTGGTGCACACAATCACAAGTTATCAAATTTCAGCTTAACACTCATAATTCAGCTGTTTTCTAGGATTTTTATAAAATAGTTCCAACGTTCCAAAAATTCCAATATTTTTACAGCAGGTGCCATTTATACTGTAGAAATTTATATAACTTTTCCAAGTCCTAAATCTTTACCATTTAACCATAAATATTAATATACTAGGCTGCAGTCAGATTTATCGCTTTCTGACTGCAGTCCACGGAAGAATTTATTTAAAAATCACTGATCGCCCAATTAACAAAATTCCAGTTGGAGTTGCCCGGAAATTTCCATACCTAGTTGTTGTACAAAATTCATGACTCAACTCCCTACTGATTATAAAATCCAACTCGATAAACAACTAACAAAATTTCAGGATTTTTACAGCTTTAGTTACTGAATTTATTTGGCCCTTTAAAAATATCAAACGACTTCAGAAAATTATGAATCCAGCGCCATTAGATTCGTTATTCAAATCTCTACGTTCTAGACATCAGAAAATCCGTTTTTCGACAACTAATGACCGAGTTACAGCCAGATGAAGTCAGCTGTAACTATTACTCAGCAAACTGTTTCGGCATATTGTTACCATAAACTCGCATAAACCGTTCATATGATTAACCTAGGCGATCAAGAACCGGTTTCCTAATCATAGATCAATACATCTAACATATCCATGCAAACCCTAACCAACATCTCTAGTTTTTACAAACAAACACAGCCTATACTTTTCAGATTTCAAACAAACATTACTTGCAACCTAGCCTTAACAATCCGAAAACAACACAATCGTTTCATTCAATCATTCAATCCGAAAACAACAAAAATCAAAACACATGTATCCGAATATGATCTTGTAACATATGATAAATTCTAATCTTTTAACGATAGGGTAAACGAACTGTGAGTAAGATAAGGAACCGGTGATCAAAGATAGTTGCGACCGAGAAGATGAAGAGAACAAGCTGCTCGCGGCCGAGAGATGAAGGTGGCGAGGGCTGCTGTTGCTGCGACCGAGAAGGTGAACTAGGCTGATCTCGCGACCGAATGGGATGTAACAAGGCTGATCACGATTGATATGATGAAGGGACGAGGTTGTTTGCGATCGAAAAGGTGATCAAGTGGAAGGGATGGACTGTTTTGCGATCGGAGAGATGACCGATTGGCTACCGACGGCTGTTTTGCTTTTAGGGTTTTGGAGTTGTGAAAGAGCATGCATGAGTGTGTGTATATATAGGCGCAATAGATCAAGAAAGGGGAATAGGTTGCGGTTTGAGTTTGATCTCGCGACCGAGGCTTGGGTTGGTTCGGTTTGGGTTGCACTTGGCCGAGAATGGCTTAAGGTTTAAGGTTTAAATCTTGGTTCACTCCTAGAGCCACAAGGAGTTTACGGTTGGTTCGTGTCGCGGTTCGGTTCGTGTACATATTGGCCATGATTATTTTATAACTAACACAATCACATAATCGCACATCACGTATTCACTAACTCGTACACGTTTAATACATAGCATATAATTCACTCGACAAGTATTACGTTTAAGTTGTCCGAAAAAACCCGGGATGTCACACTAACCTTCTAGCCAAATGTTGCATCTCTTTTATGGTAGTAGGAGAAGACAGTTTTTGTATTGCCTCGACCTTCTCAGGATTAACTTTGAAACCGTCTTTGGTGACGATGAAACCCAAAAATTTGCCCTCCTCCATGCCGAAGGAGCATTTGCTTGGATTTAACTTTAGATTTACTTCTCGCAGAGAATCAAAAGTTCATTGGATGTTGTCTAACATAGTGTCTTCTGAATTACTCATAATGACCAAATCATCAATGTAGACTTCCACAGTTTTCCCGATGTCATCTCCAAATACTGTATCCATCAATCTTTGATAAGTAGATCCCGCATTACGGAGACCAAAAGGCATTTTGGTATAACAAAAAATGCCCTTCTCCGTGCGAAAAGCGGTTTTATCTTCATCCTCTTTTTTCATCAAGACTTGATGATAACCTTTATAACAATCTAGAAAACATTTCCAGCGAAAGGAAGCTAATGAGTCAACCTTTTTGTCAATCTCAGGAAGAGAATAACAATCTTTTGGACACGCCTTGTTTAGATCTTTAAAATCTACGCACATCCACCATCCGCCATTATGTTTCTTTACCATGACTGGGTTTGCCACCCAGGTCTGGTATTTGACTTCGCACAGAATACCAGCATTTAATAACTCGGTGACTTGTTCGTTCATCGCCTCTGTTTTTTCTGACCCGAGGCTGCGCTTTTTCTGCACTACTGGTTCTGCTGATGGAAATACATTCAGACAATGTTCCGCAACGTTGCGCGGGACACCAACCATGTCGGCAGGTGTCCAGGAAAAAATGTCTTTGTTGCGAAACAACAGTAGTTTAAGCTTTGCGCGAATTTCAACACTGACTGCAGGCCCTAATAAGATCAGGATACTTATTGTTGAGTACCCACTTTTCTGGTTCGTTATTTGGCACTGCCTTGACAGCTTTCATAACTGATTCTTCAATTGACATGATTTCTTTCCGCGCGTAAAGTATAGCTATACCATTTGGTGTCGGAAAACCACAAGCAGCATGCGGAGCGGAAGTAATCATGCTGAAATCACGTTGCGCGTGGCGTCCCAATAGTACATCGTGACGGGAATTTGCCGGCATCACCATGAAGTTGACGTTACTCGTTCAAGAACACCTCCCAATAGATAAAGTAACAGGAAAAGTATTTGTCCTAGAGGAAAAACAGCCTCATTGCAGAACCCAGTTAATGGAAAATCAACTGGTTCCAAACGTGCCTTATCCTCAGGATCTAGCTGCTTGAAGCATTGCTCATACATAATATCCATGGAACTACCCGGATCTATAAACATATAGTCTGTTTGGTAGTGCCCAAAGATTCATGTGATAACTACTGGCCAGTCTTCTTGAGGGACTCCTGGAATGATAGGAAAAATGACTTGTTGTTCGCACCAAGTGTTGTTTTGAAAATGTTGAAGGCTACGCTTGACGATGATCCACCTTGGATCATGGAAACGTGCTGTTTCATTTTCTTGTTGCTAGGCCCTTCGTTCTTGCGCGTAATCTGTTTAATCTCTTTGCGCACATTCTGGACTAAATGTGTAAGCTTCCCACTCTTTAATGCTTTTTCAATCTCCGTGCGCAGACTGATGCAATTATCTGTTGTGTGGCATTTGTCTCTATGATAGTCACAGAACAAATTTGGGTCTTGCCCTTTTTTGTTTTTCATTGGTTGCGGCTGTTTAAACTGATAATTCCTAGTGCTGAGAACTTCAGCCGGCGACTTCGTTAAGGGAGTTCACTGACGTTCCCTATTCTCTTGCTTAATCGCTTTTTGAGCTGTTATCTTGTTGATTGTTGCTCGCGCATCAATTGGTGAATAAGGAGAATACGAATTCTGACTTGACTATTTCCAATTTCTCTTATACTTGCGACTACCTCTACTCTGGGATTGCGGACGGTTCTGAGGTAGAGGTGGCCTGTTAGAACTTAAGTTGCGCTCAGTCTGGGCGTAGACCTTGGCTGCCGCCATGAGTTTATCCCAGTTTTTTGGAAGGCCAGTTGTACTGGACAACACTTTAATTAATTCGTCGCACCTTACCGCATACTTGAACTGCGCGCGTATAAGGTCTTCATGGACATCTCCAATCTCCAACACCTCTTTATTGTAACGCGTTATAAAATCTTCGAGGCTTTCATCGTCCCTTCGCCAGATATTCATTACATCTGAGGAGTCGCGCACGTATCGCCGTTGCTGGCTAAAGTGTGTAAGAAAATTTTCTTTTAAGTCGTTCCAAGAGGAAAGTTTACCTGCTGGCAAATTATCAAACCAAAGGCGCGCAACGCCGGTAAGGGTCTGTACAAATAGGTGACACCACATTGGCAATGTCCAGCACCCAAGTAACCCTGCACCGGTAAAGAGGCGCATGTGATCATCAGGATCAGTCAAACCGTTAAACTTTCCAATGTTGGATGGTAATTTCGCTCGCTCGAACGGAGCCAGTGCTATCTCTCTGGTAAACTTTGATTGTTCAGCTGCTTCGGTTGGGCGATACACCAAATTGTAAACATGCTCAGCTTCTGGATTGTATACTGCGCGTACTTTTGGCCTGTAACTAGCATGATCTGCAGATATTCGATTGAAAATACTTGCACTATCCCCTTCCTCATATGTTCTATCAAACTCATCATGTTGGGTGTCCCGTTTCAGCGAAGACCGCGGGTCCAAACGAGAATGGACAGATGCGCGACGCTGAACGTTGTCTTCTTGCCTTCTATTACCAGAATGAACAGGATCATTCCTAGTTTTAGAATACATTTCTTTTCCATCTTCAGGCATGCGCGAAGGGGAATGAGCATGACTTTGAGTATTATAACTCAAAACTTGAGGTGCCGGTGAAGCACGGACCTAAGGAGCGTTAACCAGAGCTTGAAAAGCTGGAGTTCCGGTTTGGACACATAGCTGAGCATACATAGCGTTTAGAGTTGCTTGAGATTTGATTAACTAGGATAATGGAGTCTCTCCAGGTGGTAAAATCGACGAACATCAACCTGAGGAGCCGCCGGCGTTATAGGAATACTCGCATGATTAGGATTATACTGAGCATTAGCTTCGCCGGAAGAATCCTCAACTATTTGTCCGTCGATCTGAGTCCGACAACAACGGGTCGAATCCCTGATCGAGGACCTTGAAAAGATGATCCGTCAGCCATAATGCTGCAGATCTAAGTGAAACGAAACGAAAGATGAGAAAGAATTGAAATCGGTGGCCGCCAATGAAGAAACCCTAGATCAACTAGACCGGCATCTAAGTAGATCTATGGAATAGGCTCTGCATAAAAGGGTTAACCCTCCGTTTGGTTTCACGATGGATGATGAATAGAATAATATTCCAGCTGATCCTGCAAAACAGAACACCGTCAGCTCGCCACGGGGAGAAGGGGGGTTCTCTCGGTGACCACCCTCCGGCGTGAGAATAAGTACAGGTAGTCGGAAGTAAGTATTGTAAGAGAGAGAGTAGTTGAGAGTGAATACCATTCGTCGAACTCCAAGTTACTTATTTATAGCCGGTGTTTGGCGTCAAAAGGAGAGATTGTTAACTTTAACAGAATCTTTTGCTATTCCGTTAACGTTTGTTGGCAATCCGTTAGTGCACACGGATTGTGAGCTCATCAGCGGTTAGGGAGGTGCCACGTGTCAACATGAGATCACTACATCTTATAATTGTGAGCATGCCATCACCGTGATCTTCCCCGGCCGTCCAGATGCTGCCATGTGGCGATTGATTACAACCGAAAAGATGCTTGCACGATTGGGTGTTAATGGCTTCTAGAAGGTTTCACAACTGTTACCCATCTATTATTCGCCACGTGTACATTTAGTTATAACATAAAAGATTCCCTTTGCTTCTGCCTAAGTCAAGGATTTTGCTAAGGGAAAGTTTCTCAGGATTTACTGTTTCCTTGTGCAAGAAGCGCAAGTTAGTTAACTGATCTTCCTTTTTCTCCTTGCTGCTTAGCGCAACGTTTGGTGGATACTTGCTTTGATATAAATATCTGCACAAGGTTTGTGCATGAAGCATTATCCAACCAGAATGTTAAAGGTTAACTTTGAACCTTGCGTGAGCCCGCGCAAGGTAGTTAAATGAAGCATTATCAAACGAGAATGTTCAAGGTTAACTTTAAACCTTGCGCGAGCCCGCGCAAGGTAGTTAAATGAAGCATTATCAAACGAGAGTGTTCAAGATTAACTTTAAACCTTGCACGAGCCCGCGCAAGGTAGTTAAATGAAGCATTACCAAACGAGAATGTTAAAGGTTAACTTTGAACCTTGCGCGATCCCGCATAAGGTAGTTAAATGAAGCATTTATCCAAAGAGAATGTTTAGGCTTTTAACTTTGAACCTTGCGCGAGCTCGCGCAAGGTAGTTATATGATCATTTCCTCTCTTGGATATTTGGCGCATAGTTCTAATAAATCTTATTTTGGTAAAGAAGTCTGCGCGCAGTTTTCTTAGAAGTTATTAATGGGTATGGTTTCCTTGATTGGTGCAAGGTTTTTGGGACCATACCCATTCATAATCGATTTAGATTTTGTGCAAAATCAAAAGAGACCAAATGCTATATGCTATGACTTGTTAAATTGTGAATACTTATTTATTGGAAAAGAATGAGTGAATGACAACTTATTTTTTTCTAATCATTTGGAAAAATTACACGGTTTACTTGAGCTGTTATAAATGGTATCAAAGCCAGGGTTTGGGTTGGTGAGCTAGCGAGGACGCTGGGCTCCCAAAGGAGGATGGAGATGTAAGTCTCACATCTGCTGAGGAGTGAACGAAACCTTCCTTACAATGGGGTGGAAACCTTTTTTATCAAGACGCGTTTTGTCTAAGCGAGCAATTCGTCGGGTAAATACAAAACCATAAGTTTATGGATAGACAACCCATCAAGAGCAAAGCGAACAATACTTTGACACGATTTACTTGGGTTGTTACCAGGGGCGCAGGATTGTAGGGGCGGGGAGGGGCGCCCGCCCCCTTGAACTTTTCGCTCAGTAGTGTTATATATGTAGTTTTCGTATAGAAATTTTTGAGTATATACGTTTTCGCTCCCCGGTTCTATAGAAAATTTTAGGTATATACGTTTTCGCCCCTCAGTTTTCGACGCAAGCTTCGCCACTGGTTCTTATACTTGTTGTCCACATACTCCCTCGTTACTTCCTATCTCGTCTAGTTTAATTGCAAGATGCTTTACAGGTGGTCATGACTATAAAAATAAAGGCCATTTTTGTTGCATGATATTTTTCTTTTCGTTTTTCAATGTCGGTTGGCTTAATTTCCAAAACCCAATAAATATTCACCACCGTCATTTTTTATGGATGGAAATTTCTTATATTCTTTTCAATTTATTATATTGAATCGGTTTTTAATGTTGATGGATGAAAACTTCTTATATTCTTTTCAATATATATTGAATCGGTTTCTAATGACACATAAATGGGATTCATATGAGCCTTTGACATGCAATGAAATAACTTGTTTCAATTGATTTTTGGTCCTAGAAGTGGAGCCAATATATGAACAAATTTAGTGGTGATCCTTTGAAGTTGGATTACTTGACCTCTACTGAATTGAAAGAGGACCACCTTACCTTATAAACCCTTATTCCACTTTCTTTTACCAAATACCATCCATCAATTCATATAATCACTTCTCACACAATGAATGCCAAAGGGGCATATATGTGAGAAGAGATTTTTTAAGGATTATTGATAATAAAAACATTATTTTATGGTATGTTAAAGTTAACCAAACAGTGTTTGAAATGAGATAAGGTTGTCGGGTAAGAACTTTCTCTGATTATATGTAAAAATAATTTTGTTTCTTTAAATATGGTTTGTGTTGAAAGTTTTAATTCACCTAGCAATTTTCCCTTGCACGATGCAGTGAAAAAGATATCTTAACTTATATATAATAAATGAAAATAATATATGCTAACGTGTCGCAATTATATAGCTTCCCAATTCTTATTATGACTCTACAAATCTAGGTCCCTTTTTTCTTTATATGGACAGACGCGGGATCCATATTATGATATATGACCCGGGTATTTAAAGTTCTAAAACCCTAAATTTGCATCTCTTTCAATTCTCCAGCCATTTCTTCTTATCTCTCCCTTGTGAAATTAGGGAAGGTCAACTATAACTAACAAGAATAAAAATTGGGGAAGGTTACATCTTGTAATGACAGACACTCCTACATCAACAAACCCTAATTTTACAAAAGAAGTTCCAACTTGGGCTGAATGCAACGAGATTGACCTCGGGGTGGAATACATACCAAGTTCGGATGAGAAATGCGTTATCCAAAACACGAAAACCCATCTCATCTAAGTCGTGATCATAGGTCGGACGACCATGATTGTGATCGTTCTGTCTCATAGCCCGAATTATTCTTGGGTGATTGGGGTTAATTTTAATTTTAGGAATGTATTAATTTAAAATTTTGTGTTGAATGTTTAACTATTTGTTAATTTTAATTTTATATTTTAAGAATGTATTAATTTTAACTAGTATTTGTACCTGCCGCGCGTTGTTGCGGCGTCAAAACATATTGTAACTTGAATTTCTACCATCAAATAAAAACGAATTATATTTAACCTGACTCGTTTTCGAACAAAATTTACGTCAAAAAGTAAACCAACTAAAAGGTACATAAAAATAGGCATTAAAACTTAATATATTGACCCTGGTCGTTTCCAAAAAAAATGATATCGAAACGTAAACCAATTTGAGTTTATAAATACACATACATAAAAATAAACACATAAGAACATAGTTTTTTTTAAGTTAAAGAATGAAAGCATTAGGATAAACTTTAAAAACTTAAGAAGTTAAAGTAACATTTTATAAAATTTTTAAAATTAAAAAGAGAGTAAATATCAAATTGAGAGAAATAAATGTGAATATATATTAGTTTATTAATGTTTTTTTTGAGCGAAGATGTATATGAGACTTGCAAAGAAAAGCATGACTTTTTCCTTTACCAATTGTAATTAGCAAAAGAGTTAATTAAGATATTAGTGTAACAATTTCAAAATTCGATTGTTATCTTTCCATTTTGTTTTCTCGTTTACCTACCTTTGTAATCCCGAGATTCAGTTTATAATAAAGTTTATGTTAATTACTTATGGCGTTGTACGTTATTATCGCATCTAATTCGCATCGCTAATCTCATCGTATCGGAAATCGCAATTATTTATGTGGTTTTATATTATTTATGTGTTATGCTGTTTGTGGTTACTATTACGCTCGCTATCGCATCGCTCTCGCACTAATCGCTAAAGTCGTACTATTATACCAAGTATAAAGCTTAACCTTTACTAAAACGCTTAATATAACTAATTAATATTAACCAAATCGCCAAACAAACACTTAACACGAAATCGGCAAACGAAACTTGGTCACCAGGCCAAGTTCGGCCGATGAACCATTGCCGAATTTGACTCCCCCAAGTTCGCCCGAACTTGCTGTGACACAAGGATCCCTCTTAAATCCTCAAGTTCGCTCGAACTGTACACATATGTACAAGTTCGGCCGAACTTAGCTTGAATTCTCTTGAAAATCAAGCAAGTTCGCCCGAACTTGCATGAAACTCATGCAAGTTCGACCGAACTAGACTCCACCAGCCCTCATATTTGCCTTCACCTACAAATACTCATCTAATTCCTCTTATTTGAAATTGCTGTAAGCTCGCCCAGAGCTCTCAAAACCCGAAACTTTCGTGTTCTAAGTAAGAATCAACCCGATTTCAGCTACAACAACGTTTATCAACGTTTTACAAAGGTTTACAACGATTTTGGCACAAGGCATTGCCTTCGTTTTCATCAAATCTTCTCTGTTTATGAAAATCTTCATCTTTTTACATAAAACTTCAGTTTTTTCACTCAGATCTATGCTTAGATTGAGCAAAACCTTTTGAACATTGATTTTTACACAATACGGACTTTTGATGATCTTTTGTTCATTTATGATATGAAACGAAGCATTTATCATTCAAGATCCCAGATCTGGAAGTACAAGGACGTTTATGTTGGTTTACACAAGCCAGACTAACCTGAACGAACCCCGAGTTCGTCCGGATTAGCCCACGCTTTTGTAAAACGGCTAAAACCGCTCTAAAAGACCTCTCCGACCTAAGTTTGCTCAGTAGCACAGTTTGGAGGGATGAACACTCGATTCCTCAGCAAACGAACGCGAAAACGCAAGATTTTGGACCCGACAACATCAAGTTCGCTCGAGATTTCACTGATTTTTGACAACACAGCAGTCAAGTTCGCTCCAACTTGTCCTCTAGGGGTCAAGTTCGGCCGAACTTGAGTGGAAATGCACAGAATTCTCTTCAGGAACCCCCAATCGAACTTGTCAAGTTTCGCAGGAAACTTCACAAGTTCGGCCGAACTTGTATCACCTGTCAAGATTAACCACAAGTTCGCTCGAACTTGTCAAGTTTCCTTGAGAAACTGGCAAGTTCGCCCGAACTTGACACTAAACCATCCAAAACCATACAAGTTCGCTCGAACTTGTGTGTTTACATACAAGTTCGCCCGAACTTGCCTACTGCTCAACTCAAACTTCACCGTTTCGGCTTTTCGGAAGACTGATGCACTTCTGTTCGTTTACAGGCTGATACGGTCACTCCGCAACTCTCCTCAGAGTCTTAAGTCTTACCAAAACGCACCCACAGTGAGTATACTTGACCCATTTTCGCTTTAATGCACTTTTTGGGTGTTACATACGTTCCTGTTCAAAATCACTTCACAAATCAAAACTGTTTATCACAAGCGAATAATTGATTGTATATGCTTGATGCGTGATACTAGAAACATGTGACTAGGACTTATTTTCGTTAACTTACCTCCTTAGCTAGTATAGTACTATAGTTTGGCTAACACCCGACGGGGTCTAGTTAGGATGGTCACGCAAGCCTTTTCACGGTGGAAATGAGCCTATGTTATGTTAAGTGTTTTTGTGTATCATGATATGTAATTAGATTGTTTCGCAAACGCTTTCTCGATTATACTAGTATTATTCAAACTCGTATGTTCACCTTTACTTAATTGTATTGACTTGTATTTTAACGTATGTAACAGGTTGAGGATTTAACTTGGATTGCTTTGGAGTAATTTTATTTAGTATTTTGCTTATCTTGTTTAGAACGGTTGTAATAAAAATCTAGGGAAAATCGAACCATGTTGTTTTTATGAGAAAATCAACATTTCTGTAATGGTTGTTTGAAATATTATGTTTAATAGTATGGGATGTTAAACGTTAAGTAATGTTGTTGGATAATTGTTACGGAATTTCTCGTGAGACAATTGGTCGCCTAGTGCCACTAACCCCGATGTTTCCGCCATCGGTTGGGGTGTGACAGATTGGTATCAGAGCTAGTTCCTTAGGATAATAGGTAGAATTGCCATGTTTGACCTAGTAGCATGTTTAAGTATCCGATTGACCAATCTTTGAAATAACTGCTAATCTACTTGCATAAATGCTTAAATATGCCTTTCCTAAGGTTAATACATATACACGATTATGAAACGCTCGTATCCCACAAACGAGGATCAAGTTAAGATTAGGTGTGATAACCAATAACTCTCAATAAGATCGCTCGATTCCGCGTATTACTCATCACGAGATATCTTCGTTGAGTTAGGAGTGACATCCAAACCTCGACGAAACATCTCCCTTTCTATCTAGTGGAACGTCCGATGTGATCGGTGACGTGGCCACAACTAGGAATGATGTTGTTAAGTTAGGGGTGAAACCCGCATCTTAATAACTAATTCCGTGCTTCGATTTTCAATCTCACCAAAGTCTCGGTTATGCCGATGGTTTGGAACGCGTATTAACTGGATGGGTAAACGTCGTTAGCCGCTTGCGGTGAGAACGTTTACCTATTAGGCCAAAGCGTGGGTCCAAATGCAAAGAATAGTCGAATCGCTTTGGATAGTCAATGTCTCAAAACCCCGGACACTCCCAATTAATTTAAGCCTATATCGTCGATTTACGCATCATCGAGTTTATTATTATTTATGTGCTAAAAATTTTGAGAATTTTCGCTTTATTCGATTTCTCGCTTTATTTATTTATTTCTCGCATTATCGATTTATCGCTTTACACTCCCTAAACGCATGCACTACTCACACAGCTCTCGTAATCTAAAACGCTTATTAATGCATCAACCAAACTAAGACGCTTAACTCGCTTACGCCTATGAGGACATGTGTGCCTCATAAGCGGTATTACCTCGCTGATCTTGTATCTCGCTTACATATATCGCTTATATCTCGCCATTATATCGCATCTCGAACGCGCTACGCTTTACTTATATGAAGGTGAATATGTGCAAAGTGTATGTTATGTGCTTACGTGCTTATGTGCTTACGTGCTTATGTGCTTACGTGCTTACGTGTTTACGTGCCTACGTGTTTATGTGATTTTGTGCCTTGTATGAATGATAATAATAATAATAAATATTTAAACATAACTCTATTGTAATCGAATCTCATCTAATCTAAATCCTTCGTGTAGATGTCTTCTATGGGATCGCACACCCGAAGGAATCTCCACGCAGCAACGCTGACAAGTGTATCGCTACAATGGTAGCCAAGGAGATAGCTAAAGTCATTCCGTAAATCGTCTCGGAAATTCATGCCGTGAGCAGTAACTCATCAGTCGAACTCGAAAATTGAGAATCCCAAGCCGCGATTCAGCTTCAAGAACTTCAAGGCTTGTGCACCTCTCGCCTTCACGGGTAATGACGGACCGACTTCTATGTTTCACTGGTTCGATGCTATTGAGGTCACTCTTAGGCAAAGTGGATGCCCCGATGACCCCGCACCGTGAAAGCTACCGGAGTCTTCCAGTCCCGTGCTCTCGACTGGTGGACAGCTGAAAGAAACAAGCGTGGAAATGATGAAGCCTACAATCTATCTTGGGAGGAACTCAAGGAAGTAATGATGAAGGAGTTATGTCCTCCGCGTGAAATGCAAAAGCTCGAGAATGAGTTTTGGGGTATCAAATCTGTCCCAGCCAGGTTGATATGAAGGAGAAAGCTATCAACAAGTACATCCGTGGTTTACCCGAGTGTGTTGCAAGTTTCATGAAAGTTGCTCGTACTACAACCATCGAGGAAACCTACATGCTCGCCGCTAAGATCAACGATCAGCGAGTTCAGGATGGTTATTTCACGAACTCTGCTAAAGTCGCCAATCAAGCCATCGTCGAACCAACCGCTACTACGAATCATCGAGTGAACCAAACGGAAAGCGTCAGGGACGCAAAAGAGCTAACCCGAGTAAGAACTATGTCTCTCGCCGCTCCAGCAAACCCTCAGCCGCTCCGAACGCACCTCCAGCTAAGTGTGCATATACCGGACCTCACCCTCTGTGCCCTAAGTGCACTTATCATCATGCCGTTGATGGAAACTGTCGTTTTTGCACCAACTGCAATATCTATGGCCATTTTACTGTGAGTTGCCGATCAGGTCCTCGTCAGCCAGCTCCTCAGGCTCCAACAGCTCCAGCTTTACCCGCTCCTCCTCAAGCCAATCAGCAGCAAGCTCCAAAAGCACGTGTGTGCTATGTGTGTGGTGATCCGAATCATTTCGCCAATGTCTGCCCGAATCGTCCTGTCAAGCAAGAGCAGCTACACCGCACCTCAGCAGCAGCCTCAGCCGCCGCAGCAGCAGCAACATCAACCACAAGCTGCGTGTGGCAGAGCCTTCAATCTCAATCACCGCCAGGCTCAGAATGACAACAATGTTGTCAATGGTACGTTTCTCGTTAATGGATTTATGCTTCATGTTTATTTGATACTGGTGCCGATAATTGCTTTGTATCGTTAGAATTCTAAAAGGTTTTAAAATGTAAGCACTCTAAACTCCCAGAGACTTTCGATGCGGAAGTCGCCACCGTAAGAACCGTTACCGTCAATTCCGTCTTACGTGGTTGTTCCCTCGATCTCAACAGCCACATCTTCTCCATCAATCTCATACCTATGCTGTTAGGTAGCTTTGATATCATAGTAGGCATGGATTTTCTTCGTGAGAATCATGCTGAAGTTGTTTGCTTTGATAAAATGATCTGATTCCTCTCCCAAACGGTGATCAACTTCATGTTTATGGTGAAACTCCCTCAAAGAAGTTGATGCTTTTGTCATGTACTCGAGCACACAAATGCTTACATAAGCGATGTGTTGCTTTCCTCGCCCATATCGTGAATCCGGAGAAAGAAAATAAGACTTATAAAGATGTTCCCGTTGTTCGTGAATTTCCTAAAGTCTTTCCCGATGATTTACCCGGTTTACCCCCTACTCGAGATGTTGATTCCGTATCGATTTGATTCCAGGTGCTACTCCCGTTGATAAAGCTCCTTATCGTCTCGCACCATCAGAAATGCGCGAGCTATCAAGCCAACTTCAAAAGCTTCTTGATAAAGGTTTCATACGCCCGAGCACTTCGCCATGGGGTGCACCTGTCCTTTTTGTGAAAAAGAAGGATGGATCGTTCCGAATGTGCATTGATTATCGTGAACTTAACAAACTCACGATAAAGAACCGCTATCCTCTTCCTCGTATCGACGACTTATTTGATCAGCTTCAAGGTGCTACTTGTTTTACCAAGATCGATCTTCGTTCCAGTTATCATCAGTTACGCGTATTGGAAGAAGACATTCCGAAAACCGCCTTTGTACTCGCTATGGCCATTTTGAATTCGTGGTCATGCCTTTTGGTCTTACAACGCACCCGTGGTTTTCATGGATTTGATGAACCGTGTGTGTAAAGCTTTCTTAGATCGTTTTGTCATTGTGTTTATCGATGACATCCTTATCTATTCGAAGTCGAGAGATGAACACGCGCACCATCTCCGTTTAGTCCTCGAACTTCTTCAAGGAAATCGCCTTTATGCTAAGTTCTCTAAATGTGAATTCTGGCTCGAAGAAGTCCAATTTCTCGGCCACATCTTAATAGTCAAGGATTCACGTCGACCCTACCAAGATTGAAGTCGTCAAGAGTTGGATTACACCGAAGAATGCTTCCGAAATCCGTTCATTTCTTGGATTGGCGGGTTATTACCGTCGATTCATCGCGACTTTTTCAAAATCATCGTTCTGCTTACCGCTTTAACTCATAAAGATAAACCTTTTGTTTGGGATTCCAAAAAAGAGGAAGCTTTTCAAATCTCAAGCGTATGCTATGCAACGCTCCTGTCCTCGCTTTACCCGACGAAAACGACGATTTCGTTGTTTACTGTGATGCCTCAAACCTTGGTCTTGGTTGTGTTCTCATGCAACGAGACAAGGTTATCGCGTATGCGTCTCGACAACTCAAGATCCACGAGAAGAACTACACAACCCACGATCTCGAACTCGGTGCAGTTGTTTTTGCATTAAAGATATGGCGACACTACCTTTACGGTACTAAGTGTACGGTCTTCTCCGACCATAAGAGCTTACAACATATCTTTAGTCAAAAAGAACTAAACATGCGACAATGTCGATGGGTTGAACTTCTCAACGATTACGATTATGAGATACGCTACCATCCCAGCAAAGAAAACGTCGTCGCCGATGCTCTAAGTCGACGAAGTATGTATATAGTGTTCGTGACTCTCAAGCTTTGAATGATCTCGAAATCATGATTCGCTCAGCTCAATTCGCCTGCTTTAACGAGAATACTTTGGAGGAAGAAATGAAATGTGGTGCCCGAAACTCAGCTCGTATCTAAGCCTAATGGTATTTATTACTATCTCGCTCATATTTGGATTCCTACTCGCGATAATCTCCGTAATTTTGCTAATGACCGAAGCTCATAAATCCTGATATTCCATTTACTCCAGTGTCGACAAGATGTACCAGGACCTTCGTCCTAAGTACTGGTGACTGGCATGAAAAAGGATATCGCCGTCTACGTTCAAAGTGCTTAACTTGTTCGAAAGTTAAAGCCGAACATCAAAGGCCCTCTAGCTTACTCGAACAACCCGAAATCCCTATGTGGAAATGGGAAAGTATAGCTATGGATTTATTACGAAACTTACCCACACTTCCTCTAGTCACGATAGCATTTGGGTTATCGTTGATCGTCTTACTAAATCAGTGCACTTTATTACCATACAAGAAGACTTTAAGGTCGAACGGTTAGCCCGAATATATACCGACGAAGTTATATGTCGACACTGTACGCCTCGTGACATCATTTCTGACAGCGGCGGTCGCTTTACCTCGCGTCTCTAGGAGACGTTCCAATCCGCTCTCGGTACTATTCTCAATCTCAGTACCGCTTTTCACCCTTAAACCAACGGTCAGACTGAGCGCACGATCCGCACCCTCGAAGACATGCTTCATGCGTGCATCATAGATTTCGGTGGTAACTGGGATACGCATTTACCTTTAATCGAATTCTCGTACAATAATAGTTATCATACCAGCATTCAAATGGCTCCTTTTGAGGAACTGTATGGAAGAAAATGTCGATCGCCTATTGCATGGCATGTGATCGGAGAAGCACAAATCACCGGTCCCGAGCTAATTCAAGAAACGACAGACAAGATCCTCCAGATCAGAGACAATCTCTTGAAAGCTCGAGTCGCCAAAAGAGTTACGCCGACAAATGACGCAAGCCCCTACAGTTCGAAGTGGGAGATCACGTTCTCCTAAAGGTTGCATCTTGGAAGGGAGTGGTCCGCTTCGGCAAGAAGGAAAGCTAGCGCCTCGTTACATTGGACCCTTTAGGATTCTGGAAAGAATCGGTAAAGAAGCCTATCGTCTCGAACTACCGGCAGAACTTAATAATGTACATCCGACTTTCCACGTGTCTAATCTCAAAAAAGTGCTTAGCCGAAGAAAATCTGCATGTACCTCTCGAAGATTTGCAAATCAATGAGACTCTCCATTTCGTGGAAAAGCCTGTCGAGATCATGGACCGAGAAACCAAGAAACTACGGCGCTCTCGCATCCCTATCGTGAAGGTCCGATGGGAAGGCAAACGCGGCGCGGAGTTCACTTGGGAATTGAAAGTGATATGAAGGCCAAATACCCACATCTCTTTGTTACAGCTACTACTTGAATTTCAGGACGAAATTCCCTAAAGTAGGGGAGACTGTAACAACTCGAAAATTCGATTGTTATCTTTCCATTTTGTTTTCCCGTTTACCTACCTTTGTAATCCCGAGATTCGGTTTATAATAAAGTTTATGTTAATTACTTATGGTGTTGTACGTTATTATTGCATCTAATCGCTTATTTAATCGATGCTAATCTCATCGCATCGCAAATCACAATTATTTATGTGGTTTTATATTATTTATGTGTTATGTGTGTTTGTGGTAACTATTACGTTCGCTATCGCATCGCTCTCGCACTCTCGAATCGCTAAATCCACTATTATACCTATTATAACGCTTAACGCTTTACTAAAATGCTTAATATAACTAATTAATATTAACCAAATCGCCAAATGAACACTTAACGCGAAATCGGTAAACGAAACTTGGTCACTAGGCCAAGTTCGGCCGAACTTAACTACCCCAAGTTCGCCCGAACTTGCCTGAGACACAAGGATCCCTCTTAAATCCTCAAGTTCGCTCGAACTTGTACACACATGTACAAGTTACGCCGAACTTAACTGAATTCTCTTGAAAATCAAGCAAGTTCGCCGGAACTTGCATGAAACTCATGCAAGTTCGACCGAACTTGACTCCACCAGCCCTCATCTTTGCCTTAACCTATAAATACTCAACTCATCCTCTCATTTGAACTTGCTGTAAGTTCGCCCAAAGCTCTCAAAACCCGAAACTTTCATGTTCTAAGTAAGAATCAACCCGATGTCAGCTACAACAACGTTTATCAACGTTTTATAAAGGTTTACAACGATTTTGGCACAAGACATTGCCTTCGTTTTCATCAAATCTTCTCTGTTTACGAAAATCTTCATCTTTTTACATAAAACTCCTGTTTTTCACTCAGTCTATGCTTAGATCTGAGCAAAACCTTTTGAACATTGATTTTTACACAAAATACGGACTTTTGATGATGTTTTGTTCATTTTCTGATATTCAAGATCCTAGATCTGGAAGCACAAGGACGTTTATGTTGGTTTACACAAGCCGGACTAACTCGAACAAACCCCAAGTTCGTCCGAATTAGCCCACGCTTTTGTAAAACGGCTAAAACCGCTCTAAAAGACCTCTCCGACCTAAGTTTGCTCAGTAGCACAGGGTTGGAGGGCTGAACACTTGATTTCCTCAGCAAACGACGCGAAAACACAAGATTTTGGACCTGAAAACATCAAGTTCGCTCGAGATTTCACTGATTTTTGACAACACAAAGTCAACAGTTTCGCTCGAACTTGCCCTCTAGGGGTCAAGTTCGACCGAACTTGAGTAGAAATGCACAGAATTCTCTTCAGGAACCCCCAAGTTCGCTCGAACTTGTCAAGTTTCTCAGGAAACTTCACAAGTTCGGCCGAATTTGTATCACCTGCCAAGATTAACCACAAGTTCGCTCGAACTTGTCAAGTTTCCTTGAGAAACTGGCAAGTTCGCCCGAACTTAACACTAACCATCCAAAACCATACAAGTTCGCCCGAAACTTGCCTACTGTTCAACTCAAACTTCACCTTTCGGCTTTTCGGAAGACTGATGCACTTCTGTTCGTTTACAGGCTGATCCAGCGCACTCCGCAACTCTCCTCAGAATCTTAAGTCTTACCAAAATGCACCCATAGTGAGTATACTTGACCCATTTTTGCTTTAATGCAATTTTTGGGTGTTACATACGTTCCTATATCAAAATCATTTCACAAATTAAAATTGTTTATCACACGCGAATAATTGATTGTATATGCTCGATGCGTGATACTAGAAACATGTGACTAGGACTTATTTTCGTTAACTTGCCTCCTTAGCTAGTATGGTACTATAGTTTGGCTAACACCCGGGGGTCTAGTTAGGATGGTCTGCAAGCCTTTTCATGGTAGTTAGCATGAGAAATGAGCCTATGTTATGTTAAGTGTTTTTGTGTATCATGATATGTAATTAGATTGTTTCCCAAACTCTTTCTCGATTATGCTAGTATTATTCAAACTCATATGCTCACCTTTACTTAATTGTATTGACTTGTATTTTAACGTATGTAATAGGTTGAGGATTTAGCTTGGATTGCTTTGGAGTAGTTTTATTTAGTATTTTGCTTATCTTGTTTAGAACGGTTGTAATAAAAATCTAGGGGAAATCGAACCATGTTGTTTTTATGAGAAAATCAACATTTCTGTAATGGTTGTTTGAAATATTATGTTTAATAGTATGAGATGCTAAACGTTAAGTAATATTATTGGATAATTGTTACGGAATTTCTCGTGAGACAATCTGGTCGCCTAGTGCCACTAACCCCGATGTTTCCGTTATCGGTTGGGGTGTGACAGTTAGTCCCTATGGTTACACAAAATAACATACTTAGGTACTGTATGTTATTTGTGCAAACCACAGGAACTATGTAATTAACTCTTACCAAAACTAAAAAGAATAGATCAAGGATCGAACACCTGATCTCTAGTTTATTACTGATGCACCAAACAAATATAGCAAAATCACATGTCTGCTTTTTTGCCAACGATTTATATATAAGAAAGAGGGAGGTGGCTGTGAGTAGACAGCCACCAACCTTTAGTTTTAATATAATATATATAATGAATAGGAATTATAAAATGAAAATCACCTCTAGTTGCGGAACCGTAGGAACCACCTTCAAACCGTTAAATCTTTAAGATGGATGGATGAGATTAAAAGTAATTAAACCATTATAAAATTTTTTTGTCTTGTTATGTTTTTAATATTTTAGTGTCAAAAGGGATACTTAAGTAAATTTGCTTTATTTGGTCTTATTATACTTATTGTTTTTTATTACATATTTTGTCTTATTATATTTATTATTATTATTAAAAATCTGACTATTTTATTAAACAAAAGTTTAAAATCAAAATTTTTCAAGATTTTTTTATAAAAAACGTTTTTACGAGCCTTTTTTTACGCCCCCGTTTTTGCGCGCCGTTTTTACGCCGGGTTTATGTGCCGTTTTTTAAGGCCCGTTTTTCGCCCCGTTTTTACACGCCGTTATTTACGGCTATACACCCCCGTTTTTACGTGCCGTTATTTACGCCCTCGTTTTTACGCGCCGTTTTTACGCTCCGTTTACCGCCTTATTTACGCGTCGTATTTACGCCCCCGTTTTTCGCCCGTTATTTACGCCTCGTTTTTGCGCGTCGTTTTTCTAATGCCGATTTTACGCGCCGTTTTTTACGGCCCGTATTTATGCCCCTTTTTTTGCCCCCGGTTTTTTTAGCGCCGTTTTTTTACGCGTGTTTTTGCGTGCCGTTTTTAACCACAATTTCTGCGCGCCGTTTTGTTACGCTCAGTTTTACGTGCCGTTTTTTTAACGCGCCGTTTTTGGCCCCGTTTTAAGCCCCTTATTTATCCGACTTTTTATCACCCGAGTTTTAACGCGCCAAACATTTTTTTACGAGTATTTTTTATGCGCCGTTTTATCACCCGACGTTTATACGCGCCGTTTTATCACCCGATGTTTATACCGCCGTTTTTACGCCCCTTATCACCCGACGTTTTTACGCGCCGTTTTATCACACGACGTTTGGCCCCTTATTACCACTTAACGCGCCAAACATTTTTTACGAGTGTTTTTTACCCCGAATTTTTTTACGCTAAACATTTTCATACATAGTTTTTTCGTGTATAGTTTTTTACGGGTAGCATAAAATTTTTAAGTAAAGTTTTAAAAAAAGTCTTTTTAACTTTTAATACACAGTTTTTTACGTGTATTGTTTTTAGGGTAGCGTAAAGTTTTTAAGTAAAGTTTTAAAAAAGTTTTTTACAACTTTTTTTAGCTTTTCATCACCGTTTTTTCGTATGTGAACCATCTAAAATATTGACAACAACCCCGATAAACTTAGACAAACCTTTTAGGTAAACTCAATTTACATTACCCATAAAATCCAATTTACATTATGGTAAAACATTTTAGTAAACCCAATTTTCATTTGTTGTGTGCTATCCTCGTCTTTGACCTTAAGCTTAACACCCTGCGAAAGTAAAGAAAAAACACAGCTTTCATATAGCACCAACATTTTGAAGGAAAAGGTAACGAAAATCCAAACGGAGATTTGTACCATAACAGAATCCGATTTACGCACGGGTGTTATTGTCAATGTTTAATGTCGTATGTAACCTCACACATAAATGAATTTTTACATGTGGTGTAAAATGTCCAAAAATATTTTACGCTTATTGTCTAATGTAAATGTTTTGTTAAATGGGAATGTAAACTCACACGCAAATGTTTTTTTACATGTGGGTATAAACAAGTTTTAACGTATAGTTTTTACGGTAGCGTAAAAGTTTTAAGAAAAGTTTTAAAAAAAATATATGTAAATAAACTTTACAACCGGGGCGTAAAAAAGTTTACAAGCGGGGCGTAAAGTTTAAAATTTTTTAACAGGGGCGTAAAAAAAGTTTTTGCGCTCATGTTAAAAGATTTTACACTTATAGCATCGTCACGTAAAAATAATTTACACTCCTGTTTAAAATTGTTGTTGTTTTTTACACAGCAAGCGGAAAAGGTTAACACTTTGTTCCCAACCCTGTTATACGTGTAAATGCGACACCCTTCAAACGAATTTTTGTTTTGCTTTTACCCCCAACCCCGGTTGTAAATCTTTTTTACGCCGCGGTTTTAATTTTTTTACACCATTATTAAAAGATTTGACACTTTTTTACTCCTCGTTGTAAAAAAAACTTTGCATAAAAACTTAATTTGATGACGTACAAAATAAACATGTAATAATTGATCTTCTCATAACAAGGTAAATTTCTTAGCATACATCTAAATTAACATTACAGAAAGCATGAAACTAAGATTCAGCAAACTACACCCACAAAAACCCTATTTTTTTTACAAACCAGATCCACTTATTCAGCACTACCAGTATAAAATAACCAAACTTAAAAACAAAAAAACCCATAAAACAGAGATCTAACCGGAAAATAAGTGGTTGTATCCGCCATGGCTGACCATCCTTCTTCCTCTCCCCCCCCCCCCCCCCCCCCCCCCAGAAAACCCTAGATCCCATTCATCCAAAATCAAGAACAAGATACCCATACCCACACCATGTGCTAAACATAACAAATGCTTCAAATTCAACCACATTACTCCAAACCCTAAAAACCCTAGATCCCATTCACCAAAATAAACAACAAAAGCATCAAGTTTCAATTTTTATCAAGTTTCAATTCTAATCAGTAAAAAAACTTAAAAGGGTTTTCATCAGAATCAAATAAAAGAAAAAAAAAACCAAATATATTGTTTTTGCAGGAGGGTTGAATCAAGAAAAGGGGTTGCTTTGAAGGATGAGGAAAAGAGAAATGGAAACACAGTGTGTCTTGGATGATGAAGAAAAGGTGTGTCTTGGAAACACCCACCGCCCCTCCACATCCGCAATCTTCCCTCTCCGCCTCCACAAAATCCACACCTCCCTCCTGCTGCTGCCGACCGCCGACCATCACCCACCCTTCACCTCCTCTGCCGTTAGCGTTATTGAATGACAACGGGGGTGTGTTTTCCATTGTTGTTTGTTGCAGGTGTGTCCTCCGCCACCTGTGAAGAGTGGATTGAAGATGGATATGAAGAGAGAGAGGGAGAGGGAGAGAGAGAGATTTGTACTTTAAAGAGAAATGGCAGGGATGTTTTTTATTGATTGACAGCGTAGAGAGAATGTAATATAAAATGTCCAAAATATCCTTGCAGTTTAAAAGGTTGGATTGATGATGTGTCAAAAAACTGTTGGTTTAGATTGGTTTCTATGGTTCTTGCAACTCGGCTTGGTTCTCTCTTGAACCGGATCCATATATATATATATATACACATTAATAATAATAACAAAATTAATAAAAGAACTAAAATATATGATACTGTTCATGAAGACTCTAAATTCACATATATAATTTCTAGGAATCTATTATTTATTTACGTATTATTTATTTACGTATTTAATTTATTTCTAATAAAAAAGAAAAAAAGGAAGAAGGTAATTTAGGGTAACGATGCCATCAAATTGGGTAGTTTAAAATAGTGGATGGACCAAGGAACATGACGGGTACCGATTGGATGATGTTAGGGTAGTAAGGACAAGTAGAAGTTTGATAACTTGCAAGAATAGCTGGGAGAAGGATCACGACGAGGGTGGCTGTACAAAAGCACCAATATCTCTACCATCTTGAGACAACATAGGAGGTTGAGGTGGGACAAGAGGATGTCCAAATGTGTCAAGTGGTTATTCAAACTTTGGAATGGGTGTTGCTAATTTTAGTGTTATCGACATTAGTTTTAGAATATTGATTAACTTGTTGATCGAGATAATAACATTGGCGATTAATCTATTTAGATGACGCAGAAGTACGAGCTCTTTTAACTAGGGTTGTAAGCGAATCTAACGTTCAATGGACAGTTCGTGAACCATTCGGCGAGAAGTTCGTTTATGTTCGTTTGTTTAATATATGAACGAACACGAACAAGAAATTTGTTCGTTAAGTTAAACGAAGCAAAAGGGGTTGTGTTCGTTCGTTTATGTTCGTAAACGTTCGATAATGCCCTCATTTACGTGAGCTCATTTATATTTGTTTATGGTCATTCATTTTAAGGTTTTTATATGTTCTGTTTTATTGGTTTTAGTTCCAAAATTTGAAACCCTAGTTTGTGTTAATTCTTGACAAACTTCTTATCTTTGTGTTAAATATTATGTCAACTGTATTCAGATAATTATGTAAAGTGCTTGTTTATTTTTTGGGGGATTCTTCGTAATCTTTTTAATAAAAAATGTAGATTTTATTTTAAAATGAAAATATGTTTGTCTGTATTCATTTGTGTTCTTAATCGTTGTTAGTGTTAAATATATTTCTGAACAGTTGATTAAGTTCATATGCGTTTAACAACTTCATTTCCTCAATGAACAAATACAAACAAAATATCTCGTTTGATAAACGTTCATGAACATTTCATAAATTTTTTTTTTCGTGTTCGTTCGATTCGATTACAGCCCTACTTTTAACACCAATTTATTTAGGACTATTAATTAATTATTAGTTTGTTAATCAAATAATTGTTTGGGCTTAAATATATTTTATATATGGGGTTAAAATATTATTGATATATTGAAAGTCTATTAAATTAAAAATAATTAACAAAGATCATTATATCCTTAATGTGCAATGGTACATTACATTGTTTTGTTTTCCATTACAAATTGATTTTGGTTTTGGGCCAATGATGGTATATTTAAGACTGTCTTTTCCCCCATCAAATAGTCACGCAAAAAAGAACGACGGTTACACGGTTCCATCAAGAATTTATCATAAATTTGATCAAATCCAATTCCTAATTGTTTGGGCTTAAATATATTTTATAGATGGGGTTAAAATATTATTGATTTATTGAAAGTCTATTAAATTAAAAATGATTAACAAAGATCATTATATCCTTAATGTGCAATGGTACATTACATTGTTTTGTTTTCCATTACAAATTGATTTTGGTTTTGGGCCAATGATGGTATATTGAAGACTGTCTTTTCCCCATCAAATAGTCACCCAAAAAAGAACGACGGTTACACGGTTCCATCAAGAATTTATCATAAATTTGATCAAATCCAATTCCTTTCGTACAGAAATCTCTGTGTAATCCTATAAATCAATCGCGTATAACCCACGAAATAGGTTTATCTAATAGTTCTTAAACGATGCAGATACTTGATCCATGTTTCACTTAGATTATTTAAAGACTCAATTGGGTTTCTTGATTTGTTAATTTCTTCGAATTTTTCGTTCTAAACTATATATACATCAATAGGGTCGTTCAAATGTTTGAGGTGGCTGAAATGTTTGGAAGAAATACAAAGTTTAAAGGTGGTCGTATCACATGATCTTTACATATGAATGAGAACAAAAAATCAAGTAATATTCAATAAAACCAACTAAATTAGAGTGTACCAAGAATAACTTTGACAGTGTTATTGAAAAAATATTGTTTTCAACAACAATGGTGCGTCTCACCGATAAACCTCAAATTGTAAGAGGGAAAAAACATGAATAAATAAAAGTTGCTTCAGTTTTACGTTTTTGGGAAAAAACATGAATAAATAAAAGTTACTTCAGTTTTGCGTTTTTGCAATTGCCATTGTTATTCCATCAATTAGCTAGGACTTCATATGAAAGGGGAACAACGCAAATGATTAGTTTAAATGTCATAGTCAAGTGTATGCGCCACATCTTTGAATGAGATGTCATATAAGGAAGAAGCAACAAAAGATTCAAAGTCATATAAGGGAGAATCAACATAAAATTCTGTTGTGTAAAAAGTATTTAGCGTTTTATGTTCGAACGGCAAACATCACTCCTTTAAATTACACCAATAACGCCTTTGCCCAATTTTAAACCCGAGACCTCTCTTTTAAAGGACATGAGTCTTTATCAAGTGGGCTAGTCTCATATTGACAATATGCACTAGAATAAATAGAATTCGGATCTCATTTATTTGTATTAATTGCACGTATACAAATTACAGTTAATATCGTTATTCATACATTTATATTATTTTATCAAGTAAGAAAAAGTAGCTTGAAGAGTTGAACTAAAGCAGAAGAAAATGATGGAATCAAGATTGGGGATCTCAACATCCAAAGACGAATACCCAAAATTCATTAAAATAAGAAAAACAAGTGGAAAGAATATTGTACAAATATTTGTACGGATTAACCTGAGATCCAAAGTGCTTCGCTTAAAAAAGAATACTTTGTATAGCTAAATCAACCTGAATTACCGAATATAAGTATTACCTGTTGACATTAATTATGCCGGAAAACTATTTTAGATTTGAAATAAGAAAAAAATTTAAAAGAATAAAAAAACCCATTAAAATATAATGCATGTTTAATTAATATGCTTTAACCTGTATTGTTAGGATTTCGATATATTTTATTCACTGTTGAGCCATATGGTCTAGTGTAATATGCTTTAACATGTATTAGGGTTTTGATATATTTTATTCACTGTTTAGCCTTATGGTCTAGTGTAATATGCTTTAACATGTATTGTTAGGGTTTTGATATATTTTATTCACTGTTTAGTCTTATGGTCCAGTGATATATTTTATTTACATGTGTGGTCTTATAGTCGTATGATATTAGGTATATGTGTTGTAGTGTTAATTTAAAATAAATAAATATATACATATAATAACTTTCATTTATTATTAAAAAACAAACTAAATAACGTAAGTGTTTAATTTTTTTCTTGACATTCTAGTATAAACTTTGTTAAAAACGGAGTTGTATTCAAAACATAGTGTTTTTAGTGTGTGCTATATAGTGTGGTACCGTATGGTGTTGTGACGTACTAAGGTGATCCTGGTATAAGTATTCATCAGCACCAGTACCGGAATTTGTTTTTATGGTTTTCGATATACGTAAAACACGTGACAACATCTTTTTAGGCATATCACAACTTTATTTATAGGGTTTAAGATTGTTATTGTTATACTAAGTGTCGGTAACGTACCGTAATAAACCGAACCATTACCAAATGAATTCCTAACGCGTCGTCGCATGTATAAACAACTTTGTTATATTGTGTTATACTAAACTCCCACAGCAACAAGCAGGAAATTCCCCTATTAAAACAAACTTTCAATATATAGTGATTTCTTACCAACAGTTTTTTTGCTACTTGTTTTACACTTTGTATAAGTTTCGTCCTATTAAAACAAACAAAATCCACCAAACTTGGTAGATTAGTTCACCTTCACAGGTTCGACTGGTCTCCTCTGTTTACCTTGTTATTAGTGTTTTTTTTTTTCTGTTGTTATATATTATTTCTGTTATTGTTATTATTCTTTTGATTATTACTTATTTGACTATGGCCCACATGTTCAATTAGGTTTCTAGGGTTACCTTAATATATTGTAACTTACTCATTCAATAATAATCAATCAATCTTTCAGTATTTCATATGGTGCTAATGACCTCTAGCTCAAGTGGTAGGAGAGCTTGAGTTCTTCTATGAAAACTCAAGTTCAATTCCCACTTGTTGCAAAAAGGAGTGAAGCATTGGTAGGCAGTGATAGAAGACCCAGGGAAACATGGGTTCGATCCTTGATCAAATGGGTTTTACCGGTAATTTCACCGTCGTGCCTACGGGCGGGTGGGTTACCGGATTTTCCCCGGAAGTGGTGGTGGACGACTCGGGTTACTCTCGGAGTACTCCGTTTGTCCTAGTGGGTGCCTCGAGAGTACTCGGGATTAATTTGTTGGCCGTTAAAAAAAAAGTATCTCACATGGTATTAGAGTCAACTTAGGCTCTGTATTGTTTCCGCCGCGTTACACACAAATACAAAAACCCTAGTCGTCAGCACTTGTGAAAAACCCTAGACAGACTGTTGGTATTCTTTTTAGTTTTCCGTTCACTTTCTTTTTCTCGTTCCAAATAAAGTCCTGCTTCGGTTCAAGATTTCAACCACTATTCCTAAATTCTTTTCGAGACTGCCAACGATTGGCTATTTTTTCCGATCCTATCTCCGTGTTTTATTTCGATCTTGATGTGAGACAAAACTGATTTTGGGAAATCATTGCCGGCCGCAAAATAAGAAACAGAGTTAATTGATCAGAAGTCTTTTTAGTTTTAAACATCTTCTTTATTATTTTTGGTGGATGACTTTTTATTAAAGCATCATTTATTTAATTGGTGCATGGATCAATTAATTCTCCCCCGCTTGCTCTGATTTGCTCACCGCATCGTCTCCTTTCCAAAGGCTAACAAGAACATAAAATCACTTATCGTTTTCTTAATAATCCGTGTCCTTCATCTTTCATAACAACCCTTTAAATAGGGAGCACTCTATACAATACAAGGCAATGATCAATTACATAAATAGAGCGGGATAAGTATGGACTCTCAAAATGGATCAGAATTCTTCAAACAAGGTCCGTGGCAAACTTTGGTGAATATGTCTGCATATTGAGAGAGGAAAGGTACATGGAGTACCTTTACATGACTGACATGAACCTTTTCCCTTACAAAGTGTATATCCATTTCCACATGTTTTGTAGGTTGATGTTGAACTGGGTTCGCGGAAAGATAAACCGCAGAGACGTTATCACAATAAACAACTGTTGCTTTGAGAATGGGGACCCGTAGTTTGAGAAGTAAGTTGTGTAGCCAGCTTGTTTCAGCAACAACATTTGCAACGCCACGGTATTCGGCCTCGGCATGGATCTAGAGATAGTTGGTTGACGTTTAGAGGACCAGGAAATTAAATTGTCACCCAAAAAAATGCAATATCCAGATGTGGATCTTCGAGAATCAGGACACCCCCCCCCAAGTCGGCATCGGAGTAAGCAATTAGAGAAGAGGATGAGGATGCTGAGATGTGTAGCCCAAAGTCAATGGTGCCTTGTAGATAACGAAGTATGCACTTAAGAAAGGCAAAGTGAGGTTCCCGCGGTGCATGCGAATAAACATACTTGTTGAACTACGTAAGTAATACCAGGTCGTGTAAACGTAAGATATTGAAGAGCACCCGCAAGGCTACGGTACAAGGTGCCATCTGCAATAAGTTCCCCGTCAGTTGCACTTAATTTGGAGCTTGTGTCACAAGGAGTAGCACATGGTTTACACCTAGTCATATTTGCTCGGTGGATAATGTCACGAGTGTACTGTGATTGAGATAAAAACAACCCTTTTGAGTCTCGAGTAACAGTGATCCCCAAAAAATGATGAAGCTGGTCGAGGTATACCATCGCGAATTCTCTGACAACATGCTGATGACGGACGTTAAGATGGTTGAATCGGAGGCAGTTAAAATTATATCCTCCACGTACAATAGTAAATAAACCAATCGATTTCCCCGCTGGTAAATAAACAGTGACAAATCACAAACACTACTGCGAAAACCATGTGACAGTAGAAAACTAGAGAAGCTTGTGTACCATGCGCGAGGAGTTTGCTTGAGACGTATAAAGATTTCTGTAAACGACATACATGATTGGGAAAGCGGTTCTCAACGAAACCCGGTGGTTGGTGCATAAAGATGGTTTCCTCCATATGACCGTGAAGAAATGCATTTTTCACGTCGAGCTGATGTATCGGCCAATTGTGAGAAATGGCAAGACTTAAAACTATGCGGATAGAAGTCGGTTTAACCACTGGACTAAAAGTGTCATGACAATCAATCCCTTAGTTTATGATTTTCCATTCACAACAAGCCTAGCCGATGGAGCTCTCGGCCTTGTAACGCTCGAGAGCTCCATCGACTTTAAATTTATGTCTAAAAAGCCACATGCATCGTATCATTATTGGAACCCCATTTGGTCTTGGAACCAACTACCATGTCTTGTTATCCTGCAAAGCACTAAACTCATTGATCATAGCTTCTTGCCAATTAGGATCCAGAAGGGCTTTTTGGTAGGATGTGGGAATAGGTGAGATGGGAGGAACAGTTGTGTTAAGGTTGAATTTGGGATTGGGTTTAATAATACAAGTTTTAGCGTGAGTAAGCATGTGGCGTTGGTTGTGTACATGTGAAGGAGAGGTGGGGGCCAGCTGTGTAGGAGGGGTAGGAGAGGTAGGGGCTGACTTAGTGGGGACAAAAGTTGAGATGGGCCAGAAGAGGTGGGCGGAGGAGTCGGGAACACATGTGAGGACGGGACTAGAGGAGTGGGCAGGTGGGCTGATGGGGAGTTAGGGCTTTCGGTTGGGACTGATTGGTGGGGTGGTGGTGTGTGATATGAAAAATAATAAGGTTCATCGTCTAGGAAATTATAGTTGGGGGGTGGAGACAAAGGGTGTGATGGAAAATCACTTTCGCCAAAAATCACATGACCAGAGATATGTACTTTGCCCGTGGTGGGGTCTAGGCACCGATAACCGTGAAAGTTAGGGGGTAACTGAGGAAAATGCATCGAGTGGAGCGAGGGAGGAGTTTGTTTGGTTGAGTGGCGGAAGCATTTGAGTAACATGCACATCCAAAAACACGTAAGTGTGCGTAAGTTGGATGACGTTGGTAAAGGGCAAAGGCGGGGGTAAGGTATTTTAGTTTGGTGGTGGGAATAATATTATGAAGATAGGCGGCGGTGTGTAAGGCTTCTACCCAAAAGGCGGGAGGTAGTTGGGCGTTGATGAGAAGAGCCCAAACTCTATTATTTAGACGACGAATCATCCTTTCAGCTTTGCCATTTTGTGGCGATGTTTGGGGACAAGAGAAACATAGAGCCATACCATTCTGTGAGGCAAAATTCGTAAAGTTGTTGTTATCAAATTCGCCACCTAACTCACATTGAAATGTTTTAATGAGACAACGGAATTGAGTGTGTATAAGTTTGTGGAATTTGACAAAAGTGGAAAACGTTTCAGATTTAAATTTAAGTGGGTAAATCCAAACATGTTGAGTGAAATTATCTATGAGGACCATGTAGTATTTGTAACCGGAGTTACTTAAAACCAGGGATGTCCATAGATCACAATGGATAATATGAAAGAGTGGAAAAGTAATGGAATTTTAATCATTAAAAGGCAGTTGTTGACTATTAGCAATTTGACATGAAGAACAAACAAATGAACTAGCAGTCTTATTACAATGAATAAATTTATTGCTAGAAAGAAAAATTTAAAATAGTGGTGCCGGGATGACCAAGACGGTTGTGCCACGGTGTTTGTTGAGCTGCTGAAACAAATGCATAGGAAGGTGGTGTAAACGGGTAAAGGTCCCCCGTGCTGTCATGCCCGTGCTGTCATGGCGTGAAAGGAGGGTGCCCGTCTTGAGGTCCTTCAAGGAGAAACCAAAAGGATCAAATTCAATACTAACTTGGTTATCACGTGTAAATTTACGAACATAAATTACGTCTTTGATAACCGTTGGTGAGTGAAGGACATTGTTTAACTGGTAAGTTTTATTGGACACAGTGTGTAGGGAATTTCCAGATCCTGAAATTGGCAACTTTTGGCCATTGCCAACAAGAATAGTACTAGAGGAAACAAACAAAGGAGTAGTAATTTTACCGGATTTGCTATGATGTGCGAGGAAGCACCTTTGTCCATATTCCAAGGCGGGGCGGGAAGGTTGACCTGCATCATTGACAAAGTTGTTCCCAAATTTGTTGGGCTTAGCATTGAGGGCATTTGGATATGGGAACCGAGCTTGCGGCTGGAACCGCTGAAACTAGGCCTGCTGAAACTGGGCTTTCGGGTGGGAAGACACTAAAGGTAGCTTGAAAGTCCCGGGACCCCCTGGATCGATGACGAACAACATACATCGCTCTCGAAGAAGACGTGAAACATCAAAACATAAAAGATAGAAAGATGTAGAAGATGAATCTCCTTAATATTGAAACAATCATCACAAATTTACAAATCGAAAGAGTATACATCATCTACAAGCTGGTTTAGATCACTAAGATCTAAACCTAGCTCTCTCTCACTAACACATAGTCTCTCTCTCTAGAATGTGCACACACTGAAGGAGGATGCTGGGGTTTTGTTAGAGTTGCACAAAGCTTGTTGCCCTAATCTTACCTATACACAATATATATATATATATAATATATATATATTATATAAATATGTATATATGTATAGAGGCTAGTGCAACAACTCAACAAACTCGGACACTAAGTCCTCACCACTATACCTAGTCCGACTATACACATATATTCGGACATTACAAGTAATCAAACTCGGATATCAACAATAAACTAGGAGTTCCGAATTTACAATTATATTCATACTCCTTTACATTCTACAAACTCGGACACCTCTAGTTTGACTTGGACCTTTGACTTCGTTGACCAGAACTGATAAAGCAAAGTTACCCAGCGAGAGCTTCACTTACAGACTCCCCCTTAACTGTTACTATCAGTTATGTCTGGCATCGATAATCTTCAGTCACCAGATACTGCACTTACAGACTCCTCCTTGACTGTTGATATCATGCCTGCTATCAACTTTGGCCGAGATTTGATCTTTCCGGCAGAGTACATCAATCTTCAACCCTTCTAATAAAAGACTTGTTGACCGATCACTTAAATGGCCCGCTTTGAGAAACCCGAAGAATCTATAATCAACCACTATAGATCCTCCCCCTCAAACCACTCCCGAATCAAGTTAACGCGAACCAACCTACAACCAAATGTAAGAATATCACTTGATCCTTATGACAACTGTGAAAAATCCCGGTAAACTTTGCTTGGTACAAGTCCGTGGCAATCGTACGTGATATGTGGGTCATGATATTGTTGTGATTATGTGTTATGATACGAATTCTGGAGCATGGTACACCGACCATAATAGGAATATATGCCAAGTAATTACCAAAAACATTACATTGACGATATGCGTCACCTACATGGTAAGACAAAGTCGTGAATGAATTGACGACTCTGGGAATACGTATTAGTAAACATGCATGACTGGTGTGCTATGCTAAACAATATATGTTACGTCTCGGGGGATCCGAGAGCACGTCATGGTTAATATGACACTATTAAGGACCAACGATGTGAGGTTGGTGTCCTTAGCCTTTAACAACGTGTTAAACAAGGACTTGACGTTTAACAACGCATTACACATTCGACTGTGATTATTAGGCCAACGGTAGGGCCCTTTAAGATTCAGAGTTCACGAAACATCTTAGTTATGTGCCATTTACTCTAACATAAGATTTGAAACAAATCGGTGCTCGGGCACGCAAAAACGCGGCAGTCCCGGTTAGGGAAACGCCTTTGCGTTAGGAGCAATGAAAGACAAACCAAATATGAAAGGAACGGCCAATCAAGCCTAAAAATACTTAAACTAACCTAAAACAAGGCTTTTATGATTAAAACATAAACGTGCTCGAGTTTTGAGACTGTTATGCTCGATTTTTAAAACCGAGTCTTTTGACACTAAGAATGCGAAAAACGGAGTCCGCTTCGCAAATCGGGTACGCGTCTGAGACCCGAAAACATACCTAAACGCGCCACCGAAGATAAACATCGTCTTTTAACATGAAAAGACGAAGCATGACAAAGCGCTGGTGGGGTAGGGGCACCCCACCTATGCCCCCCCCCCCCTTTATTTAACTGTTTTTTTTTCCTTTTTAATCATTTTTCTTTTAATTTTACACCAAAAATCTAGTCATCTTCACCAATTCTCAGCTGCTCCAGCCATTAACAACTTCAAATCAAAGGTATCAACCTTGGTTCTTAAGGTTTTAATCATGTTTTCTTGACTATACATGATCTAGATCATGAAAACCCTTTCTAATCCATGATTTTTGAAGGTTTAAACAAGTTTATGGGCTGAATAAGAACACCTTGTGAATTCCTGGTGTTCTATGGAAGCCATGATCACAAATCTTTCGGTTTTGATACCCTAATCAACACCTATTCGACCAAAATCGCATAACTATTCGATTAACCGAAAAACAATGAAACAGGGCTTGATTGACATGGGTTATGGCATGGTTGGATTGTTCTTGGTATATAGGTACTGAATATGGCTCACAACCACTTCTGGACTCAAGCAAAACACTAGGAATTGAAGGAATCGCTAGGTATATCACCCGAAACTCGAATCTAGAATAGGCAGAATATTGTTTGGACCATAACTTTTCCGTAGGTATTGGATTGAGCTGAAATTTGGTGTGGTGGTGTAGTGTATAGACAGGAAGGTCCACGTAAAATATTAGAAATTTTGGACTACGATGTTTGTTGAATTTTTGACTGTTTTACCAAATGAATTTCGAAAACAAATACCAAACAAAGTCAATAAATCACCAAAATTTACATGAACACTAAGGAACATATGGGAAAGGTTATGGAAAGTTTCAGAGTCTATTGGTTTGGTTTTTCTATGGACTAAAAATCCGTGTTTTTATGAGTTTTCGGTAGCCGGAAACTCACTGAAATGAAATCGAAAATATCCCAAATTTTTACAGGGAGTTACTGGATGTTCAAGGTAGTTCTAGGAATATTTTTATAATTTTTGGACATCAGATGATAAACAAAGTGAATTATTCGGGTAAATATTGTTTTACAAATGATTTATTTGAGAAGTTAAAATAGCTTTATAAATTCCCAAAATAGTTTTATTGGAATCTATATATTTTTACTGAGTTCTACAAAAATTTTCAGGATTTGATGAAGTATGTAGATTAAATGGGATTTTTCGACTTTTAAAACGCTTATTTTAACTAAATTCGGCAGTTTACCGGACAACGAACCTGCCGAAACTGGGAACGGACCAAAACCTATTTTGACTATAATTGGAACACTGAGATATTTTGGGAGGTTCCAGGGTAAAGCGGAACACTCTGGGTGTGTTCCACCACCGTTCGGGAGAATCCCCAACGGCGAGAATCGAAACTCAAATTTGGGCAAACTAAACTCCCAAAACACCCAAACACCCAAACTCCCTTAATGAAAAGTTAATCTTTCTTAAATCACAGCACGTTGGCACTATTGGTATTCCCGTACCATTATCCAAACGTGTCAAACAACCGACTTTGGCTGGCACGCGAACCGGTGCCCGGGAGCCAAATGTGAAACTAATCCTACCTTAACATCCATCACCACACCACGATACTATATGTACAATATGAACTGCAAATACCCACTTGGACCCAAGCTATAGGCGTTACCGACCTAGCGACTGATATTAGTAATTACTTGCATGATTACTGTTAAAGCCGAACAAGCTTACATATACTCCTATTGTTACCTGTGAGGCTGCTATCCTGTGACTCCACTTCCCCCTTTTAAATTGTTTTACTGTTTTCTAGGGACTTGCATGTTAAAAACTGTGTTGATTACAACAAGTTGGGAGTGAGTTTCACTCCTCCACTTTTAAACTGTTTTACTGTTTCTGCGATGATTTGCATGTTACAAAATTGTGTTAATTGCACCAACTTGGGACGATGTGAATTACCTAACTCACGAATACCCCCGTTGCAAGTGATTAACGTAAGCCGTGGGCAGTGAATAGTACTATTGGTCTGACAAACCCAGTTGTTCCGCACCAGTGCGGCTGGTAACAAGGCAACTGCACGCGTCCTAACCTTGGTTATGTTCTTAGGCATGACTACTTTGGGGACATTCAACTGCATGTGACACAATTGGTGGGCTAAAGTGTCCGAGATGACACGGCCCGGTGCGATGATGTGTCTGCATGACACGGTTTCGGTTAAAATAGTCTAGGTTTCATTTGTGCTCTTCGGGTAATTCCATCTGTGACTATGACATGTGCAGTTAAACTTGTTAACACATATTGTTCTACAACAACTAAACCTGTGGAATCACCCACACATTTAGCTGACCCCCCTTTTAAAACTAACATGCATTTCAGGTAACTTTAGACTGGTGTGATCGATGTATGTTGTTCAAGACATGATTATAAGCGAACCCTGATATAGACGCATGTGGCTTAGAAGACTTATGTGGTTCATGGGAACACACAGTTGTAACATACATGTAGTGTGTAATCAACATTTTGTAAGTAATAAAAGGTAGTGTCTTTATAAACAATGTGCTTGTACCAGAGGTGTCTGTTGCATCCTGTATTTTTTTTTCTTGCATTGTAAGTCGGGGTGTGACAGAAGATGGTATCAGAGCCATTGGTTATAAAGAATTAGGTGCCTTTAAGGAAACCTAGACTATAACTACAGGCTCGGACCTTAGTGGACATCATTGGAAAAATTAACCTCTACTAAAAGTGGTTAGTGAACACTGTAAAGTATCTTGTTTGCAAGTACCATGATGGCCTTGTGGGGCAAGTGGGTTATTATGGTCCGGAACGTAATAACAGACTTGCTCATACGAGGCAGTGTTGGGAAAGCTGCGGTAATAAACACACCTAAATACGTGGAATGATGCATACGTGTACCAAGGTGATAGTGTGTGAATGTTTGTGCGTGAATTGATACATGAATTGGGATTGGTGGATAATGCGTTACTACATATGCCTACAAGATAGGCAGAAAACTGGTCTTATAGTCCATTCCACATTCCTACTGACCACATGTTTAATATACACTAGAGTTGGATTCATATCATGCCCACAGTTGTTACTTATACTTTATGATGTGAGAACCCAAGCCTTTAGTGCGATACGATCTCACCAACTCTATTCTTATAGCTACTATAACGATGATTATGTACCAGACTGAGACTTCAATAAGAACATAGATACCCAAAGAACGACCTGTCATTCTGATAGACTGGGAGGATGTGTACGGATCCTTATTCCACTTCTCGTTGCTTCATATTTGATTGTTATACAATCGCAGAATTCAAACATTTTACGAAACCTTTCGTCCTTGAATCCACGATTCATTTGATTGTCCGATGGATTCCTCTTCTGCTTACAATATTGGCTTTAGCTTTCACGTCATGTGATACTATGATACTTAGTGGTATTCCTTAGCACATGTTTCGGTATATGTTATATCTGAATATGACAATCTCCGGGTCATGGAGATGGCATGGAGTGTGTGAATAAGTTACCCTTCCTGTTGTCATTCGATTCCTTGGGATATAAAGTTGTGATGGTACAAATTCCTTTGAAATGCTTTGCGTTGTGGAACATCATTTCGTGTCACCATCGGTTACATTGTGTTTTATTACGATTATTGATTGTTTCGAATTTCAGTTGGCTAGTCGCGAAAAGCAATATTAGGCCAAATATCTTGGTGAACGGAACGTTGATCAGGTATATGGGTGTGGTGGATACGCTGCGGTACTTCCTATATATAAACACCCAGCTACATGATCAAGGTGCCGTTACTCAGGGCAGACGGGCTTCATCTTACGATTTCGTTTGGTTATGTTTGGGCAACGCGGTGTGGAGACTTCGACCCTGTTTGATGCGGTAGATGATGCCATAGTTGTCATAACCACAATATTTATATATGTTCGCGGTGATTTTAAATGAAAGGTAGTTTGGGTCAACATATAACGACCTTTGGGGTTAATCCTGGGAAGGTCCTTCTTAGAATATGTAGTACGACTTTCTAGGGGTACTACACCCTGGTAATACTCTGTACTGAGCTATGCGGGTATAGCCGGTAATAGCTACCCACATCGATTTACCTAATGATTGATTCATGATAGGTAGCAATCCTTCTACCTTTGCTAAGACAATTCACCGTAATTTATTTCGTTGGCGGGATTTGCTAGAACGTACAGTCATATATTTGAAGTCACTACGTTACAACAAACCAAATATACTTATCTCACCGACCGTCGTCTATGAAACTATTCAGTTGAAACATATATTTCCTTTACTAGCTGTCGTTCGCTAATGATACAATCCCTAATTCTTAATAAGGACGCGTAATTAGCATCGGTGTTGATAACCCAAGGGGATTTAGGGGTAACACATAAATAGAGAAACTTATTTGATGTAATCAAAGTTTGGCAAGGAGTTGTGTGGATGCAGATCTGATGGTGATAAGACTTGTGGAGGCGAGAACAATTTTGCCTATATTTCTCGTAACCGTTAATACTTCGTATTCACAGGACACTCATACGCATACATTTATTTATAAATATACAACATTAACCGCGGTCCAATCCAAGTGTCAATTTGGTAAATTTCGGTTGATGGTGACGTAACCCCGGTGCGAAGTAAGAAAACTATAATCATGAAGTAATCCGACTCACTGCTTCAAATCAATTCAATTCTCCTTACTAAAACTATTGGAAAGTGTTAAGGTCCGGTACATATAAATTACTAATTTGAGGCGCCCTATCGATTTAGTTCAAACTAATATAAGATAACTCTCTAGTAACTCGAAGAAGTAGTGAATGAACGGTACGAATGACCGTAACGAAGCTACCTCTTAGTGTATATTTAATAAACAAATGACACAAAGCAAATTTTTCGTCGAACAATTAGTTATATATATATATATATATACATATATATATATACATATATATATATATACATATATATATATGGAGAGGATCATGAGAAAACTAGATATAAATGAGAAAACTAGAAAACTAACTCAAAAAGCCAAAAAAAAAATAAAAAACATACAATTTTTTTTACAATTTTTTTTTATAAAAAAACGCTGGATTTTATGTAAAAAAAACTTTTTTTCAAAAAAAAACACTTGTACTGCACATATGCACTATATGTGTACTATACAGCTGCATGATATATTTATGTTGCACATGTGCATTATATGATTTTTTTGGCTTTTTTAGTTAGTTTTGGTTTTCTCATTTAAACTAGTTTTCTCATGATCCATCCCCTATATATATATATATATATATATATATATATCTAATTCGAAGGACGATATTTAAAAGAATTGTATAATTTTTTATATATCAAACGATCCCTTGTTTTCAGCCTCGCATAACTTAGTGGAAAATATGTTCTAATGAAAGACAAGATCACCTTCGAGTAGTATTCGAGTACTGTAATACGATGATTAACCTATGTGACAACTCTTATAGACATCTTCAAACTCTAGACTACACGGGGTCCTGACTTGAATTCTTTTGGTAACCCTGAGATACTAAGTCTTGAATCAATATCACCCATATGAGGGCGGTGCATTCATGCTAGAAATCGCATAAGGGGATACATGGTTCTTTGATTCCTTCCGATTAAGGCTTTTCACGTCACGATACCCTACGCTTGTGAGTAACCAAGAGTATGCGTTAAACAGTGTTGCTTGTCCTTGTAAATAAATTCTTTAGACCAGGGAAGTATTGTTGAACCACCCCTCGTCTTCCTTTGAATGGTTGGTACCTTGAATTGATTTCAGTTCGATCGATTTAAATGAGTATTCGTAAAATACAATGCTACTGAGAAACCCGATTCTTCGTTATTTTCGAGTGACGAAAATTCTTATGTTACTTAAGGAAACAAGAACGAGAGAAATCTTAAGTACAATACTGTATATATACATATATACCTGGGTATTCGTACTGCGAGTGAAATTCACGATCGGGGGGGATGATTGTCGGACGCTGTTGCGCTATCATTTGCGTGATTTCCGCCTCGGCCATTTGTGATGAGCGTTTCAGGGCCATTCTATTATAAACAATACTTATATACATGTATCAATGTCACATATTCAATCATCCCATATCACACAATTTCGTCGCACGCATGAGTCCACAACCTGTATAACCAACATCATTATCATGTATGTAATAATATCCGTCATCATACCACTGTTAAAATTGCACTTAGACTTAACCCAAAAAGGGCCAGTGCTTGAATGAGCGGTCAAAACATGTCACTGGAGTGACGTATATACACCATCCTATGAAAAGCAAGAACTACTATGCATGAAGGAACACGGTCAAATCCAAACTCTCTTTGAAATAGGAATAGTCACGAGTTGTCCGAATATCGTAATTGGTGTCTTTTGTGCGCTGAACCCACCTGGGGGAAAGCTAAAACAGAAATCTAGTAGTCCAGATCATTCCAGATGAAGGGACTAGTGAATCTTCCGAATACATCCCTCAGATATCATGTTCATCCAAAGGGGGAATTCCTTTGATAAGCATGTATTTTATACTTAAATTAAGAATAAGACTTCGACGCTACAACTAATCCTCCTCAAACTTGGGAGAGTTTACTTAACATACGATACGAATTGTAATACCTTGATGTGTGATACCAAGTCAAACCCAACGACCAAAGTGTAAATCAGTGCTTGGGTGGATGCACCGACTGGCTGCAAGATGGCATTCATAACTTCTATTCGTACCCTAGCCGTCAGAGTGCTAGACTTACCCCGATTGATTACGAATTTCATTCAGCCTTTCTTAAAGTTACTTTTGTTATTTCAAGAGGTTGCCGAGCGATTGTGGATCTATGTTACTACATTTCCCAGCCGCACGTATTCCTTTGGTGTCCTATTGGGAAATAGAACTGACTAATCCTACGACCAAGGGGTTGAGAAACTCAACGACCCTAGTCTCGACCAACCCGGGGGTCGGGTCTTCATTTCTTGTTTACATTATTACAAATATGAGACTAACGGGAGAAATCAGATTCAGTGGTCAACTGTCCCTATCAGACTAGGGTGACTATGAATTCGGGCTTTAACCCATGGTTTCATAAAATCACACGAATTTTCAATCTAAACCAAGATGGTTTGGCATGAACAAACTCGACGAACCCCTTACGTTTAATCGGTGATTCAAATGGCGGAGGTGCCAAGATGGGAAGCAGTATATCTTTTTATACTCATATACAGTTCACATCGTACCAAGTCCGAAGTTGACTCGAAAAACCACGAGACCGAGACGGTGAAGTGGTGATTAACCACCTTGTGACTAGTATGGGCTATATTCACCTATGCATTAGGTAATCTTTCGAGAACATGATGGGAAATGATTACTTCTCGTTGTCTCCATTAACGACATCCTTATGAAACGTTAGTCCAGCGTGGCTATGTTCCTACCCTGCGAGGGGTACTCCGTTGATGGGGAATCTTGACTCGATGACTCGTTACTTAGTCATCTTTTACAAAATTACCTGTACGTCTACGATTAAATCTGGTCCCACGTGCAGGGGCATCATGGTGATACTTGTGGTAACTAGACACTCGTTACACCTCAAATATGTCTACGTAAGAGTAGCGTTCTAGATGTGGTGTTACTTGAATGAAAACCCCATTGGGTACACACTCTACCATTCCCGGTATATGGGAATTTTCATACGATTATCTCCCGGAGAATCACATCGATGTTATCGAAGCTACTAAGTTGTTTCCTTCTGGAGAAGACATAAACAGTTGTACAACAACTAAAGCCAAGCTCCCAAAACTTAACGTAAACTGGAATTATTATTATAGAAATTTCATATCCTTATGACGTAATCCGACTACTGGTGAGTAGTGCGAGCACACCACTGATGTAAGTATGCAGATTCGTTATTACTCGTGTACATTCTTGCCTTATGCCAGCCTTAGACCCTTAAAAGCCTTTCTCTTTCTTATTCTCTACCATAGAGCAGGGACTCTCGTGATCGGTTAGTATTAGCTGAAGATATTCACGTACACGACAACAAGGGAAGATTATCATGCACCACTCGGTGAGACCAAATTTATTCCCTTAATACAAACATGCAGAGCACGATGCGAACCATTGCGACGTTCGCAACGAACCCTGGGAGGGTATCCATACTCCTCCTCTATAGGGGGTGTTCAATAACTAGTAACCGAAATCGTAAATAAAACTTATGGTGTATGAATGGTGAGGATAATGAATGCGAAGAAAACGTAATAATTGCAGTTATCCGCAAACTGAATACAAGACTCCTATTCTACTATGAGTCCAACAACACTCTCACTTTCAGATTATAAATAATGAGAAACATTACGTTAGCATTACGTAGGAATTGTGGATGACAAATTACATAGCTACTATGTAGCACAATTATCATCTCCGTACGATGATGATACTAAACAAAAAGCGAAAACAGACTTGTCTGTCAGATGACTGACACGAATATAAATACTGAGCTTTCCAATGGACTACTAACGAAATTTCGAGGACGAGATTCTTTTAACCGGGGGACACTATGACAACTGTGAAAAATCCCGGTAAACTTTGCTTGGTACAAGTCCGTGGCAATCGGACGTGATATGTGGGTCATGATATTGTCGTGATTATGTGTTATCATACGAATTCTGGAGCATGTTACACCGACCATAATAGGAGTATATGCCAAGTAATTACCAAAAACATTACATTGACGCTATGCGTCACCTACATGGTAAGACAAAGTCGTGAATGAATTGACGACTCTGGGAATACGTATTAGTAAACATGCATGACTGGTGTGCTATGCTAAACAATATATGTTACGTCTTGGGGGAATCAGAGAGCACGTCATGGTTAGTATGACACTATTAAGGACCAACGATGTGAGGTTGGTATCCTTAGCCTTTAACAACGTGTTAAACAGGGACTTGACGTTTAACAACGCATTACACATTCGACTGTGATTATTAGGCCAACGGTAGGGCCTTTAAGATTCCAAGTTCACGAAACATCTTAGTTATGTGTCTATACTCTGACATAAGATTTGAAATAAATCGGTGCTCGGGCAAGCAAAACGAGGCAGTCCCGGTTAGGGAAACGCCTTTGAGTTAGGAGCAATGAAAGATAAACCAAATATGAAAGGAATGGTTAATCAAGCCTAAAAATACTTAAACTAACCTAAAACAAGGCTTTTATGATTAAAATGTAACCGTGCCTGGGTTTCGAGACGGTTATTGTGACATCTATGCTTTCCAATCTTTGTATTTTATCCGACAATGTTATATTTAATGAAATTTGGTATTACATTTATGAGTTTTGTATATTTACTTATGACATTTGTGTATTTTTAATCCTTGTTCAAACCCGATCTTTTAAACCTTTTCTAGAAATGTAATCGCAAAACGAAATCAGTTAAAAGCAACGTATAGTCCAGAATAGTGACATAAGCTAAACATATCCTAAATATCCTTTATATAACTTAGAAATAAGTTTTGAAGGGTTTGGTATGTAAAAAATAAGCTTATTCGATCACATGGACTATTTACGACAAACTACGAAAGTCTACCGATTCTCGTAGACGCACACTCTGGAACAAGTTCACAAGCTTAACATACCTTAAATAACCTTTAAATAACTTAGAATTAAGTTTTGAAGGCTTCGGTATGGCAAAATCATGCTTTTGCAACTTTAGGGGCTATTTTGCAAATTTTACGAAACTATGCCTTTTTGCGTAAATCACTATCCGGAACATGTACGAACATCCAAAAATTTTTCTAAACATTAACGTATCATATTTTAGTAATTGGAATGCAAAAATGTCGTTCGTTACGCATTTACGGTCATACACACGTTCGTTACGATTTTCATCGTAATTAACCGAAAACCGCGACCGTACAACCAAAGAAACCGACCTATGGAATATTTTTGGACATATTTCTGAGTTCCCTATACTTTTTTGTCCTTATGGAGCTTAAAAAACAGGTTAACGGGTGTTAAAATTGCTAAAACGCGTCAAAAACAAGTTCAGGGCTGTTTTGTCAATTTTTGAAAGTTTCTGCCAGCTAAAGGGCTTATGGACCGGTCCGTAAGGGACCCCCAGCTCACCAAAAACGTGGCAGCAGCTGAATAACTTTATTTTTGACTCACATTCGATGCCACCCTTAATTCTACACTTGACACCTTTGGGACACTAATCAAACTTGGGGTGAGTCATGTGACTCTTGTTAATCACCTACAACATCAAGAAAACTATAAATTCCATAGTGTTCTTTACATTTGAACTCTTACAACTATTGTTCTTTCTATAACCTACCACAAATCCGAATTTGCAACCTCCTTGGAGCTATTCTCTGGTTCTTGAATCATTCCTTGGTGTTTGTAAGCATTCCACTCTTGCTATGTTCAATTATTATAGCTTAATTTGATTAAAACTCAAACAGTTTGACTTCTGTTTGAGTTTTAGTTTTGGTCATCAATTGATCAAGATAAAGCTCAATTGAATCTTGCAATATGATGGTAATCAAGGTGGTTATGATCCCTAAAAATCATGCCTACTTATTTCCACCATTTCTAGTTATTTTGGCAAGTCAAAGTTTCGGTCAAAATGCGATTTTTGCGCATTTTACATCAGATCTGCTTTCGAGTATCAAAACAGGTTGTTTTGATGCCAAAATACTTTTATAAAATTATTAAGACATGTCAATATATGTCAAATTCGTCACTCTTGTTATAGTGCTTGTTTAGAGTCAAAAGTCTAGCGGTTTGACCACCTTTTTGACTTTTGAATCTGACCCATTTGGTCGATTTCTAGATCCGATCAAATACATACATGTGACCATAAATATATAGGGGATAACCCTCTGAGGTTATACCTTATGGTCATGTTGTTTGAATTGTGTTATGATAATTAATTGTAGTAATCTTCAAAAATGACCAAAATACCTTTTGCAAAGAAATCCATTATAAACATATGTAACACAAGATTTGACATATATTATGTTCTAAAACAGTTTTTAAACATATTTTGGTAATTAAGACACATCATGACACATATCTAACCCTCCGAATGCATAATTACGCAAATGACGCGTTAAAGTGGCTTAAACTACCTTAACGGGTCATAAGGGTCAAAAGCACTTAAAAATCTTTTCCAACTCAGAATGTTAACTTACTAAACCATATCATGTGAGTTCCAACACTCACTTGGTTTATAAGGTCTCATTCTATCTAAATCTTCCGATTTCAAGTCTCGATATTTACATAGTTAACCATTTTTAGGACACGCTTGATTTCACGGACTCTTGATCTTGGTTTATCTTCTTGAAAAAGGATACTTTTTGCAACCACAAGTGAGTACATAGTCCCTCTTTTACGTTTTCAAATGTTTTGGGGTGAAACAATTGTGCCTATATCTACTTCATGTTTTCATGACATTATACATGCTTGATTATAATGTATATATATAGTACATGATTTTCATTGCATTTTGCTTCATATGTTGACCTAGCATATTTAGCATATTGGTTTTCAAAGACATTTTTGCTATGTATGTTGCCTAGCATACTAGTACATGGTTTTCAAAGACATTTTCAAAAGACATTTTTTGGACATTTTCAAAGACATTTTCAAGATATGCTTACATTGTTATTGACATTTTGGTACGTTGAACTCGACAATGATACATTCATTAACATTGATCACGTCGACCGATGTAATGGTACCATAGGATTGACAATCATGTTCCCACTTCCTAGGTATGTTTGGAAGCGACCTTAGGGAATGACAGAATCCGATGAACATTGATAAATCCTTGACCGGATAGGGATTTATCCGACAGTCAACAAGGCTTGAATATATTCGCCAACAATCCATAATATATGTTTTAACAATAAAGGAAAATGGTATAAAACTCGACATTTTTCACTCGACATTGGTTTACTCGACATGTTTTACTCGACATTGTTTACTCGACATTAGTTTACTCGACATTGTTTACATGACACTTATTTACATGACATTGTTTACTCGACATTGTTTACATGACATTTTTTTACTCGACATTTGATTATTGATTTATGGTGAGTGATTTAAATAACATGACGTATATAATATGATAAAAGCATGGTGGATACGCCGATGGTACTTCCTATATATAAGTGCTTTTATTATCTTACATATCGTGGCGTTATCTAAATCATTTTTAAACAAAATACAATACATGACATTTTACACAAGACAAAACTTACTTTTGGTTATCTATTTAGCCAAGCTTTATTTCTTTTATATTATATTTATTTTTAATATGGTTTTTATAAAAGAAACTTTTTATGGTTCATGGCGACTTTGTACTACTTGAAACTTTTCTTACAATAACCAAAGCCATGAAGCATCAACACAAAATCCTATGTACTCGCCGACATTTCTTTGCTGACTTTATTTTCACATATGTTTCAGGGGCAAATGTTTGAGGTTGATCGTGCTACACGTAGGGCAGACTTTGGGCCTTAGTGACAATAAAAGCAAGAAGAACAGTTTAACTTATGTTGTATTTTCCGTTTTATCTAAGACATGTAAACAATTACAATAAATAAAACTTAACTTTATATGCCATGGTTATTGAAACAATAGTTCTGTTACGACACTCCCTGATGTTTCCGTCACGGTTTGTTGTTTTACGCGGTCGGGGTGTGACAGTTATGCTTGATTTTTAAAACTGAGTCTTTTGACACTAAGAATGCGAAAAACGGAGTCCGCTTCGCAAATCGGGTACGCGTCTGAGACCTGAAAACGAACCTAAACGAGCCACTGAAGATAAACACCATCTTTTAACATGAAAAGAAGAAGCATGACAAAGCGCGGGTGGGGTAGGGCACCCCACCTATGCCGCCCCTGCCCCCCTTTATTTAAATGCTTTTTTTCCTTTTTAATCCATTTTTCTTTTAATTTTACACCAAACATCTGGTCATCTTCACCAATTCTCAGCTGCTCCAGCCATTAACAACTTCAAACTATAGGTGTCAACCTTGGTTCTTATGGTTTTAATCATATGTTCTTGACTATACATGATCTAGATCATGAAAACCCTTTCTAATCCATGATTTTTTAAGGTTTAAACAAGTTTATGGACTGAATAAGAACACCTTGTGAATTCCCTGGTGTTCTATGGCAGCCATGATCACAAATCTTTGGGTTTTGATACTCTAATCAACACCTATTCGACCAAAATCGCATAACTATTCGATTAACCGAAAACCAATGAAACAGGGCTCGATTGACATGGGTTATGGCATGGTTGGATTGTTCTTGGTATATAGGTACTGAATATGGCTCACAACAACTTCTGGACTCAAGAAAAACACTTAGAATGGAAAGAATCGTTAGGTATATCACCAAAAACTCGAATCTAGAATAGGCAGAATATTGTTTGGACCATAACTTGGTCCGTAGGTATTGGATTGAGCTGAAATATGGTGTGGTGATGTAGGGTCTTGACAGGAAGGTCCACATAAAATTTTAGAAGTTTGAAATTTTCTATGATTTTTGTTGAATTTTTGACTGTTTTATCAAACGAAATTCGGAAAAAAATACCAAAAGAAGTCAATAAATCACCAAAATTTACATGAACACTAAGGAACATATGGGAAGGTTCTGGAAAGTTTCACAGTCTATTGGTTGGGTTTTTCTACGGATTAAAAATCCACGTTTTTATGAGTTTTTGGTAGCCGGAAACGCACTGAAATGAAATCAGAAAAATCCCAAATTTTTACAGGGAGTTCCTGGATATGCAAGGTAGTTCCAAGAATATTTTTATAATTTTTGGACATCGGATGATAAACAAAGTGAATTATTTGGGTAAATACTGTTTTACAAATGATTTATTTGAGAAGTTAAAATAGCTTTATAAACTCCCAAGATAGTTTTATTGGAATCTATATATTTTTACTGAGTTCTACAAAAATTCCCACAATTTTATGAACTATGTAGATTAAATGAGATTTTTCGACTTTTAAAACGTTATTTACTAAATTCGACAGTTTACCGAGAACGAACCTGCCGAAACTAGGAACGGACCAAAACCTATTCTGTCTATAATTGGAACACTGGGTGTATTTTGGGAGGTTCAGGGTAAGCGGAACACTCTGGGTGTGTTCCACCACCGTTCGGGAGAATCCCCGACGGCAAGAATGGAAACTTAAATTTCGGCAACCTAAGCTCCCTAAACACCCAAACTCCCTTAATGAAAAGTTAAACTTTCTTAAATCACAACACGTTGGCACTATTGGTATTCCCGTACCATTATCCAAACGTGTCAAACAACCGACTTTGGCTGGCACGCGAACCGGTGCCCGGGAGCCAAATGTGAAACTAATCCTACCCTAACATCCATCACCACACCATGATACTATATGTACAATATGAACTGAAAATACCCACTTGGACCCAAGTTATAGGCATTACCGACCTAGCGATTGATATTAGTAATTACTTGCATGATTGCTGTTAAAGCCGAACAAGCTTACATATACTCCCATTTTTACCTGTGATGCTGCTATCCAGTGAGTTCACTTCCCCACTTTTAAATTGTTTTACTGTTTTCTGGGGACTTGCATGTTAAAAACTGTGTTGATTACAACAAGTTGGGAGTGAGTTTCACTCCCCCACTTTTAAATTGTTTTACTGTTTTCTGGGGTGATTTGCATGTTACAAAACTGTGTTAATTGCACCAACTTGGGGACGATATGAATTCCCTAACTCATGAATACCCCCATTGCAAGTGATTAACGTAAGCCGTGGGCAGTGAATAGTACTATTGGTCTGACAAACGCAGTTGCTCCGAACCAGTGTGGCCGGTAACAATGCAACTGCACGCGTCCTAACATTGGTTATGTTGTTAGGCATAACTACTTGGGGACATTCAACTGCATGTGACGTTGGTGGGCTAAAGTGTTCGTTGTGACACGGCCCGGTGCGATGATGTGTCTGCGTGACACGGTTTGGTTAAAATAGTCCAGGTTTAACTTGTGCTCTTCGTGTAATTCCATCTGTGACTATGAACAGTGCAATCAAACTTGTTAACACATATTTTTCCATAACAACTAAACCAGTGGAACACACCAGCAGCGTTTAGGTAACCCTTTTTTTAAAACTAACATGCATTTCAGGTAACTTGAGACTGGTGTGATCCGTGTATGTTGTTCAAGACATGATTATAAGCGAACCCAGATATAGACGCATGTGGCTTAGAAGACTTATGTGATTCATGGGAACACGCGGTTGTAACATACATGTAGTATGTAATCAACATTTTGTAAGTAATAAAATGTAGTGTCTTTATAAACAATGTGCTTGTACCAGAGGTGTTTGTTGCATCCCGTATTTTTTTCTTCCGCTGCAAGTCGGGGTGTGACAATCCTTGATCTTCAAACTTAACCGACAGAAGAATGAAACATCAGATTTCCAATGCCCAACATCAAACACTTCAAATTCCGCAAACACATAAAGTTTAATTCAATAAGATAATAACAAACTGAACTTTGAAAAAGTACATCCACCATCTTGATCAAAAGTCTTTAACCCTTCATGTATGATCTTATCTCGTCACGTATCTTCATGAATCAATCTCCTATCTTCACGAATCCACTGAAACCCCGATGGCTTTCATCTCCGATTTTCCCCTCAAATCAAGAAGCACCCCATTATTTCGAGAAAAGACTAGCAACCGTCTTGGAAGAGGGACCAAGAAACCAGTCTTCTTTACTCTAAACAACAACTTAATAAGGCTCAATCTTTAACTAGTCGTTACCTGAGAAATGAGTTTCATCATGTTAATACTTGATTAAAAACAAAAAGACACGAGAGAAAATTCCATCACACATGAGCCTTTTCACTCACAAGCTTTAGATTTACGAAGAAAGTAGGATTTTTTTTACTCCCCCTATTTCTTCATAAATTGTAAAAGTCCAACCAAGTCACTTCACCTTCGTTTCTTCCTCGAAAACCAGATAAAAGTTCCAAAATTTCCCAAAAACTCTACCAAGGACCAGATCCAAACACCAAGAATCTTGAAAAGAACACTGTGGATCACCATTACCGCGTTATCCCGACAAGCAAAAATCCGCACTTAATCAGAACAACATAAGTACCAGAGAACTTTTCAGTAATCGAAAACCGACTTCAAATTTCCGAACTACACAAATTATGGCTCTTCGCTAATTATCCGGTACCCCAGGTAACCCGAAATAATTTAGAAAAACTCGGAACATGCACAACTCGGAACTTCTGAACTACAGAAACTTCTAAACTTAGCTAATAATCTGGTACCCCAGGTAACCCAGAATTCTTAGAAAATTCGGAACTCCTAAAACCAGGAAGGTTTTGAAACCTTGGATCAGATCATCTGAATAGTACTTAGAATACAAAGAAACTAAGAACAAGCAAAGAAATAGAATATAACTTATAAATTTGAACGCAAAGAAATGTCGAATATAACTCAAAAACTACGAATTTAACCCATGAATTCGAACAACACCAACAAATTCGGATTTTTTTTGTTTTTTAGTCCACAGAGTATGAATACAAGATTATGTTTGGACATACAAGTCCTTACAATAAGTGCAACCAATAGTGTTCTAGAATAAGTTCAACCGATCACATTCTAGGATAAGTTCACCACCAAAATAAGTTCAACTTTATATCCTACTATTAAGTTCAACCAATCACAATCAAGAATAAGTTCACAAACAAAACCACCAACATATTCGGACTAGGAGATGAATAAGTCCTAACAACTGCTAAATTCGGACAAGGAATTGAACAGATCCTGACAACTCCTAAATTCGGACAAATTATTGAACAAATCATAAATTCGGACAAGGGTAAAAATAACAAACCCTTACACACCTTAAAGTAAATTCGGACAGGGTAAATGCACAAATTTGGACAAGACAAATCCCAAACTCGAACAGTAGGAATGAACAAATTCGGACAAGACAAATCCCAAATTCGGACAGTAGGAATGAACAAATTCGGACAAGACAAATCCTAAATTCGGACAGTAGGAATGAACTAATTCGGACAAGAACACTTGACCAAATTCGGACAAATGCCCAGTAAACTTTCTTCCAAGTTTGTTTCCAAGCGTGACTTCAGACTTGATCATCAATAAATTTGGAAGAAACAAATACGGACAACCAAACTTCTAACACATAATTAAATTCGGACATAACTTTTTCAGATCAAAACACAGATCTAAAACAACTTGCAAAAGAAGAAAACATCTCAGTTGACGAACAACTTCAATTTCTTCAAGTTTTCTGCCGAAACTTCACGTCTCCATGATGTTTTGCGGAAACAAACATCAAATCAAGAGCAATGGTGATTTGGAAGGCGGTTAGACTATTCCGAATCGTTAACCATGCTCTTATACCACCTGAAAGTCCCCGGGACCCCCTGGATCGATGACGAACAACATCCACTGCCCTCAGTTCAAAATGTGAACCATCAAAACGTAAAAGATAGAAAGATGTAGAAGATGAATCTCTTTAATATTGGAAACAATCATCACAGATTTACAAACCGAAAGAGTATACATCATCTACAAGCTGGTTTAGATCACTAAGAACTAAACCTAGCTCTCTCTCACTAACACATAGTCTCTCTCTAGAATGTGCACACACTGAAGGAGGATGGTTGGGGTTTTGTTAGAGTTGCACAAAGTTACCCTAATCTATGCTATACAACACATATATATACACTAGGGACTAAAACTTAACAAACTCGGACAACATGTCCTGACAAAACTATCTGAACTTACAATTATATTCGGACTCCTTTACATTCTACAAACTCAGACACCTCTAGTTTGACTTGGACCTTTGACTTCGTTGACCAGAACTGATAAAGCACTGTTACCCAGCGAGAGCTGCACTTACAGACTCCCCCTTAACTGTTGCTATCAGTTCTGTCTGGCATCGATAATCTTTAGTCACCGGATACTGCACTTGCATAGCTGGGCTTGCTGATACGCCATGTGGGCCTGGTTGAATTGGGCTTATGGATAAGCGGGAGGTGGTTGTGTGGGGGCCCATGTCTTGAGATGGGTAAGGAGTGGGCGGCACATGCCAAGACCCATATTGGGCCGGTTGAGGCTGTGAGGGTTGCTGAGTATGTTGCCACCATTGATTGTTTTGTTGTTGACGGGATCGGCCACGACCACGTTCGCCTCGATAATCTCGTCCACGGCCACGGTTACGGTTTGGATCATAAGAATTGTGTGAGTAGTTTTGGTAGCGGTGTTGACCAGGAGGAGTGACGTTTGTTGCCATCGGAGGTTAAGTGTTTTCTTTAGTGGAGTGATTAATGTTTTGAGGAGTAACAAGCACAGATTGATTCTGATTTTGACGAGCCACTTGTCGTTGCTGCTCCCGTTGCAGACTAGTTCATGCTTCATCCCAGGAAGGTGAATTTTGGTTGATAATGGCAGCCGTAACATCATATTCGGATGGGAGCTGATCGGAGTGTTGCGCCCCGGTCAAAGATAATATTTATAGGCCCGAATTACCCTTAACAAATGCATTAGTGGTAGTAAGGGGTCAATCCGTGAAGAGTTTATGGTTTACGTATGGACTAGCTTGATTATAAATTTGTCACGTTTTTATGAAGCTTGCTATGTTTAATTAATTTGTTTGATTGAAAGAAATGTTGAGACTAACCAACATTGGTGGTAAAATTGATTAACTACTAAGATTCCATTGACTATAATTAACAAAAGCACAACTAACGATTTAAACAATGTTTGAGACAAAGGGTTCAAACCTGGTTTCGGTAATTGCCAACCTAGGGTTTATACAAGTTTTAGACTCAACTCAATTGTATAACCACTAACGGATTTAGTGTACCGTGACTTAGGTGCCAATAACTATCAACGTTCCGAGGAACGAACAAGAATGCACTTTGTAATCACAACAAGTAAAACCTAACCATGACAACGCATAAATACACATAACCATTTCGCGAAGTCATAACTTTATAATCGTTCGACAATTTAAGAATACGAAACAAATGTAAACTATTGTCAATGGTTTCAAAAATCAATACAAATTATCACTAAGTTGAATCAAAGAACAATTCAAAACCCTAAATTAAACAACTACCTACACCGTGGTGAAACTGAAGTGATTAGCCACTCATGGTGAACGGAACTTGATCAACGGAGGATGAAAGCTCGGATTTTGACATCTTGAAGTTTGATGATGGAGATGAATGGTGATTAGGGTTTATGGTGAATGGTGTATTGGTTGGATTGAAGGTTGAAGGATGATGGTGATGATGATGAACTAGGGTTAGGATCGGGATGGATGATTTGGATGATTGGTGGTGATTGATGTTGAAGTAGATGATGATTCTTAGCTCCAAGAGGTGTTTCTAGGTTCAAAATTATGTAACCCCCAAAGAAAGAGTCAAAACAAGTGATATAACCCATCCCCCAACTCAAAAATCAAGTTTTTTCGTGAAGTGGGAATGTAGGTGGCGTTGCTGACGGCCATTTAGGGTGTCCCCAACGGGCCCTGGAAGTCTCAGTTTCACCTGACGGCTTAATCTGTTGTTTACGAAGGTTTCTGGACGACGGAACATTCTGGGGGCGTCGGGGACGACCCTTTTGGACGTTGGCGACGGTGCCCCCAACTCCTGTTTTTGGTTTTCTTCATAACTTCTTCGTTTTAGCTCCGTTTTGTTCACTGTTTTCGCCCACGTCTTCGTAATTCAGCCCTCTATCATTCCATCTTCCAATATCTTCATTTTCAATCCATTAACATCCCCTACAACATATCCAATCTTCATGGTTAACACCAACTTGTTTTCTGTTTTTTATTTTCGCATTCCCGATGCTCTGTAAAGCTCCCAAATAGCTCTTTAAACTCAGTTAGACCATCAAAACACAAATCCAATTAAAAGTAGGCTATTCGAAATTAAAAGCTAGTAAATACATGAACTTAAACATGATAAAGCACCGGTTTTCGACCACGCATCAGGAGCCCCCGAACCAATTGCCTTACGAGTATTGCTTCGCTTACCGGAAACCCAACATCACCGAGTTGATCAGCAATTTCTTCCAGCTTCTGACAATAGTCGTCTAGAGAAGAACATGCTCCAAGTGTTAAGTTTGTGAAGTCATGTTCAAGAGTCGTAGCATGCGAACCTTTGTTGTTGAGAAAAATGCTTTCAATTTGACCCATGTGGTTCGTATCGTGGCATCGGTTTCAAGAACCCGAACCATAAGATCATCGGAAAAAGTGGCATAGATCCACTGAAGTATGAGGGCATCAATTTCACACCATGAACCGTAGTTCTCATCGGCCTCTTCTGGTGGCGGTGTTTCGTCAAGATGATCTAGAACTTTGTACGCTTTTGCATGCAACTTGAATAACTTTACGCATGAGGAATATGTCACCTTGCTGCCGTCGAGGTGCGAACCTTATTTTGGATGTTGGTGACTGTATAGGCTGGGTGAAGGGATGGAGCTTTGGGTTCGGCTGAGGTGGTTGCTTTATCGTTTTTGTCGGACATGATTTCGGTCGAAACAAGAGGAAGAAAAAAAAAAGATGAGGCGGCTAGGTATTACAAAGCGCTGGCTCTGATACCATAAAATCACTTATGGTTTTCTCAATAATCCGTGTCCTCCACTCTTCATAACGATACTACGACATTTGTTGATTCCGCTTCTCCGTTAACCGCCCCTTGCCGCCCACGCCGCCGCCGCTCATTGGAGTATGGTCCCTCGCCGCGCCGCCTGCAAAACTACGGTCCGCGGCCGCCCTGCTGCATTGGATGCCTCTTGAACAGGATTACAAAATCATTAAAAATTGTTGATTCTCATTGAAGATTATGGAATTTTGGAGGAAGTTTTGACTGAATCAAAGATTTTATTTAGGGTTTATTATTGTTCTTGTTTTCATGGTTTTTGTTTTATCAGTCTAAGCTTCTAGTTTCCTTCCGCTACGACTGCTGGGGAGCATTAGACTATGGGCCAACGGGCTCAATTAGTTTTCTAGGGTTACCCGTAATCCTTATATATTGTAACCTACTCATTCAATAATAATCAATCAGTCTTTCACTATCTCACATTATTATCTATATATTATCTTCAATGTTGTTATTTTTGGCTTTATTTTTATTTTTATTATTTTCATTAGTATTACTACACTATTATATATTCTAAAAATTGCTGTCATTTTATTTATATTATATTATTATATTATTATTATTATTATTATTATTATTATTATTATTATTATATTATTATATTATTATTATCTTTAATGTTGTTCGTTGCTTTGATATTATTTTTATTATTAGTACACTATAATTTCTTAACTTTTTTGTTACATGTGTTGTTATTATTATTTTTATGTTTTTTTACTTTAATATTATTGATTTATAATAATATTTTATTATTGTTTTCTTTTATTATTATTATTATTATTATTATTATTTGTTGTTATTTTTTTTATCTGTTATTGTGTTTTTATAACACTAAAGCTCTGACGATTTTTCATGGGTCAATATGGCTACAATCAAATATTGGTTTAACTAAGCACGGACAATTGTTATAGTTTTTTATCTGTTATTGTTGTTTTTCTCTTCTGGGTACGCTAAACACTTTTTGTGTAGTTAAATCTAATATTGGTTTAACTAGTTTTTTTTAGTTGTTTAAATGCAATGTTCCCGCTGCATCCTTTGGAGGAAAAGTATCTGGTTAATACTTAACATATATAGTTGATTGTTCTCAGCTGTTTTTTATTTCGTTTTTCCAATTAGTTTTGTGCACTCCTTTGTGCTATTTAAAAATGACATTTAGGTCATTTGTAGTCAAAACGTCTTTGAAGAGGTGTTGTTTGACACGTGTCGTCCGTCAGCAGGGCGTTTTAGAGCCTCTCTCCGTTACAAAACGCCCCACTACGGTGGCCTTAAAATTGAAAGTTATGAAATAAGGGAGTCAAACTGACAAAAACTGAAAAGCAACTGTCATCAAAACACATATTATATACGGGTCGGTCATGCACATGCTGTTCTCTGAAGCACTTTTATTTAGTTAATTTGTATTCTTTCGTTACTAAAAGGAAAAACGTTATATAACACGCTTAATTGTAAAGTGGTATGTTCTTAAATCCTGTGTATGCGTTGAAAATCATACTCCGACTTAATCAACACAACACTCAGCTACTTTTCAAGCTACTGCGCAGACCCCATCCGCACGCACACAACAATGGCAGGTAGAGATAGTACAAGTGGCAAAAGCCTACAATCAATCAGCATGCATCAGGCTCTGTCAATACAATTCTCACGATAATAGTCGTGCAGGAGACAAAAAGTATTAAGGACAATGGCATGTAGCCAATCTGCGTGAGCCATTCACTACTCAGGATGTCCACTCACAGCTGATGACTGATTCGACAACAAGTACACTCGGCAGGCCACGTGGCACCAATCACCGTACGCCTACGTCCCTTTACCTCTACAAACACCATTTGTCTTATCGGAGGGGACATACCGAATATATCTTGTTGGCGACGTTCGACCCAAGGCCCATCAACCCATCTCCTTCTCCATACTCTTCGGCTAAAAATACTAACCTTCAACCTGTTTAAGGATCCGTTCTCTCTCACTCTCACAATTAACACACTCATTTTAGTTCTTAAAGTGATAATTATTCTCATGCTGAAGGGTGGTTAGGAAGAGAACCCCATCTTCTCCTCCTCATAGCAAGCTTACGTGTTTCTTATTTTGTAGATTCACTCTCAAGACATCATTACTCATTGATTAGAAGAGATTAAGGATTTACCCCCTTTTCGAGACCACTTCCTTAGTTCTTACCCAACACAGATTAGAAATGGTGTTTCATGAGTGTATGTACAACTAAAATAATTATCCTAATATACTTTTGAAGAAAAACCAGTTCAGATTTGTAGGAGATAGAATAACGATGGACTCTCGACCAGGGGTTATCTTCTAGATATCTTCTCTTAATCGATGCAGTTGGAATCTTCTTGGGAATGATTTACAAAAAAGAACAACGTTACTCATTAAGAGGAGAAGAGGGTTATTCTCTTAAACAGGCTCCGGCGTGAAAATGTGTGTTGTTCTTTCAAATGTGAAAGGAAACAAGTGTTTATGTTTAGAGTGTGAGGGTAAAAGTTGGAATCCTAAGACCTTTGGTGGAGGTTGGTATTTATAGCCAAATGGTTGGAGAAGAAAATGGGTTGACAGGCTCATGGGTCAGACGTTGCTTTCAAGGAATATTCATTTGGTCCCCTTTGACACGACATGTAATGTGAGCAGAGGTGGGAATACGATGGCGCGTCATGATTGGTTACATGTTGCTTTTAAAATCTACTTGTTATCATGACTGTCCTCAGCATTAGTGGAGATGATGATAGGTGAAATGACGCACACTGATTGGGAAAACGTCGCTCTCACCTGTACCGTTGGTCCCCCTGCATGATTGAGCATCATGGGGATCTTTGTAACATCCGTCGAAAAACGGGTTTTCAAAACCCGCTTCGTTTATTTAACGAATATCAAGTTATAAAATTTTGTTGCGTATTTATGATTAATTTTAATTTTAAACAATACATAATTAATAAACAAATTAGGATTTAAAAACAAAAATTGTTAAAAAGTGAAAATAAGAAAATTAAAAATAAAACAAGGCTGCCGGGATTCGAACCCGGGTCAGCCGGGTCAGCCAAGTCTTAACTCTCATTCACCAAACCACTCCGCCACTTGTGTTCTTTAGTAATATATCGAAACAATTAATTCAAATAACAAAACACAGAAAATCAAATTCAGTCAATGACGCGCCCATTTCGCAGTCGCCGGAAATCCCGACGACTTCGCCAATAATTGACGGTTTCTATCGATTTAATGGAAGAATTAATCCTAACATCGGTTATAACCGATGTCTAAACCCGCGACATCAGTCGTAACCGCCGGAGAACAGCATACCATGAATCGAGACTGAAATCAGACCCAATTCGTCTCGATTCTTCCCTATAAATACACCTACAAGTCTCTGGTAGCCTTTTCGCTCAAAATCGCACATTTTCTCCAAGAAATTTCACTCGCCGGAAATATCCTGCCATCACCGGACTTTCGCCGGAAAACCGAGACTCACCTTAAAACGGTAAATACCTCGACTCTTTCTGTTTCAATCCGTTGTTAGACTGTTACTAACTTCAATCCAACAATCAGAATCAATCCTAGACGACGTAGCCGGAATATTCAGCTCTCGCCGGAAAACCTCTGAAATTTCTAATCTCACGCTGTGAATCGGTATAATCATTCAAACTTCTGTTAATCCTTGTTTAAGTACCCCCTTTCATAACTAATCGAACAGAACTGTTAATCGATTCTAACAGCCGAAGTTCACAAAACAGAGCCGACGAATCTTTGCCGGAGTTCTGTGAAAGACACTGATCGGTACATCCTTTCCCCAAACTCTCTCCGTTCATTACTTTTCAATTACTTATAATGCTTGTTAATCGAATTAGACATGAAACAGTTGAATTATCATTATCTGTGTTCTTGAGCGAAGAAGACGAAGTTCGGTTATGTTACGAGATTAATTAAAATTAGTATTATGAACGGGTTAGACAACAGTCCAGCGGTGGACTGTGTGCAAACAATTAATACACGACGCGAGTTCGATTCCTATCACAACCTTAACCTCTGAAATAAAAATGTTTTTTTTTTAGAAACCGAACAGGGTTAACTCAGTAAGATGTTAAGTATAATAAAAACCGGAATATTAACCAGGTTAGACACACAGTCCATCGGTGGACTGTGTGCAACACTAACTCGCACGTCCCGGGTTCGAGACTGGTTAACGGCACCGGTTCAATGCAATTAAAATCCCTTTTAAAAATAAATGATTTTCGGATTAAGTTAAATAGTATATAAATATAATTAAAAACAGAAATATTTCGGGTTAGACACGTAGCTCAGTTGGTAGAGCTGCGTGCACGCGTACGGGAGGTCACGGGTTCGAGTCTCACCCAGTGCACATATATAAGCGACCGGACGGTCAACGGTCAACGGTCATGGTCAACGGTCAAAAGTCAACATTTTTTTTATTTTTATTTATTTATTTAATTTAAAATCAATTAAAAATACTTAAAAATAACGTTTTTAAAGTTAGAAAATAGCCTTAAACTCACAAAAATATATCCAAAAATCCTATTAAAATAGTTAATAAAATCCACATATTTACCGTACCTTTTTGTTATTAATTAGGTTAGTTATTCCTCGTCGATCAATCCTCTAACTCGTGCGCAATCAACATCATCCACCGAACGCACCCAAGGTGAGTGAATCTCTATAAATTCCCCGTTTTAATCACGATTTTGGGGTGTATCGTGTGTCTTATTATTTATCACATTTAAACTATTGTGCATCTATCATATCCATGAACAAATGTGTATTCAACATGTATTATCTGTTTGTGTGATTATTGTTTAGATTAAATTTATCATTTTCAGTACATACATTTTCATAGGCCGCCGCTCCCCATTACCTATGAGTGTTGAGCTGTTCCCCATTACCTATGAGCGTGAACGAGGCGTTGCCAACACACGATCGGCTCCGTTAATTGCGTCTTGATCGCACATACATTTCATCATAGGCCGTCTGCTCCCCATTACCTATGAGCGTGAGCCGTTCCCCATTACCTATGAGCGTGAACGAGACGTTGCCAACATTTACATTATCATTCATGTTACATATTCATGCAAGGTGTTTGTTATTGTATGCTATTTGTTTGTTATTGTATATTTACTTACGTTTGTTCATATATGATTATTGCGCAACTTTTCCATATTAAATACAACAAGAAATAAATAATAAATGTTTCTAACAAGGTTAACTCGCCAACTTTTTGTTGATCCAAAAACCATTTTTACACATGATACAGGTGAACAGGATGAAGCAAGGAAAACATAGGAAATGCCTTAGAAGAAAATAATGAAGTCTAGAAAGATGTGTAGAACATGTTGTAATTATGATTGTATGATCTCCTTTGAATTGTAATAATAAATATGAAACATTATAATAAATGTCATGAGCTTTGATGAAAACCCAATCATGCCCCGATCACCTTTTCCGCTGCGGGTCGGGGTGTGACAGATTGGTATCAGAGCTTTTGACTATAGGGATATAGGATAGGTTATTAGACCCTTAGAGCCTATACTATAGTTGATTAGATTTTAGTTGTTTATGTGGTTATATGCAAACTCATGATGTTTATTTCTTTCATATTTATTTCATACACAAATGCATGCAAACACTTCCGATACTACATTTTGTGATACATAGTGAATTATACTTATAGTCAAACATACATAATTACATACACTTTCATCATACATATTTCAATGCTCACATATTCAAATCATCTTCATACTTCCGTTATTCAAGATTTGGTCGCATTTTTCATTTTTCAAATCTCATCAAAGTGAGTTCTGCGACGGGCATGTAGTAACTGTAAGGGTACAAGTACCGGTAGTCGGAACGTCCTGTCTAGGTTGGCATTCATATAAATCCAATATAACGGACCAGTTTGCCTACCTGGGGACTAACGATGAGAGTACGAAGGACCTATTAGGCCAAAGCATGCCACACCAAACGTCTCGAATTAACCCCACTTTGAGGTGTCACTATGTCCACACCTGGATACATTCCGAATACGTTACATACATATTTCTCGATTTTCTCTGGGTTTTAGTGTACATAACCAGGCTAACACATGCGAACCATATGAAAAACCCGGTAATCATGGGGGCCCACATGATTACGAAGGTGAAGTATGGCGACATGCAAGGCCCAATTACGAGCAAAGCCCAAGACATCCTATGGATTTAGTAGATTTATTATTCTATATCTATTTTATGAATGTTCATTCCTAAATACGACACATGATCCCAAAAACATCCAACTCATACTCTTGTTATGTATTCCTTGTAGATGTCTCCTAATTCCGCTCGTAGGAAGATGAGAGCAGGAAAAGCCAGCGAGCGCATGGCTGCCCAAATCGCTCAACAAATGGCTGCCGTAATACCCAACATTGTAGTTCAAGTTCAAAAAGCCCTTACCGCTAACCCCGTCAATCAAGAAGATCAAAATGTTGTCAACCCTCCCCCAATTACCACTAAATGCACCTTCAAGCATTTCAAATCCTGCGACCCTCCAAAATACGAAGGGACTGAAGGTGTCACCGCTCTCCTCCATTGGTTTGAAGAAATGGAAAACACTTTTCTAAATTGCGATTGCCCCGATGATCGCAAAGTGCGATATGCTACTGGTCGTTTACTTGGAATAGCACTTACATGGTGGAATACAGAGAAGGCCAAACGAGGTGTTGAAGATACTATGACTTTGACTTGGGATGAGCTGAAGGAAATCATGACAAGACGGTTTTGCCCAAGAAGAGAAATCAAGAAATTGGAGGATGAGTTCTATTCTTTGAAACAAAAGGAAGGCGACCACACCACATACAACAAAAGATTCCTCGAGTTAAATCAAATGGTTCCAACTTGTTCACTCCTCTTTACCGTTTGATCGAGCACTACATTCGAGGTCTTCCTTCAAAAATTCAAGACTCTGTAATAAGTACCACGCCTGCAACTTTGGAAGCAGCAATGGAGTTAGCTACAGAGCTCACCGAGAACCGCATACAGAATAAAGACTTCAAGGAGGAGAAGAAGAAGGGTAAAGCATCAACTGAAACCTCAAACTCCACCCAAACCGAATACCCTTCTCAACCCATTTCTAAGAGAAAACGAGATGGGCAACTTTTCGCTGTCACCCAACGCAATCAACCAGTCTCACAAGCCGTACCTCTCCAAGCTATCCCAATCACTCAAGTAGCACCCAACTCAACTTACCTAAACAAGAAACCTTACATTGGACCTCACCCTCAATGTAACACCTGCTTTTATCACCATCCATCTACCTTACCTTGTCGACTATGTGCGAATTGTGGACGCTATGGTCATTTGAGCAAGGTTTGCCGCACCCCTCAAAACCAAACCTCACCCCCTACTCAAAACATGATCCAAACATATCAACAACCCCAATACCCCATGTTACCTTATGTTCGAGCTTGTTTTAATTGTGGCGACCCTACCCATTATAGAAACACATGCCCTCGATTGGTTAACATCATAAACGCCCAAGCTCAAGCAAACCCAGTTAACCAAGCAAATCAAGAAAATCCAACCACTAGGCCACCAGCAAGAGGAAGAGTTTACAACATCAACGCAAATCCTGATGAAAATAATGACGGCCCAAACGAACCACCCAACTAGTTTCTTCACCAAAAATCAAGAGTTCAACTCCAACCGCTTAGTGTTTATGTTTTATTTATGTTTATCTCAATCTTCATGTATCTCATTTATAAATCGGAAATTGAATCCAAGAATCTTAATGCGAATTACTATCTCAATTTTGTTTTATACTCATTGATTTAGCATTCATATCATCTCATCATTTAAAGAAATTGGATTGTGATCTATTTCTACATAGACTAACCTCTCCATTATAACAAACGAGAGAGGTACTGTCACCATTCAAACATATATACTATCAGAATTAAGACTCAAACTTTGGTTATTGTGTTTGTTTATGTTCTAGAGTCATATCATAGAACCAATCATGACTTACTGATAAAACCAATGAAAATTTGACAAGAATATGGTGGATACGCCGCTGGTACTTCCTATATATAAGTATTCTTGCCAAAGGATCAGAGGCATTGTCAGGCGGTTATGAGAAGTTCCATGTAGGATTTAGTATTGTCTTGGTTGAAGTTAGTTTTATACTCACTGATTTTAGCATTCATATCATCTCATCATTTAAAGAAATTGGATTGTGATCTATTTCTACATAGACTAACCTCTCCATTATAACAAACGAGAGAGGTACTGTCACCATTCAAACATATATACTATCAGAATTAAGACTCAAACTTTGGTTATTGTGTTTGTTTATGTTCTAGAGTCATATCATAGAACCAATCATGACTTACTGATAAAACCAATGAAAATTTGACAAGAATATGGTGGATACGCCGCTGGTACTTCCTATATATAAGTATTCTTGCCAAAGGATCAGAGGCATTGTCAGGATGTTATGAGAGGTTCCATGTAGGTTTTAGTAGTAGAAGTTTTGTTTTAGGATATAACCTTATCTTTCCAAACATATCAAAACACTTGCGTATGAAATCATATTTAGTCAATCAACTATGTTTATCAATATTCATTATCATAGGCATCAAAAAGCGATTCCTATAGCAGGGTACTCAACCCTTACAAGGAACGTTACCGCCTCAAGCAAAATTTAAACTCTTACTCCCTTCTAAGTGTGTAACTGTCAAATTAAAACACCATCCTTTTGTGACAAACATGCCACTACTTAAATTTCGGGACGAAATTTCTAAAATAGGGGATACTGTAACATCCGTCGAAAAACGGGTTTTCAAAACCCGCTTCGTTTATTTAACAAATATCAAGTTATAAAATTTTGTTGCGTATTTATGATTAATTTTAATTTTAAACAATACATAATTAATAAACAAATTAGGATTTAAAAACAAAAATTGTTAAAAAGTGAAAATAAGAAAATTAAAAATAAAACAAGGCTGCCGGGATTCGAACCCGGGTCAGCCAAGTCTTAACTCTCATTCACCAAATCACTCCGCCACTTGTGTTCTTTAGTAATATATCGAAACAATTAATTCAAATAACAAAACACAGAAAATCAAATTCAGTCAATGACGCGCCCATTTCGCAGTCGCCGGAAATCCCGACGACTTCGCCAATAATTAACGGTTTCTAACGATTTAATGGAAGAATTAATCCTAACATCGGTTATAACCGATGTCTAAACCCGTGACATCAGTCGTAACCGCCGGAGAACAGCTGACCATGAATCGAGACTGAAATCAGACCCAATTCGTCTTGATTCTTCCCTATAAATACACCCACAAGTCTCTGGTAGCCTTTTCGCTCAAAATCGCACATTTTCTCGAAGAAATTTCACTCGCCGGAAATATCCTGCCATCACCGGACTTTCGCCGGAAAACCGAGACTCACCTTAAAACGGTAAATACCTCGACTCTTTCTGTTTCAATCCGTTGTTAGACTGTTACTAACTTCAATCCAACAATCAGAATCAATCCCAGACGACGTAGCCGGAATATTCAGCTCTCGCCGGAAAACCTCTGAAATTTCTAATCTCACGCTGTGAATCGGTATAATCATTCAAACTTCTGTTAATCCTTGTTTAAGTACCCCACTTTCATAACTAATCGAACAGAACTGTTAATTGATTCTAACAGCCGAAGTTCACAAAACAGAGCCGACGAATCTTTGCCGGAGTTCTGTGAAAGACACTGATCGGTACATCCTTTCCCCAAACTCTCTCCGTTCATTACTTTTCAATTACTTATAATGCTTGTTAATCGAATTAGACATGAAACAGTTGAATTATCATTATCTGTGTTCTTGAGCGAAGAAGACGAAGTTCGGTTATGTTATAAGATTAATTAAAATTAGTATTATGAACGGGTTAGACAACAGTCCAGCGGTGGACTGTGTGCAAACAATTACATACACGACGCGAGTTCGATTCCTATCACAACCTTAACCTCTGAAATAAAAATGTTTTTTTTTTAGAAACCGAACCGGGTTAACTCAGTAAGATGTTAAGTATAATAAAAACCGGAATATTAACCAGGTTAGACACACAGTCCAGCGGTGGACTGTGTGCAACACTAACTCGCACGTCCCGGGTTCGAGACTGGTTAACGGCACCGGTTCAATGCAATTAAAATCCCTTTTAAAAATAAATGATTTTCGGATTAAGTTAAATAGTATATAAATATAATCAAAAACAGAAATATTACGGGTTAGACACGTAGCTCAGTTGGTAGAGCTGCGTGCACGCGTACGGGAGGTCACGGGTTCGAGTCTCACCCAGCGCACATATATAAGCGACCGGACCGGTTCAACGGTCAACGGTCAAAAGTCAACATTTTTTTTTATTTTATTTATTTATTTAATTTAAAAATCAATTAAAAATACTTAAAAATAACGTTTTTAAAGTTAGAAAATAGCCTTAAACTTACAAAAATATATTCAAAAATCCTATTAAAATAGTTAATAAAATCCACATACTTACCGTACCTTTTCGTTATTAATTAGGTTAGTTATTCCTCGTCGATCAATCCTCTAACTCGTGCGCAATCAACATCATCCATCGAACGCACCCAAGGTGAGTGAATCTCTATAAATTCCCCGTTTTAATCATGTTTTTGGGGTGTATCATGTGTCTTATTATTTATCACATTTAAACTATTGTGCATCTATCATATCCATGAACAAATGTGTATTCAACATGTATTATCTGTTTGTGTGATTATTGTTTAGATTAATTTATCATTTTCAGAAATACATTTTCATAGGCCGCCGCTCCCCATTACCTATGAGCGTTGAGCTGTTCCCCATTACCTATGAGCGTGAACGAGGCGTTGCCAACACACGATCGGCTCCGTTTGATTATCCTTGATCGCATATACATTTCATCATAGGCCGTCTGCTCCCTATTACCTATGAGCGTGAGCCGTTCCCCATTACCTATGAGCGTGAACGAGACGTTGCCAACATTTACATTATCATTCATGTTACATATTCATGCAAGGTGTTTGTTATTGTATGCTATTTGTTTGTTATTGTATGTTTACTTACGTTTGTTCATATATGATTATTGCGCAACTTTTCCATATTAAATACAAAAAAGAAATAAATAACAAATGTTTCTAACAAGGTTCACTCGCCAACTTTTTGTTGATCCAAAAACCATTTTTACACATGATACAGGTGAACAGGATGAAGCAAGGAAAACATAGGAAATGTCTTAGAAGAAAATAATGAAGTCTACAAGATGTGTAGAACATGTTGTAATTATGATTGTATGATCTCCTTTAAATTGTAATAATAAATATGAAACATTATAATAAATGTCATGAGCTTTGATGAAAACCCAATCATGCCCTGATCACCTTTTCCGTTGCGGGTCGGGGTGTGACAATCTTCATGTATAGTAGCTAGTGGACGCTGTTTGGTTGCACGTCCCTTTCTCCTTGTAGTGTTTGTGTCCCCAGAGCTGAAATGGTTGTGAGCCCCGCGGAGAATTTTTGGAACCAGCTGAGTGTTTTAGATTATAGAATGGGTAAAGTTATGCTCGCGTAGGGGCTGGGTCGCAGCCTACGCGACATTTGGGACCATACTCCTCTAAGTCCCCCTACTCCGGTGTGGCTTCCGTTTGTGGTAGTTAGCGGGTGGAACTCTAAACTACGTGAGTGTTTTTTTTTTCTTTTTTTTTACATGGGTGTTATTTGAGTGTGTGACCCCAGTTGAAGGGTGCACACTTGTGAAAAGTGTACACGTGCGGTTTGACTTTAGAAAGGTGCACACACGTGAGTGTGGCTTTTGAAAAGTGCACACATACGGGTTTTACTTTGGAAAGGTGCACACATGCAAGTGTGGCTTTGGAAAACTGCACGCATACGAGTGTGGCTTAAAATTTTACACACTTTCTGGTGTGTCTTGGAATTGTGCATATTTATGGGTGTTTTTTTGACTTGGAGAGAGTGCACACTTGCGTATGCGGTCGTGTATTTAAAGTTTGAAAAAGATTCAATGTGGATAATGTTTGGTGAGAAAGATGATGTGGCATCTGACACTGTGCAAGGAAATGACGAATTTCGTGTTAGTAATGTTTTTCACCTTTGTCATGAGCATAACAACCATGTGCGTGAGTGAATCATCGTTTCTTATTTCCTATGTCATGTGGCGCCTGTTTAGTGGACCATGGTGGCAAGTGGGCTGGCACGGTTACTCATCACATTAAATGCGATGGGTATAAGTAGGCGTTTAACCCTCATATTTTCCACTGTTGCTCTTTCATATTTTCTTCCTCTCTCGAAATCACTTGAAGATCTTCAAATCTTTAAATCTTCAAACTGTTCGTTGTAATTTCCCATAATTCTTTAAGGGATTCAAGGTTTCTTCCAGAAAATTTCCATATTTTCTACAAGCATGTCAACTTCTTTGAATATAGATGAGACCGTGAAGGGAAAGTGTAAGAATTCCTCCATGCCTCAGACGTCGAATAGGGTAGGCTATGTTCAAACTTGCAATTTCCGAACAGATGGGGTGCTATATATTATGTGGAGGGGCAAACTGTTGCACAAGCACCACCAGGGATGATCGCGTTGTACGTTGACTTCTTTTATGATGGGAACTTTCGGCTTCCCATCACAAAGCTCGTTGCAAACTTACTAGTCAGGTATGGGATTAATATATCCCAATTGAGCGCTCTTGGGATGGTGTGCATAACTCACTTTGAATTTTGTGGCAAATCCCCGGGTATCACTCTGGATTGGGATAAGTTTAACGTTTTTGGAAGCAAAGATTCTTCTTTATCTGGGAGGCGGTGATACTAATGAAGTTGACTTTCTGGGAAGGAGGCAAGAGGATTCAAAAAAAGAAGGTGATGGAACATGAGAACCATGAGTACGCTCTACAGCGGTGGGTATGAGTACGCGAACCCGCTGCCTTAGAAGCCCATGCCTCAAAGTCCCTTGGTGGCGGTGGGTATGAGTATGCTCTAGGGATTGAGTAAGGAGTTGCACGTGCCGATTTATAAGTGTGGAGATGTTGGTAAGTTATGCACTTAGCTTTTCTTGTTTTGTCATGCTTGCTCTTATTTGACCTTTTTGTGTTGCCCAAGGCACGTGCTGTGCTGCTTTACAAGTGTAGAGATGTTGGTAAGTTATGCACTTAGCTTTTCTTGTTTGTTCATGCTTGCTCTTCTTTAACCTTTTCGTGTTGCGCAATGAAAGGTATATACAATGAGTTGCTGGACAATGTCATGGGGAGATGGGTTTGCGGAAATTAGAAACAGATTGCGGTCCAGTTTCTATTTTCTAGTGAAGCAGAGTTAAGCAAACCATTGCCAACTACTACAGGTGTGCAACATGTTCTTGTAAGCCTTGTAAAGTCGTGACTCCTGCAGGGGAGGAGATTTTGATTCTCTCCAGCGAGGCGTTAGTGGCTTCTTCTAGACAGTTCTTAACTCCTCTACACGTTGTGACCTTTGTAGGTGGGACTTCTTGGTCCACCACGGCCAAGTGGAGGTTAGTGGACACGTGGAAGGTGCTAGTGGTAGAGATACAGAGAGTGGTGAAGGTAGTAGGAAGAAAATTTTGTTGCCCTAAGCCTCTGGGTTCTATTGGAACTGATCCCCGCAAGGATGGTGTGTCGGTGGTGCTGAGTCTGATGCGAGTTCTAAGAAAGGTAACCCAAAAATTGTGGCGAGTCTAAAGAGGGTGCGAGACAGTGATGACTACAATATAGTGTCAGAGACATATGTTGGAGTTGGTGGAGGTATAAATGAAGATGTTGATTGAGGCACAGTGCGGGTGCGTGTAGTGGTTCTGCTGAGGTGCCAACTTTGGCACCACCACTACTGCCACAACCATTATTTCGCGGGGTAGCTAGGTGAGTGATTTGCAATATAAGTTGTATGCCATGAACTTGCGAGCAAGAAGCGCTTTGGTTTTTCTAAGTTTCAGGCCCCCTCAAAGAAGCTAAGCTTGACAGAGATGATGGTCAAGGTTGATGTGATCTCCCTAGGTATGCCCATATCTCACATCTTTTGTTGCTTTCATGCTTACGCATGTAACCCTTGTTTGATTTTGTCTTGTTTCTTGAACAAATGCAAGTGTGGAAAAAAGCAGTAGGGGGTTTGAGCAGGGGTGAGGGCTCACATGGTGGGCATGTGAATCCCATAACTGTTATAAAGCACCCCGCACTCTGGGCGCCAGTGGTGTATTAACTTCCCCAACACCAAGTGTTGATCAACTCCCCTACCTCCGTATCCCCTTTCATCGGTTCAAGATAATGGTTAAAGTTTGGAGGGGGCTTGTTGGAGCTAGTAATAGCGAAGACTATGGGTTTTGAGAAGCTGATTGGTTCTGAATTTCCCATTTCTAAGGCTTCGCACTCGGGGAGAGGCCACGTGTGTTGGGGCTTGGAGTGAAGCTCTTTTTGATGAAGAGGAAGAAGAAGATAGGAAGCCCAAGTCTCCCCTAGTTCAATGCATAACCCAAAAGAGACCAATTGGACAAATGTATGGGACTAAAGCTGGTGGTGATGTGCATTTGGACCAGCAAGCTGGTGAAGGTCCGTGATCAAGCGGTTCTAGACGAAAGTTAGTGCGTAAACGTATATAGCAGTTTCGGTAGAATGTTATTAAGAATGGAGTAGAAACAGAATGCAGCGGAAGTCTTCATTCATACCGAAAGAGTATACATCTTTAAGTCCAGCTGCCGTAGTTCCTCGAAAGAATCCGACAGCACCTCCCCGTAGGGATGCCAAAAACTTAAATGACAATGAACAACACACCTATATATAGTGTAACAAGTTCGCCCAGAGTGTGCATGGATAAGTTCGGGCTAACTTGTCCATGACATGTCAAGTTCGGGCGAACTTGACCATGACATGTCAAGTTCGGGCGAACTTGTTCCCAATTACACTATTCGCTCCGTATTTTGGTCGTGTGTTCAATTCTAACCTATACAATATTCAACACACGCTCAATCTAGCCTATTCGACAAGTGACGAACACAAAATGCATCAACAGATTCCCCCTTGTTCGTTATTGTCGAAGCTTGATCTTCAAATCTCTAAGCCGTGTTTGAATATTCTGCAACTTCAATCAATGTGTCTGTCGATGTCGTCGAGACGCGTCAACAAATTCCCCCTTAATTGATGATCCGGGCTCGCATTATCAACTTTCAATTCTGCTGAAATCTCCAGTTCAGAACTTTGGTTGCACGGTTTCCGACCTCCTCTGATTTGCTCGAGCAATCAAATTTTCTTGAATAATCATCAACTCGAAGCTAATCAATGCAGCAGCTTCTCCGTTTCGACGATAACCGCATCCGAGTTCAGTTTTTAAATAAGCGTTGAGCATCGAGAGTTTATTCCGCACACTCCTAAAATATCAAAACTCAACCGTCAGTTGATAGAAACTTCAAATCACCGCATCGGAAAACTTCAAATCAACGAATACCCTTGAAAATCTGAAATCCCGATTTCCGTAATCACAGTTAAGCACTTTTCAGAAAGATTTGATCAGCAAATCGGTAATCTGCTCGATCAGCAAATCTTCATCGGAAACATATAATCTGGTAATGCATCGAATCTGAAAAACATACGTCCATGACCAAAATCACATTCTTCCTCTTCAGTCATAATGCCAGATATATAGCTATCTCCGGTAGACCAGCACCACTTAATCACCAAACATCATCATCCAACGGCGGTTAGTCCAAAGAGAAGAATGATTCATCTGCTTGAAGAGTAAAAATAATAGCCACCAAAGGCTATCATCAGTATATCTTGAATAACTTCAGATCTCCTTGGTAATTTTGAAACCATCCGTCTGCAGAGCTAGTCATTAATTCCTAAGATCATCACCGAACGTTTTGAACGTCCTCAGTTCCTCACTGGTACTAACGACTGCCAATCCAGCTAACTGTTCCTTCACCGAAGATCAGGACTCTAACCCTTAAGCATCACTCTGTGTCATGATCTGAAAAATCTGAACTTCCTGTGATCACCCGATGAATCTCGATCCTTTGCATTTTCTGATAATCTACAATCGGTAACCACCCAGATACTGTTGCAGTAGTCACGAATTTCAAAAATGCTAGAAACTTCATATATCGTAAAATTTTTATTCCCCCTCACTTTTTGCAAATTCTGACCATACTGAAATTTTCACTGAAATTCCCCCTCAAATCCGGAACTTTGAGTATTTAACAAATGCGGATTTAACGTTTAGGCCCATTACTAGTCACGACACCCAAATATCAATATTCTGCACCGGTATCAATGACTCTCCCGTTATCTTCAAAATTCTATGACCATATCACGAAATCTGTACTCTGAATCTCTAAACGGTGTCGCCGAACATCCCAGTTCGATCATCGAAAACTCGAAAACATTTCTACCGCCAAATTTTTTCTGGACACTCATCCCATCAATACGATCTACAATTTTTTTTAGACTCCCTGGACAAGTTCGGGCGAACTTGTCCACTATGACACAAGTTCGGCGAACTTGATCAATATGATACAAGTTCCGGTGAACTTGATCTCCAAGATACAAGTTCGGGCGAACTTGGTTGGCCAACACCAAGTTCAGGCGAACTTGAACCAGTCCATTTTACATTTTTCGATCCAGAATCCTTATTTCTTAGAATTTCGAGATGATTCCACTATAGATCTGGTCGGAAATTGTTTTCTAACAATCCTATCCGTTCAATTTTACTTTTCGTCCGTGGATTGTAGGTTTATTTGATGATTTACGTCTAAAACCCCTCCTAATGTCCATAAATGTCCAAATTCATGAGCGTAGGTGATAACCGTAGCTCTGATACCAATTGAAGGTCCGTGATCAGGTGGTTCTAGATGAAAGTTAGTGCGTAAACGTATATTGCAGTTTTGGTAGAATGTTATTAAGAATGGAGTGGAAACAGAATGCAGCGGAAGTCTTCATTCATACCGAAAGAGTATACATCTTTAAGTCCAGCTGCCGGAGTTCCTGGAGAGAATCCGGCAGCACCTCCCCGTAGGGATGCCAAAAAATTAAATGACAAATGAACAACACACCTATATATAGGGTAACAAGTTCGCCCGGAGTGTGCATGCAAGTTGGCGAATGGACTCAAGTTCGGGCGAACTTGACCATCACAGGTCAAGTTCGGGCGAACTTGTTCCTAATTACACTATTCGCTCTGTATTTTGGTCGTGTGTTCAATTCTAACCTATACAATATTCAACACACGCTCAATCTAGCCTATTCGGCAAGTGACGAACACAAAATGAATCAACAACCGGTGACAGTAAGTTGAGCTTGTATTACAGGACTTATGACGAGTGTCACACAAACGAACCTCACCAACCTAAGTGGAGCTTGAAGCAAGGGTCTAATTTGAGTCTGAGGTTGCGTGTCACCAATTCCTTATGGGTTGCCTTCCCCTATTGAATATATTTGTTTTAATGGAAGCGTGTTCATTAAAGATTGTATAGCTCGCATATCTCAGCTTTGTGTAATTCCCTATCCACCAGAGTGGAAATTGCTCACATATGCAATGTAATGGTGAAGGAGTTGGATAAGTTTGACACTCAGAGCGTTAAGTTTTATGTTAAGAAGACTGCTTTTAAGGGGCGCAAAGGAAACTTGACGTGTGCGTATATATACATATTTTTACAATGAATTTTACACACGAACTCGGTTTTAATATTTATAAAAATGATTTATACCTTAACATTAAAACACACACAAAAGGAAAGTGTACTCTATCATATATGTAGTAAAGTATAGGTAAGAACCAGATGTCGATCCATGGACGTGGGCGGATGCATATGTACTGCACCGTTGTCATTAGTTTACCGGTAAAAAGATAGGTGAATGAGTTTTTAACTAAAAATATATTTTAAAACATAGTAGACTCCAAATACGAAAATATAAATTTTTTGTCTTCTTTTATAATAACCTAAGCATGTTAACTAAGTCGAATATGTCGCTAAAGGACTTGATCAATTTTCCAATTTTTAAACAATTAGTATCCCTTCGGGAATCCTAATATGAAATTCTTCGGAAAGTTAACGCGATAAACACACTTTAACCACCTAAAATCACTCATTAGCGAGCTATTGATATTCATATGAATCTTTTAAAAAAGTCAGTCATCCGCTAAGACTTTTCTAACCTCACTTATCAAGGAAAGCAAAACCGAATCACAATACAATCACCAAGACATGCATAAAGTAGATCATATCAAAAACCCTTCCATTTTGCAAGTCTTAAACATAAATCTACTAAGTTAGCCATTTCAACCAAAATTACTAAACAAAGATTATGAACTGTGTCAAGAACTTGTAATAACACCATCTAACCCGTTAAAGCCCTTACGTGTAAGAAAGCATTCTTGATCAAAATCAGATTTATCTTTTATTAAACCAATACATATTTCTAGTTTCATGATGTAAACACATTAACAAGTTAACAGTTTACTAAAAAATGATTAATCACGGGTTTTTTCAACATATCCTAACTAACCACTCATTAATCATCCAAAATAAACCCTCACAATCAAGAATCCAACATCAATGAAACAAGTTTGCTATATGATCATCAAGATTCAAACATGAAAAAGTTGCCAAAGCTTCATACAAACAAGATTACAAACTAGAGATTGTTCATGAAACATGTTTCTAAATGTCATTACAATAATACATAAACATCAGCTCAATGCTTGCAAATGTGCTCAAAATGGATGTTAAGAACAAGAAATTAAACCATAAACAAGCAAGGATTTGATGGATTGGAAAGTAGATAAGCTTCTTTGCAACTCCAAGGCTTGAAATCGACCAAGACAACAACTTTCGGAACCTCATAAATCGCCCAGAAGTTGGGAAAATTGTCCAATAATTCAATCAGCAGCGTCTGTTCTATTTATAGAGATTTTCAATTTGGCATGGCCTTGCGCATGATGTGCACGGTCATGCAAGGCCTTGGATCAGCCTGTTTCTTCGAGGTTCAGGTAGTGCATGGGGGTGCACATGGTCCGCACGACTGTGCGTGCCGATGAAATCAGTTGCACTACTAGTGCGCTCGGATGTTGTGAGTCTTGCACGGTCGTGTAGATGGGGCACACGACTGTGCCTGATCTGTAACTTCAACAGAATCCGCATAATTCATTCGAAATGCCTGTAAATTCCTCTTTTTCTCCAACTTTGTCTGTGGCAGCCGTTTAAGACCTGAAAATACAAAAGTACCCGCTTAAGTACCTAAACAACGAAGTTTTAGTCAAACATGCGTAAAACGAGAGTAAAATGGTGGACTTAAATATGTATATTTAACGTATAACAAAACTTCATGAAGATAAATTGACTCTGCACTGGAAACTTGTGGATGCTCAGTAGAAAGCGGATGATTCCACTACTCTAAACGCCGAAATAGTGGAAGGAAGCTTGCAGGAAAGAGAATGAGAATTTGAGGGTGGCCCGCGATCAAGCTAATTGGTACAAGTTCAGCAAGATGCGGCTTAGCAGAAAACTTTGGATCTTGCGTTCTCTGTTGCGGCTAGGAATGCTGAGATTACCACGTTAAGGGTATGGTGAAGCATAGCGTGGCTGAGCAGCAGTATCTAGAGATTTTGAATGCTATCTTAGCAAAATATGCTGAGATAGCACAACTTAAAGCTGACTTGGCTACGCGCACTGGCTGCACTTAACAAAAAAGAAGTTATCAAGGGTGTGGAGATCGCTCGGGCTGATGACACGAAAGAGAAACTGGTGAATGGGGAGGAAAAGTTAACCAAAGTGAAGGGTGCCTTGTCTGAATCGGAGTCCATCATGGAGGTAGTTGGCAACGATAACCATTGGCTACTCAAGCCTGGCCTTGAGCATGTAAGCCTTTTTCCTTCTTCCTTTATGTTTGTATGCCTTCACTTGTCCCGATCGTTTATTTTCTATTGTAGGCTGCGAATGTGATTCACAACTTCACCAAGCGAACTACCTTTGTTGCCCGATTAACGGTGGCTGCGAAAAAGAAGGATCGCCTGATCGGGTAAATGGAGTGTCAAACGCACTTGAGGCAAGAGCTAGGGTAAGACTTTAATGAGGAATTCTTTTAGCTAAAAGTTGTGGATACCCAAACTGCCCTTATGGAGACACATGAAGCGTATGACCAACTGGATTTCCCTATCCTGGTTGTGATTGCTTAGATTACCACTTGTAACGATGCGGTGGACCAGGTTAACGAGTTGTTTGAAAGATCTAGTGGTACAGATGCAGACCAGAGAGGGGTGGAGACCTCTGGTGCATGAACCTGAAGATGAAGTTTGGCATGTGCGCCGTGTATGGGCGTGTGCCCAGTGAAATAGAAGTATATTGTTATAAAATAGTTTCACCCTTGCCACGCCTACGTGTTGAGGATTTGGCCTTTAGGCAAAAGACATGTTCCATTATCCTGTGGCTTTTCTTGATCGCGGAATTTAAACAAGTTCCACCATCCAGCCTGCGCATCGTGAATGCGGCCCCTGGGGCGTTTGAACAAGTTCCACCACCCCACAACCTTGTTTGTTTGTGGGGTAGACATGCTTTACCTGCGTGTTTATGTGCCACACATTTTTAGCCTTCATGGCGCCTTGTTCATATATCTTTAACTTTCTTTGAATGTGTGAATATAAAACTATTAAGTCCTACAATATTTGCATGTGTTTTGTATATCATTTTTTGTAGCTTATCGCGAATGAGAATTAGTGTGTGGTCATGTCAGGGCTATGGAGCGAGTACCCGAGCCTACTGAGAGGACCTGCCTTTGGAATGTCATTTATGTGTATCGCTGCATCAATCCGGTGTGGCGTATGGAAGCTGCTTCGCGCTTTGAAAATTGTGGTGTGCATTAGGAGTTGTATATTTTACAATTTCTTTTCGTGTTTACCCCTGGTGGAGCACACATTTGTAGTACAGTTTGTATTTTTTTGTAAGCATAAAATTAAGTAAACGATAACTTGTATTAGTAAAGCTGAGTTTGGCGAAAAGCCTTGATTACAAGTTTCGTGTGTTCCTCTACATATAACACTTGCGTAGTTGTGCTACATTCCATGATCGAGGAACCAACATATCATCTAAATTTTGTAATACGTACACTCCTTTACCCAAGACTGGGTGCTCCGTATTAAAGGCTTAATTGTTGCGAAAGGCGTAGTCCCCTACATTGAATGTGAAGATCTTCGCTCACGCGTTGGAGTATTTCTCGAGCTTACACTTGTACGTTGCTTCATTAATGGCTGTGAACTCACACCTTTCCTCTAAAAGATCAAGCTCTAGGCGACGCTCGTTTTGTTGGCAGTGGAATTGATTACAGTACTTTGCTGAGGGAAGTCTAATCTCGAATGTTATCACCGCTTCAGAGCTAGAGGTTAGGCTGAAGGGTGTTTCGCCATCCTTATCTTTCGGAGGGTGTGAGTAGCCCATAGTAAATTGGGTATTTCATCGATCCAACCATTTCTTTTATGCACTTGACACGCTCTACATGTTCGTTCCATTACAGGTGCACGACAGAGGTGAAGATCTGTTGAATGTGCAGGGATGCGAGCTACTGTTGTAGGTCCGTGTGTGCAAACTGCGGACCGTTGTCAGTAAAGATGCTCAATCGGAGTCTAAAGCAATAGATAATGAACTCCTAGATGAACTTTTTTTGCCACAAATGTTGTGGTGTATGCCAATGTCTTTGCTTCAACCTACTTGGTAAAGTAGTTGACAACAACTAAGATATATTATACTTTCCCCGAGGCTTTAGGAAAAGGTCCCACTAGATCGATGACCCACTTTTGGAATGACCACACAATTGTGACTAGGACTAGATCGTTATTTGGGCGAAAGGTGTTTGGTGCATGTCGTTGGCAGGAGTCGCGTTTGCGGAACTCCTTGACAGCGTCTATATGCATGTCCGACAAATAGTATCTCGTGTTCATTAGCTTAGCGCTAAAGAAGAAACACTAGTTCAAATCCGCGGGGATAAAACAATAATGGAGTCTCGACCAGGGGGTTATCTTCTAGAGGAGAAGAGGGGTTCTTCTGTTAACCAGACATCAGTGTGAGAATAAGTATATTTTTTTCAAGAGAGAAAGCAAACAAGTGTGTGTGTGTGTGTGTGTGTGTGTGTGTTTAGAGTGTAAGGGTAAAAGTTAGAATCCTTAAACTTTGTTGGAGGTTGGTATTTATAGCCTAATGGTTGGATAAATGGAAATTGGTTGATGGGCTCATGGGCCAGACGTCGCTTTCAAGGAATATTCATTTGGTCCCCTCTGACACGACATGTAGTGTGTGCAGAGATGTGAGTATGATTGCGCGCCATGATTGGTTACACATCCCTTTCAAATTGTACTTGTTGTCTCGTCTCTCCTCAGCGGTTAGTGGAGCTTGACGATGGGTGAAATGATGAACGTTGATTGGCCAAACGTCGCTCTCACCTGTATTGTTTATAACCTGCACGATTGAGTATCGTGGGGATCTTCAGGTAAAGTAGCCGACGGACACTGATCAAATACAAGATTATATAGTATTTAGGTGTAAAAAGTATTGTTAAAACTAAAAACATAATACATTATTAAATTATTGAGATAGTGTGATAGACGATTACATAACCATCTTTTATCTCGCACATGAACCAAAAATTACAAATATATTTTATAATTCTCGTAGTTTTTAACGTATTCATGATTGTGAAATTAGCATTTGTCTATGGTCATTGTAATAACAATTCGATTGTAACGTTAAAAAAACAAAAGTTTTAAACCACAAAAGTTAAGAGGTCCACTAAATTCAAAACTCATAAATGTTAGTTGTAAATTTAGGTGAAAGAATTTATATAAAGAAAACATGGTTGCTCTACAAAGTGTAAGTCTTATGGGTTATTGGATCGAGGTAGTAATATTGATGGTTAAGATTAAATACGTTGTATGAATTAGGTTTACTTTTTAATAAAATATATTAAAAATATATAATAAATAGTAATGAGACTCTCGTTATTCATGGGAAATTCTACTAGTACAATACCGGTTACATGAACAAAATAAATTAGTATAAAATACATTTTAATTGTACCAATCTTGATTCAATTCGACGTCTTCGGAAAACTTTAACCGCACCTTCTTGTTAGAAACTTCGCTGCAAGACAAGAAAAAATCATTGATGGTTTTGGTTGAGGATCGTTTAGACACGGACCCTTAAAACAGATTCTGCTCCTCCTCTCAGACGGTCTGTTTCCAGGATACAACAACCGAAGCAGTAGTTTACTGCCGGAGATGGCTCTCAAGCTCGAGATTGCCCTGGGTATAATTTGGTGTTTTTAGAATTAGGAAATAGATGAAGTTGTCTCTATTTGAGAGTACTCCTCTCAATTTTATGGAACCTTTTAGAGACTAAAGAGAGTGTAGATTTTCTTGTCTTTAGTATGAACCACCAAGTTCATATATATACACTCATAGTTTTAACCTCATTAAAACTAGTAATAAACAAGACATTAATCTTGTCATAACTAAAACATTAATCTTGTAATACAACAAGATAATGAATATGACTTTAATATCTAATTAAATGGACTTAAGTGGTTAGTAAAAAACGGTCATATCCATCATGACACGAATTAAACGAGTTGTACAGCTGGTTTGACCAGGTCCGATCAGCTCTCATGTTACTGTTGCAAACCTGCGCGGCGCCTACCTGACCGGCCAGTCCGCGCGTCGCGCTACAAGGATCTCATGCCACGCCATAGGAAGCCGCGCGTCACACTGATGCCACTACGCATACCAGGACGCCACCTGGTCATGCGCCATCCTCACTCTCCGCCTTAGCTAATGGCGTGTGCCATGCGCCTAAGGAGGTTGCGCCACATCGACATGCGCCATGCCATGGCATCCACCTACGCCACCCAAGGGTGTGCCATAAGTGGATCCACCATCCGCCATGTACTTGACCATGCGCTCGTGGACGAAAAATACAATTGTGGCTCTCAAACAGGCTCGCGGCGTTGTGGCCATCGCCCATGCCTTGCGCGTGCACAAGTTAGGGTGCCGTGCACCCTTTAGGGTCCCACTAGTGTTTGCCATATACAAGGAGTGCTCCTCCTTATAAACCATTTCAAGTTTTGTCATCCCACCTATGTGGGACAAGTTGACAAAGCTTAATCCATTTTTCTCATTTTTATTTGTTCCAAACATACAACTTCAAGTTTCGATATCTCATTCATCTTAGCTCCATTTTGGACATAGTTTGGTTCGTTATAAAGCTTTCACAACGTAGAACACGAACTCACAAATAATTATTATACAACACATATATAAATATAATTATTGGTGTCCAAAAAAATTAGTGAAAAACTCATTTTCACGAAAATTTCCAACAATCCCCCACATGAATGGAGATCGATTAAAACACACAAAATTCCCCGATGAAAACTCGACAGTCGAGTATTGAAGGATAGGTAGGTGTAGCCTCTGAACCTTTCTTTGTAAAGCATACTTAGCCTACTAGGGTTTTGTAGACGTGATGTCCTTGAACAACCCCCCATTTGTGTAAACGACAATATACATTCACACAATACTTTCCCTAGCCGCGCCATCTCCTCATGTATGTGTCCAATAATGGTCATGGAACTCTTTCCTGGTTCTGCGGGAGCTCTAGGAATTGTGCCATAATTCCATTCGAAGCGACCACACTTCTCTCCAACATAGGTGATTTCCCTTTGAATCATTAAAAGCATTATGGTTTACTATGATTTACACAAATCATTTAACCACATATTATGCTTACCCTCATAACATTGTCACTGAATATTATAGGAATGGACTAGGATGTATTTAAACACCCTTTTATAGTTTAGGAAGATATAAATATATATACTAGCTCATATATAAACATATATACTAGCTTTGCCCCCCACAGTGACTCCCCTTCGGTTCATGATTAAGTTGGCCTATTGAACCTAGATCTTGGGATCTCCAGTCAATTAGGTTAGGTTTCCCTCATGTTCCTTTTTCCATGGCTTTAGTCCCATTCCTCAACTTGATCTCTCATCAACCCGCTGGTTGTTGGATCCAAAATTAATTGATGACTTCGCTCAGACAACAATGATAATTGAGATCAGTTGTTCTAACGTGTTCTTGACTCGCTAGTCAGTTTTGCCTTTAGTCGATTCATAAGACTTATAACTCGTGATCTCAACTTGGATCTAGTTATTTAACATGTCTTTAGAATGACATGAAACTCAATTCATGGCTAGACACGTTTCCATCATGTCTTTGGTATGTCATAATTGACATCTACTAGGTTTTGAATCTAACCAATTGGCATTCGAGTCCAATCTACTTGATTAACTCCACATAACCATTGTATATTCCACTTGGTCATGTGTTTGCAATATATATTAGGATTGCTAAAATCCTTATTGTCAAACCTTCCATATTCAAATGCAAGTCACCCCACATTTAAGTGTAATTGGATAGCATCCAAATGGGGTGATGAAAGGTTCTCCCTTTCATGTTGAATTTAAGAAAACTTCTCAACTACCATTTCTACATACCCTAAGGGTTTGTTTCTTAATGGCTCCTGCCCCCACATTGCTTGCATTTTAATGGAGATTGAGTAATATCACTCTTCATGAATTTTTAGACCCGCGTGATAGGATAAAATTATCCATATCTATTTTTCAATGCAATCATCCAATTATATTACCCTACTCAGATTAATATTCCTCATAAGAGCTTCTGAGCTGTACGAGTTCTTCACATATGAAACCAGATGGAGTCATTACAAATGATCTATGTTTTAGCATAAAATTCATTCTTATGTCATCACATATTTTGAATGTTCAGAGTTAATTTAATCTCCGTCGAGCATATAAATTAACAAGTATTAGTCTAGCATGCTTTAGACCACAATACTCTAGCATGTGAACAGAAGATGCATCATTCTGATTCTTCACAGCCTTAAGAGATAACGCACTATCTCTTTCGAACATTCGTTCTTAGTTTAGACACAATAATGAAATTTTATTTCACCATTCCAAAACCATCAGTTTTAGGAAAGTCTCAAAACCATAGTTAACTCCATCCATTAGGATCATAACTCGCTTGCCTTTTATCTCAAAGGCTTCACCATTGACTTCATAAGGAGTTAAATATAAGTCTTAATCCAAGTTACTTTGATGAGCGATCTTTGTATAAAATCACTCGAGTCTTGAGATATAGTTAATTAGATTGACTCTCAACAACAAAGTATTCACTTATGCCTTTAGTGATATATACATTTACGTTGTTGTTTCGCTAATACCATGTAACGGGATACTCTCCCAAATTGAGGACAAACCCTCCACATAGTTTAAACAACATTGATGGTGGTAGAAGCATCTACAAGTCCATCACTATTGTAAATATCCCTTAATAAATTTGCTAAATATATTAAAATCATTTACAATTATAACATATATTTCTTTCATATGTTATACTCTTCGAAAACTTACATGTGCATTTCCATGTTGATGCTCTCAACATTAGATGACATATCTCGTTTCCATGTATTTCATCTCAACATTTACCACGTTTCTCACGAAGTCGTTATACGTTTGATGTTTGATTAGTGACTTATTACACAAGTCATGGTCACAACCCGCTCGTTGTGTTCGTGTGAATTACTTTTTACACGTTGTAACAAAATGTGTATCCTTTTGACAAATTATTAGTAGTTCAAAAAAAAATATTTATCTTTTATTATATTTTAATCCATTTGTTTATGTAAAATAAACCCAAATGGTAGTCCACCATTTTAAATAGAATAAAATCGAACATATATAAACGGATATACCAATGATATCTAAACATCAAATCCCAAAGTGTTATTATCTTCAACACTTTCGACCGAAATAAACACAATTATCTAGTTTCGTGTCATGTGTTGAGGTACTCCGTCAATGGAACACATAACTTGTTTCATCTTGAAACTCTAAACTTGAATAATCACAAGTTGTCCAAAAAATAACTACTCGCAAGTAGTCAAGCAACTTATTATATCCATAACAATTGTTTTTCACCAAATAGTCTTTCCGAGACTATTATATGGTTCAAGACGAAATACTTTGCATGGAACCATCGAATCACTTATAAATCGCAAAAACATGTTTTATTTATTCAAAACATTAGTGTTTAAAAGAAATAAACTAAATAAATTCATGTTTGATTACAAATCAAGACAATGAACCTTATAATAGTTTATTAAATAACACAGTTTCAAACTCGCTCGTTTGAAAAAAAAACGAATACACATCGCTTTAATAATCGGTTTATCATACTCAAACCGTTTCAACCCGCTGTTAGATAATAAACGATTACTAATCGTTAAAATGAGTGGTTTGTATGATAATCAATTCAAAATATTCGTTTTTATAAGTTAAATCGTTTCTAACGCGCTCTTGAGAAATCAAACGAATATACTTATTCTCATAGGCCACTTTTGGTTTATTTAAACAAACATTTTCTAACCCGCTTGTTAAATATAAATCTTTTCTAACACGCTCGTTAGAATATATATATAAGACGATTACACACCATCTTAATAGTTTATCATAGTTAACTCTGTTCTAACCCACTCGTTAGAAACTAACGATTGCAAATCGTTAAAATAGTTGGTTATAAGATAAACTAATTCTAAGACGCTCATTAGATTTAAATGTTTGACAAACATCAAACTATTTGGTTTTCTATAAAGTAAACCATTTAAACATTTATGTATAAAACCGTTTCTAACTTACTTGTTAGAAATTTAATGGTTTAAACTGAAACCGTTACAAGGTTAATTATTATCTAAAATAATTGTTTCCAACACGTTCGTCGGTAATTATTTGGAATAATAATCTTTTCTAACACGCTTGTTAGAAAAATTTAAACACATCTTTCTAGTTAGTTTTACACAATCATCATATCTAACACGCTCATTAGATATAATAAATAATGTTAAAACTTATTATTTTATAAAAATAATTATTATCTAATACGCTCATTAGAAAATATTATGTTTCAATACCTTTGAAACCAACATTAATATACCATTTATAGTTTCTAACATGCTTGTTAGAAAGAAATTAAACGTTATAAACATTTTGTACGAGTTACAAAAAATATTTTTCTAATACACTCATTAGAAAATTTAAGTATTTCAAAACCATATTGTGATACATATTATTTTGTATATGGTTCGGTTTATCTAAACACGAACAAAAAACCTTGAATCAAAACATTCGTTCTGCAAACGGTATTCGGATTAAAGATTGTACTTCAATCATAAAAAAATAATCCGACTCGTTGTACTAAATAAATATTTCCCAAAAAAAATATTTACAAGATTTTAGCAAAATCTCAATTAATATTTTAACTTTCGTGAACCTAAATCCTCGTAGAGAAAGGATTTAAGATTGCAGTAACAATCTTCACGAAAGTCTGTTTTAAGATTGTATGAATTAGGTTCACCTTTTTAAAAATATATAATAAATAATAACGAGACTCTCGTTATTCATGAGAAATTCTACTAGTATAATACCGGTTACATGAACAAAATAAATTAGTATAAAATACAATTTAATTGTACCAATCTTGATTCAATTCGACGTCTTTGGAAAACTTTAACCACACCTTCTTGTTAGAAACTTCGCTATAAGACAAGAAAAAATCATTGACGGTTTTGGTTGAGGATTGTGTTAGACACGGGGCCCTTAAAACAGATTATGCCCTCCTCTCAGACAAGGATACAACGGAAGCAGTAGTTGTACTGCCGGAGATGGCTCTCAAGCCCGAGATTGCACCGGGTATAATTTGGTGTTTTTAGAATTAGGAAATAGATGAAGTTGTCTCTATTTGAGAGTATTCCTCTCAATTTTATGGAACCTTTTAAGACTAAAGAGAGTGTAGATTTTCTTGTCTTTAGTATGAACCACCAAGTTCATATATATACACTCATAGTTTTAACCTCATTAAAACTAGTAATAAACAAGACATTAATCTTGTCATAACTAAAACATTAATCTTGTAATAAACAAGATAATGAATATGACTTTAATCTCTAATTAAATGGACTTAAGTGCTTAGTAAAAACGGTCATATCCATCATGACACAAATTAAACGAGTTGTAACAGCTGGTTTGACCATGTCCGATCAGCTCTCATGTTACTGTTGCAAACCTGCGCGCGCGCCTGACCTGACCGGCCAGTCCGCGCGTCGCAGTACAAGGATCTCATGCCACGCCATATGAAGCCGCGCGTCACATTGATGCCACTACGCATACCAGGACGCCACCTGGTCATGCCCCATCCATGCTCGCGCGCCATCTTCACTCTCCGCCTTAGCCAATGGCGTGTGCCATGTGCCTAAGGAGGTTGCACCACATCGACATGCGCCATGCCATGGCATCCACCTACGCCACCCAAGGGTGCGCCATAAGCGGACCCGCCATCCGCCATGTAATTGACCATGCGCTCGTGGACAAAAAATACAATTGCGGCTCTCAAACGGCTCGTGGCGTTGTGCCCACCGCCCATGCCTTGCGCTTGCACAAGTTAGGGTGCCGCGCACCCTTTAAGGTCCCACTAGTGTTTGCCATATACAAGGAGTGCTCCTCCTTATAAACCACTTCAAGTTTTGTGATCCCACCTATGTGGGACAAGTTGACAAAGCTTAATCCATTTTTCACATTTTTATTTGTTCCAAACATACAACTTCAAGCTTCGATACCTCATTCATCTTAGCTCCATTTTGGACATAGTTTGGTTCGTTATGAAGCTTTCACAACGTAGGACACAAACTCACAAATAATTATTTATACAACACATATATAAATATTATTATTGGTGTCCAAAAAATTTAGTGAAAAACTCATTTTCACTAAAATTTACAAATAAGTAGCATTATTGTAAGATGTGTGTTATAATTATTAATTCATTGATTTGATTAAGGGTTTAAAGGTAAATTCAAGCTATCTTAAATTCACGAAACCCACACGCAAGTTCTCCTCGTCTTTTGTAAATGTCAATAAATTTTTTAAGCCTAATTTGTTTTTAAAAAAAGTTACACCATAATAACGAATGTTTATTTATCTTTAATATGAGTATATTATTCCTATGTGTGTGTGTATATATATATATATATATTGCATTTCAACTAGTTGGCCTGTTTACAAAGAAAGATGTGTTTTATATGACGACGTGTTTTATAGTTTGGATTGTATCTCTTTTAAAGTTTAGATGATTTATTTTAAGTAATTGTTTGTTTTATAGTGAAGAATTGTGTGTTTTAATAGGTTATTTGGGTGAGGGTATCTTTTTTTTTTTTTAAGTTTGGATGACATGTTTTAAGGAATGGTGTGTTTTATAGTTTGAATGGTGTATTTTACCAAATATGATAAAACACTATGCGAAGAAATATAGACTTGTACATGTAGTTAAAACATTATGTAAAGAAATAAATAATGGTACATCAGTTAAATCACTATACCAAGAAATGAACAATGTTACTTCATGTAAAAAACACACTTTATCAAATCTGAAATGATAACACACTATGTGAAAAAAGAAACGTTTGTACAATCAGTTAAAACAATATGTGAAGATAAAAATAGTGTTACAATGCAAATGTACGATAACTTTAACCCTAAACTGCATGCCGAGTAATTGAAAACACACTAAATTTACGAGTCCCACAATCAATAACTGAATTAGACATCTGAATTAACAATAAAAATTTGCAACAATTTCGTTAATTTTGTGGTTTCGATATGTTGCCGCAATGAAGATGACGGAAATAACTAAAGATTAACGTTGGTTTTAGAATAGAATTATAATCAGGATTTCTGTGAAAATCTCAAATAATTAAATAGAATTATTTATTCTATAATTAACTTAATTACACAATTACTAATATACACTTATTACAAAATAATAGAAATGTCATAAGTCATCACCAAACCACTTTTTAAACTTTGTTGATAAATTCATTTGTAGTTAACTTTCACTCATAAAGAAAAATAGGTTGAAGACTACGGAGTAGAAGATGTTTAATTAAAAAAAAATTATACAACTTTTTTCTTATAGAATTATTCGAATATTAATTTGATTATATTTGTATCATATATGACTAGATACTATATTTCATATTCCTTAACAGGCCGCCGAGCCTATACATGATATAATATTATACCAGCCGGAATCATTCACCAATGAAGATATACTCCATCTACGAAAACAAGTTATTAGCACACAATATTATCTGTTTGGTAAATGTTAAAATCAACAAAACAGTTTTATGGATATATTATTTTTTCGTAAAAAATAATTAATTAGAAAAAAGCAAGCAGGAGGTCACATGCCTAACAGTTCTACACAAAAACCAAACTAACCCTATTGTACATGTGCACTCGTTAGTACACTTTCTGTTTGCAGTTGCTGTCCTTTTTTATTTATATAATGACCTCAAACTGTTTTTCTTGCTTTAGTAGTTGTACATCTTCCTTGACACGCGTGAACCATGCACCACTACTTGTACATTATTCATTAATACGTGTGCACCATGCACAACTATTTACACATCATGCCTTAACATGTGCGAACCATGCACGACTACTAATGCATCTGCAGTTTAATACGTGCACATGATGTATTAATGCTTGTACGCCATGTACTACTATGTGTACGTTGTGCATTAACTCTTGTACATCATTGATTTAATACTTGTACATGGTTGACTTAATACTTGTACACCATGCTTCAGTATTTGTATTCAATAATCATTTATTGTTGGTTATTATTTAGTGGACACATTTTATCTGAGAGGACACATTAAAAGAATCCTATATAGAGAGTATATATAATTTATAAAAAGTACAACTCATAAAAAACATAAATTATATCTTAAACTCATTTAAGTTTATTCAATATAGAAAATGCTCTCCAAACATCTAAATCACCACCTTTACCTCAACCTCATCACATTTCTCTACATCTTCATCAAGGGGATGTGAGGTTTTGTACCCCATCTACTCCAACAAAATCATCATCAAGCATTCACACAAGAGCTCGGGGAGAACTTGAATATTCACTGAGAGCCTCGAAATTTGATTGGGGGGGGGGTTTGCGCCCTAGGGCCCTTGCCACATAGATGCCACAAAGTCTTCGCCGATATCTTCCCCTTCACACACCCCATAACCTAAAACTATCAATTTCAAAATTATAACTTAAGCCCATTTGGTATTGGCCTAATATCTATTTAATTTTCATAAAAATGATAATATCAATGATAATGAGCGACAAAAAATAGTTTACATTATCTATTTAGTTAAGGCGTAAGGGCATATTTTTCCGGTCTCAAATAGTACACCTGAATTCTCAAAACCGATCATGTTATTTAAAGCCACTTCAATGTTAATAACATGAACACATTCCCCGAAAGGCTGTCTGACAATGGATAAATAAATAAATAAAACACAAAAAAATGAACCCCTCCACCCCACCACCAAAAACCGTAAATCCTCACCCCCATATACGCTAAATGTTAAAAACTAAATAATAAAGATAAACATTTAAACTAAATGCTAAAAAAAGTTAGTTCTTTTCACTTTTTTTTTCATTAAAATCGAGAATTTTTATTATAAAATAAATTTAAAATAAAAATTTGTTAATAAAAAAGTCTCGATTTTAATGGAAAATTTTTTAAAAAGATAAATTTTGTATCTTATTTTTTTTCTTAGAAAATTTAAAATTTGTTAATCAAAAAGTCACATTTTTCATTAAAATCGAGACCTTTTATTAATAAAAAATTCAAAATAAAAATTTGTAATAAAAAGTCTTGTTTTTGTTTACACTAGTTCTCAAGTTCTCTCCTTAGTTTGCTACAAAGTTTATTTTTTATACAAAGTGTAAGAAGCGTTTTTGTGGTGACATGTGGCACTTCGAGATTTTTTACCAAAGAACATAAAGGTAATTCAATGTTTAAGTTATTTTAGGAAAATATATCTATTAAACATTAATAATGAGATTCTTAAAGAAACCATATATATTTTAACAATTTAAAATCGACAGTTACCTAACTACGTAGAACACATACCAATCCATTATTCATTCGATTTTTTTCTTTTCTTTCAATCAAATATTTACAGATAAAAAAATCGATGTCCAATGCAACAGTTCATTGTGATAACGGTAAGCTTTCGCTTTTGCATATCTCGAATTCTACACGTTGTGTGTCTTGACGTTGTGTTTTATTGGTTAAAGGTTTTTCTCATTTGCGTTTTATCAGTAACAGGTTTGATGAAAGACATGTACTTGTAATTATTGTTGTTGTGTTTTTTCAGTTATTTGGTCATCAAGATGTGTTATACTAGTCAATAGTGTGTGTTTTCTTAATGTTGTCTTTTAACTACATGTACTAGTGTTTATTTCTTCACATGATAGTTTTTAACTACATGTACGAATGTTTATTCTTTGCATAGTGCTTTATCATTTTTAGATTTGGTAAAAATTTTGTTATACGTATTTTGCAATGATCAAATGATGTTTTATCAGATTTGGTAAAACGCACTATTCAAACTATAAAACACACAAATTTGTTTAAATAGATCATCTAAACTTTAAAAGACATATTCTCACCCAAACACTCTACTAAAACACACAACTTATCACTATAAAACACACTATTCGTTAAAGCCATAATCCAAATTTTAAAAGACGTTCATATAAAAAACACCACGATGTCATGGAATACACACCAATACTAGTAAAATAGATCAACTAGTTGAAACCTAATATATATATATATATATATATATATATATATATATATATATATATATATATAATGTAGCAATATGGTACTCGTATTAAGAGAAAAAACGTTCATTATTATGGTATAACTTTTTAAAGAAAATATGTATTAATAGTTTGTTGACGTTTAAAAAAACCGGAGGATAGTTGCATGTGACATGCAAGTGGTGTTAGGAAACCTTATAAGTATGATTGAGGTATTGAAGAAAAATGAAGATAGAAAGTCTGATCAATCTGATCAGATCTGGTGAAAAAGAAGCTAAAAGATCAAGACAACAGAAGAAATATGATCATAGGCCATAAGAAGAAGCATTTGAGTCAGATCTAATGAGGATATCTTTGTCTAAGTGTTCGAAGAAAGGATCAGAAGAGATGTGATCAAATCTGATGATACCTCATCAGATTCTGATCAGGAGTCATCAGAAATCTGATGACCATTTATGATGTCCACTTGCAGTTGAAGATAAGGTAATTCAGTTGAAGGACATTTATGATACAAGTGAAATGGAAGCATGACATATGAAATGATCTGCCACAACAAACACTTGCATGAATAAACAAATTGTGAATCCATGCCAATTGCTCTCTATAAATAGAGATCACCCAACCGAGGATCAATGGAGCTGAGCATTGCAAGTATTACATCTTACATACTCCTTTGCCCTTCACTCACATAGCATTCTTAAGTATTGTTTGTATTAGAAAATAACCTTTCAATCATCTTTTATAAACATTCAAAAGTGATATAAACTTGAAAATTCTGTATCTCTGTTTCTTACAAGTTGGTTTCTAATTCCGCACATTATTTTCATATACAGTTGAAATTAACTTGCCATTTTAAGTCAAAGCATTGTTATCTGGGATCAACAATTGGTATTAGAGCAAATTGAATAAAACATTTCAAATCGATCAATTCCTCGAGTATCCTTGTTAATACTCTGTTTTGCAAAAGTTCAAAACTTTGGCTAAAAATGGCAAACTTTCAGTCTTGGAACAGTGCTTTCAACATGGGTTTTATGTCAAAGCCTCCGACGTTAGTCAGGGAGGAGTTCCCCCAATGGAAAATCAGGATGATCAATTTCCTAAATGGACATGATCGAGCTCTGTTTTAATCCATTGTGTGTGGCCCACATATACCACGTGTTGAAATACCTGGTGTTCTAGCATCTGATGATTCACCAGCAATCTCTTCTTCTTGGCCTCCCAAACAAGAAAAAAATTGGAGCCCAGAAGACAGGAAACTGGTATAAACAGATGAAAGGGCCAAATCAATACTGATTATGGCACTTCCAAATGTCATGTTCTCTTATGTAGATGCATGCTCATCTGGAAAAGAGATATGAGATCAACTTGAAAATCTTTGTGAAGGAGGAGACAAAATGAAAAGAAACATGAGCACAAATCATGTCTCTACTTATGAAAGGTTCAAATGTTCACCAAATGAAACACACACTGATGCATACAACAGATTAACAAAAATTTTGAATGAGCTAAAGAAACATGGAGTTGAAAAAACTAATGATGAAAAAAATGTAAAATTTCTTGATGCTCTGCCTAGAGAATGGCAAAATCTTGCCATGACCATAGCTTCCACTCTGGAACTAGGACTTAACCTACATGACCTATACAGTATCCTACTTCCAAGAGAGCATCAAATCATTGAAAACACAAAGAAATATGGTGGACCTATAGCCTTAATATCACACTCACAAAGATCAAACACACCTGATCCACGACCCACCAACTCACATAACCAAGTTTTAGTATCAGAAAATTCTGAAAATCCATCAGATTTTTTCTGAATTTGCTGAAGCAATAGCCTTGCTCACCAAAACCATTGAGCAAAGATTGCAAGGGAGGAAGTTCCAGAAGTTAGAGAAGTGACAAAGGAAAGATGGAAGCAAGATCCAAAGAAAGAAGAGCAGAGAGTAAATCTGAAGTGGTATGCTATAGATGCAAGCAAAAGGGTCACTATGCATCTGAATGTAAAAACGAAAAGTTAAAAGATCCAGCTTACTATGAAAAAAAGCTAGAAGAAGCCAAGAAACAACAGCAACAACAAGTCAGCCTGATTGTAGGGACAGACACCTGGATGACTGATGACTCATCAGATGATGATCAAGAAGAAATGGCAAACTTTTGTCTTACGGTAAAACTTGACAATGAGGCACCAGAAATCAATGTAAGTCAAAATGATCAAGAACTTCAAAATCAAATAAACAAATTACTGGAAGATTTTCAAAAATTACAAGAAAAATATATTTGACAGAAACAAAGAAATCTGATGAACTTAAAGACATGTTGAAACATTGTCAAGAAAATGAAAATGTCTTACATGAAGAAAGTTTGATCAAAGATACAAAAATTAGTTTTTATGAAAAAGAGAGAAAGTGCTTATATGCCAAAATTCATAAAAATAAGGTAAATGTAAAAGGTTTTCAACAAGCAAAGGATTTCATTGACTACATTAAAACAACAACAAAAAATCAGGGTGAAGGATTGGGTTATACAAAAGTTAGATATTCCAATTGTGTTTGTAAAAGCTTCAGAAAAACCACTAATAGATTTTGATAGTGAATCAAATGTATCAGAAGAATGTGACATCATGTCATCTTGTTCTGAGTCAAGACAAGAATCAAAAGGGGTCTGCTCTAAAGAAAAAGCTAAGAAAATATTGAAAGAAAACGGCCAAAACATTTTTCAAAAATTATAGAAAAATGGGCATTTATCAAAAAAACTTTCCATCAACCATTTCTAATAAGATGGGATGTATGTGAGTTGATATTCTGAAAATAATTTAACAGCATTTGAACAAACAATCTATCAATGATTCAGCATTGGACATAAATTCTATCTGATCTGATCAAATAGCAACATATTTGATAAAGAGAACTGATCAGTCTGAATCAGCAGACTCTGACAGATCAAAATCAACAGCTGATGAAGGAAAACTATTACATGCTATGTACTCATCTGACAAAGTACCTAAGAAAGGCTGAGTACCAAAAAATCACTAACATCTTCATTACAGGACCATCATGTGTAGTAGATTTGGTACAGCGATTCAGGAAGCTCCAAGCACATGACTGGAGATAGGAGCTTACTTAGCAACTATGTAGAAAAGCTAGGTAAATTTGTGAATTTTGGTAATGGAGTCAAGGGTAGGGTAATAGGTTATGGAAGCATAACATATGGTACAATAACAATTGAGAAAGTGGCTCATGTAGAAGGTTTAAAGTACAATCTTCTAAGTTATGGCAAGTTTTGTGACAAAGGATTTAAGGTAAGTTTTTTACCTGATACTTACTTATTAATAGGTCTTGAAGATGATAAAATTTATATTAAGGGAAAAAGTATAAAAGGATCAACTTATTTCTTTGATTTCAAAACAAAGTTGAGGAACCTCAATTCTGTTTATTTTCCAAAGAAACTAAAGGAAATAGTTGGTTATGGCATAAAAGATTGGCTCACATAAATTTTAAAGCTTTAAACAAATTAGCAAGCAAGTGTCTGGTAAAAGGATTACCTTTTATTGCTTCAAGAAAAGACAAACTTTGTAAAGCATGTGAGCTAGGAAAGTAAAAAGAGGCTCACATAAAACTGTGATGAAATCTTCTATCTCTGAAAATCTTGAACTTTTACACATGGACCTTTGTGGACCAATAAGCACCGAAAGTTTTTCTGGAAAGAAATACATTTTAGTCATTGTTGATGATTATTCAAGGTACACATGGGTGGAATTTTTTAGGCAAAAGAGTGAAACACCAGATCTGATCATAAATTTTGTTAAGAGAATTGAAAATCTGTTGAAATTAACTGTAAGAAAAATTTGATCTGACAATGGGATAGAATTCAAAAATGCAAAACTTGAGAACTTCCCAACAGAAAAAGGAATATCTTATGATTTTTCTGCTCCCAAAACCCCACAACAAAATGGGGTTGTTGAAAGAAGAAACAGAGCTTTGGTAGAAGCAGCTAGAACAATGCTTGCATATGCCAAACTACCAACCTATTTCTGGGCTTAAGCAGTGGCATATGCATGTTTCACACAAACAGAACTATCATCAACAAAAGACATCTGAAAACACCTTTTCACATCATAAACAAAAGGGTACCAAGCGTCAAATTCTTACATACCTTTGGATGTAGATGTTTTATTTTTAATGATTTTGATAGTTTGGAAAATTTTGACAGAATAGCTGAGAAGGGAATTTTTCTTGGATACTCTTATCTTCAAAAGCATACAGATTATTTGTTTTAAATAGCAGAACAATTATAGAAAGTTTGTATGTGTTTTTTGATGATTCATCAGAAACAGAAATTTCTGATGACATTATAACTTTTTCACAAAAGGAAAATCCTACAAATACTGAACATCTTTTAACAAAACTAACAATGAACTGCTTGGGTATGACTGGGAAGGAAATTATGGAAATTTACCAGAAAGCCAGTCATACTCTACCTCTGCAGAAAATTTAGAGCCATCAGATGAAATACAAGGAATGACAAATCAGACATCAGATAGTACATCGGAAAATCAAGAAAAACAAATGTCCGATAACGCAGGCTTAGAACAAATCGTCCATCTAGAGGAAGCAGAAAGTTCTTCACAAAATCAATCGCCAGATTCAACAAATGATGCTACAAGTGAAAGATGGATAAAGGGTCACTCAACAGAAAATATCATAGGAAACCCTCAAAATGGTGTTAAAACAAGATCAGCAACTGCTCATGAATGTCTTCATGCTGGCTTCTTAAGCTTAACTGAACCAAAAACAACAATTGAAGCACTCAAGGATCCATACTGGGTTCAAGCAATGCAAGAAGAACTTGATCAGTTTGAAAAAAGTCAAGTGTGGAACTTAGTACCTAGACCAAATGGCAAATCTGTCATCGGGTCAAAATAGGTATTTAGAAACAAATCTGATAACAAGGCATAGTAACAAGAAACAAAGCAAGGTTAGTAGTAAAAGGGTATAGTCAACAAGAAGGAATTGACTATGATGAAACATTTTCACCAGTAGCAAGACTGGAGGCAGTCAGAATCTTCCTTGCTTATGCAGCTTAAAAAGGCTTCAAAGTCTATCAGATGGATATCAAGTCTGCTTTTCTAAATGGTAAGATTGATCAAGAAGTATATGTGCAGCAACCAAAAGTCCTTGTTGATCCAAAATTTCCAAAACATGTTTATAAACTGAACAAAGCCTTGTATGGGTTGAAGCAAGCTCCAAGAGCATGGTATGAAACTCTCTCAAACTTTTTAATCCAATCTGGCTTTACCAAAGGTACCATAGACAACTCTGTTTCTCAAAACACACAAAGGACACACTCTGTTGGTACAAATATATGTTGATGACATAATATTTGGATCAACCAACTCAAAACATTGTAAAAAGTTCGAAAAATTAATGACAAGCAATTTTGAAATGAGCATGATGGGAGAACTAAACTTCTTTTTAGGACTCCAAGTGAAACAAGAATCTGATGGAATATTTTTGAATCAATCAAAATATGTTAAAACTATTTTTAAAGAAATATTCATTAGAAATTGCTCATCATCAAAAACTCCAATGGCCACAGGAAACAAGTTAGATTCTGATCCTGATGGTACAAATGTAGATCTTAAAACCTATAGGGGAATGATTGGATCACTCTTATATCTAACAGCCAGCAGACCTGATATAATGTTTTCAACATGTTTTCTGGCTAGATATCAGTGTAATCCAAAAGAATATCATTTAAAAGCAGTAAAAAGGGTTTTTAAGTATCTAAAAGGCACATCTGATCATGGCTTATGGTATCATAAGGGAACCAGCTTAGAACTAATTGCATATCTAGATGCAGATCATTCAGGTTGTAAACTAGACAGAAAAAGTACTCAGGTGCATGTCAAATGCTAGGAAAAAAGCTTGTATGTTGGGCAAGTAAGAAACAAAACTGTGTTTCCACCTCTACAGCTGAAGCATATGTAGCAGCAGCAAGCTGTTGTTCACAAGTTTTGTGGATGCAAACACAACTAAAAGATTATGGAGTGAATCTGACAAAAATACCAATCCTATGTGATTCCAAGAGTGCAATTGCAATAACTTCAAATCCAGTTCATCACTCACGGACAAAACATATTGATGTCAGGTATCATTTCATAAAAAGATCACGTGGAAAAAGGAAATATAGAAATGTACTTTGTTCCAACAGAAAATCAGTTTGCTGACATTTTTACAAAACCTTTGGATGAGAAAAGACATAATTCTTTAATCAGCAAATTGGGAATGATAAACAAGAGATACGTTGAAAATACACAATCCACAAAATTTGATAACTGAAAGGGTTCTAATAAATTGATCAGAAATCTGATAAAAGTATTGATCAGAAATCTGATAAAAACCTTGATCAGAATTCTGTCAAAACTAAATCTGATAATCTCATCAGAAATCTGATCAATTCATTAGAAACTAGGAAATTTTCCTTTGTTTTCAACAGAAAATTGTCACCATCATTTATCTCTTTTGTACCATATATGCAGACATAACTTATGCATATTCTTTTTATCATCTTTTATCTTTTATTTTTTTTCTTTCTCTTAGGAATATCCAATGAATGAGGAAAGTATACGTCACAAAGACAACTCCCCAAGTCTTCATTTTTTCTTTCTTTATTTTTTACCACATCACATCAACTCCACACGCTTACTCAACACGGTTGAAAAGAAAAGAAGGCTACACCTGTCCTCTCAACAGAAAATTGAAGACCTGGGTGCCGCCTATTCATAAATGAGGAGGGAGAATATGGCCACTTTTAGTTCTAAACGAATCTGACATCATATCTCCAAAGTAGAGTAGAATTGGTAGAATCAAGATTCAAGATCTTAACCGGTGAAAACATTTAAGGCATGTACTTATTGTCTTTAAATAGACATACACTCACTCATCAACTTTCACCTTGAAATCCTTTGAAAATTCTCACCTTCTTCACTAAACACACACAACCACTACTCCCATGGAAATAATTGAGAGCAACAGATTCCCTCTCCCTTACTTCCAAAGGCACAATGCAAGAGTAAGGATGAACATGGATGACCCACGATAAGTAAACTGCTCCACCATTCTGAACATGCTGCTTAGCAGCCCAATCGCTTTTGCCCTCTCCATGCACGTTCAAGTGTTTCCGGAAATACTTCAAGAGTTTTGGAGGTCTGCACGACTGGTTGTAGATGATGGTAGGCTGACTACCAATTGCAGGAATGGTGATGGGTGACAGGCTCATTTGTTTAAATGAGGAAACTATCAGGGAAGCACTCTTGCTAAGAGATGACTGTCCCCCAACCACCTTCTCCTTGGTAGACAAGCATGCTACCTTGGCCATGATGGGGTACCATGATCCTCAAGGAAGGGTTCCCATCTTCAAAAGCGGGTTCATTGAATCATGGCAGTTTCTGGTGACCCAGTTTGCCTTTTTCTTTACAAGAAAGTCTCAAGTTGGTATGAGATCACTTAAAGGATAATGGATCCACTCCATGCCTTAGTAAACCATCTCCCCTACAACTACTCAGACTATCTAATGAATGACTTTAGGGCCAACTTAAGGGCAGGTCGTCCTTTCCTCATCTACCCAAGGTTCTTGATGAAAGTGATAACCTCTCAGCTGGACTTTGGAGGAGTTTCCTGTATCATACGTCAGAGCAAGGATGCTTGTTCAGGAGGAACAACACATTGCTGCCCTCATACCAACAGCGAACACACAGGGCATGAAACACCTCTATGGGAAATGGTGCAGATCATGTATGGGGATGGAGACTTTGGAGATGATGATACAAGTGATGAAGACATAGTTTAACTTTTCTTTGTTTTCTTTAGTTTGTTTTCTTGTGTGTACATAGCTACTTGTGTTTAAATATATATGTTAATATCTATTTTGTTTTGATTAAGAGGGAATTTCTGATGAAAAATCAGGAAAAATTTCTGATGAGCTCAAGAATTTTAGGGGGAATTTCTGATGGGCTTGAGAAATTCAAGAAAAATTTCTGATGAAATTAGGAATTCAGGAGGAATTTCTGATAAAATTGGGGGTTCTTACAGATATTCTACTCAAACACAAAGGAGGGGAGTTAAAACAATGATAAATAAGGAGGGGAGTTAAAACAATGATAAATAAACTTACGTTTTTCAGAAAGAAATTTTTTTGACTTATGAAAAGGAAGTTTCTGATATAACAAAGTTTAAAATGACTCCAAAATTTGGTTAATTAAAATTTCAAATGGAATGATAATGATGAAACACAAAATATATTCCTTGAAGTAGCACCAGAAAAGCATGTGTAGGTAAACTCTCTGAAACTCTACTCATTCCCTCTCATCTAAAAAAAAATACCTACTTGAACAGAAAGTCAACTGAATCTCACGAACAAATCTGTTGAAGCAAAAATCAACAGATTCCAACAAAGAGTTGAGTTTTTGTCTTACAGAAAAGGGGGAAGATAAAATTATGCAAAAGTGAAAGATTGGCAGTTAGCAGCAAGAAGATAAGTGGACCACTCTTCAAAACGTGGACCCACTTGTGCAAGTGGACCACTCTTTAGAACGTGGACCCACTTATGTAAAAGCAAAGATTGGCGGTTACCAAGCACCAATAAAAAAACAGTTTTTTCTAAGATAACACAAAGGTGTCAAGCATTAAACGTATAATTTAATGGGTTATTAACATAGTTAATCACCAATCACGTGGGACAACAAAAGCCTATATAAATCCGACCCAACCCACAATCTCTCACATACACTTCCAAAAGCTTCAAGCTCTCAAAATTCCAAACCCTAAAACTCACAACCTGTTTCTGCAAGTCAAAACCTCAATTCACCAGATCATGTCTTCCTCCAGTTCCATGAATCTCAACTTTCCAGCAGTAGAACATGAAGTTCCTCTTGTCAAGAAATCAAAATGGCTAGACACAGAGAGAAAAAACAACCTAGCTCTCAACACTGATCATGAGCAGGATGATGAAAGGGTTAGAATTCTTATAGAATTTTGATCAATTGTCCCATAAAGTATGCTTTAACTGGTGGCTATGAAGTTCAACAACAGATCCTGCAGCAAACAGTGCATACAACAGAGAAGTCAGGAACAAAATTAACTGCACATGTGTGGGGTAATGTCAGAATCACTGTCAATGAAGAAAACATCAGAAGATGGTTGGAGATCCTAAAAAAACAGAAATATCACATTCCTCCAGTCAAAGAAGAACTCTTGGCGGTATTCAGAAATCTTGAGTACAAGGCCTCAATCACTCTAATTAGCCAGTTCAAGAGAAAGGAACTACTAGGATTTTGGCAAGTCTTTATGTATATAATCAATAGCTGTCTCACAGGGAAGATAGGAGGTGCTGATCAAACAACCATTCCAGTACTAAATATCATGTATGGGCTGATAAAGGGTGAAGATGTAGATTATGCCAAAGAAATATTCTCTCTGTTGAAAACCATCATATTCACCCACAAAGGAAGAACAACAACACATCTACCGCATGCAAGATTTTGGTCAATCATCTTAACAAAAGTCTTTCTGAAAGAAACATGGAAGTACCTACTCTTGACATAGTGTGGAAGCAAGTGGTCATGACTCCATGGACTGCTGCAGCAAGTGCTTGGGCTCATCCCAGTGATCTTCATCCCCTGCCTCAAAGTATGATGAAGGTGATCCCTGCAGACTCACCTTTTATCAAAAGGCATGAAGAGTTGATCAAACCAACAGGACCAGATGATTGTGGATCCAGAATGGTGTCTACATCAGCTGTTGGAGACAAAAACATTGCTGAGGGGTATGGAACAAATGAAGAATCTGATGAAGTCTCATCCACGAAAGATGGTGCAACAGACTCATACTCAATACTTGCTGGAGAAGGTCAACAACATGATACTCTTGAAACAAGTGCACATCTTGAATCAAACCTTGAACATAATTTCACAAAACCAACTTCTGATGAAACCTCAGTTGGGAATCTGTTGAGGCTGATTTTGAAATAAGAACAAGAGTACCCAATGTTGAAGCCCAATTGGGTGTGGCTTTGAGCATTAACTCAGAATCTGATGAAGTTGAAACTGCAACAAGTGGAGAACATTCACTTGATCAAGAACAACTCCTGGATACTTTGTGTTATCCCAAAACTCAAGGAGAACATTCTCAAAGAACTGTTCAAGGATCTGGGGAAATCCAGGAAATGCCTGTGGTGCATGAATCTGGTAGGAATCCTTTGAATTGGTCTTTTGATCAAAACATGGGATTTTCTGAAACAGCAAGAAATGTGTTTTCTGCTGGTATGTTAGAAGGAACATATGTTGTTCCAATTGACCCAATTACAACCAACCTTGAAGCAACATTGAAAAAGGTGATGGAGAATGTAAAGAATCAGGAGAAAAAGGCTACTTTGGAAGAAAAACTGGATGATCTATTGAAAGAAATGAAGCAACAGAAGTCTGATATCAGAAATCTATCAGAATCTGTTGAAACCATCAGAAAGCAATCATAAGCAAACACAGATAAACTGAACAAATTGCTAGAGTCACCAGTCTCCTCTCAAGATGTGAAGAAAATCTCACATGAATTTCAGAAACTAGCAGAGGAATTCAGAACTATGAGAGAAGAATTAATGAGAAAACTGGTAGTGCTGAAACAGAAACTGAGTGCAGAATCTGTCAAGTGTTGCAGGGAATTTCACAAGAATGGAAGAAAAGCTGAAGGAAGTGGAGAAGAAGAGTGATCTGATGGCGCATCTGTTAAAAGAACAGGTGCAGAATTGGAGCAAAGGTAAGATAGAACTGCAAGGGCAGATGGCAAGCATCAGAGAAGAAAGTGTTATTATTAATAGTTAACTGAAGATGTAAAAGATTTATTGAAAAGACTTTGTGTTAATATTGCACAAGCAACAAAGACAAGTCTACCAGAATTGTTGAAACAAATTCCTGAAGGTAGAGAAAAGTCTGATGCAACCAGAAAAGATGCACCCAAACAAACTGCAACTACAACAACAAAACTTCTTTTCAAGATACCAGCTCCTATACCAACTAAACCACAAGATTCAACCCAACCACCACAAAGTACAATGAGATCCTTCCCTCCTACACCTCATCCTATCTCAAAAGCCTTGATCAAACATCCTCTAACACAAACTCAATCATCACCTCAATCAGCACCAATTCAATCAAAATCAACTCAACCACCACCACAACAATCTCAAACTCAAACAGAACCATCAAGAAGAACAAGAGCACAAACTCGGTCCACTTATAGAGACAAAGTGAAAGGGAAAGAAATTATTGAACCTACTCTCTCTGGCCAAACTGAATTAAGCAAACAATGTATATTTGGAGAGAAAAGGAAATGGGAAGAAACTGGTCATACTTCCTCAAAGAAGCCTACTGTGATTCCGACAGAAGATCCAAACATTACAAGAATCATAATAACTGTTGATGATCATGAAGTACTCTTCCCAGAGGTTGTTTTAAAGGAATATTACAGGAAAAATGATGAACCTCTTCCAAGTAATATGAACCCAATCACCAGAAATGCCCTCACACTGAGAGAAATAGAAGAGAAGGATGTCTTGGGGAAAATACAGGAATCCCATCAAAAGTGTGCACATCACAGATAGATCAGTTCAAACTCCTCTAAAGGTTTATGGCATCAAAACATGTATCACATCAGAAGAGAAGATGGTGAAGAACAATCAGTCCTTGATAGCCAAATTATGGAACGTCTGCACCCCCTAAACATAGTTAAGCTAAGGAGAATGTACGCACAAGAATCAATGAGAAGAAGAGAAAACAGAAAAGCACTTCATAGTTTCTCAACGTGGAGTGGAGATAGCAACTACCATATGCCAAGTAGAATTTGACATGTTTCTTCGATACAAACACTTGGTCAAAGGCAAGCCTCTAATCACACCACCAAACACTGAAATCCCTGAAACAATGAAAGATGCCAGAACAGGTAGCATTGTTGAAACACCTGAGCTAGCAGTATTCTATAAAGATGAAGAAGGGAGAAAGATTTTCAGAATTGATGAAATATATAAGTTTTCAAACAGAACTTTAGCTTACATTAAAGAGATCATGAGGAAAAAGCAGGAACAGAAGAAGGACAAGAAGAAAGAGCTCTTGGTGAAACAGATTGGAGACATCATTGATGACTGGATTCAACACAGGGAGTACGTAAAAACCATGTATGAGGAATGCAAGCAACCAATCCCTCGGAAGTGGAAGCCCAGCATGAAAGACTTCAATTATTGAATTTGTCGAAACAATGATTTCTATGGTTGAACAAGTTTTGTTTGAATTTGTTTTTGGTTGAATGCTGTTTAAGTGATTGTTTAAGTTTTATCTTGCAAAATTCTTGGTTTTATGTTTTTCATTTTACTTACAATACTTAGGGGGAAATTGTTAGGAAACCTTATATGTATGATTGAAGTATTGAAGAAAAATGAAGAAAGAAAGTCTGATCAATCTGATCAGATCTGGTGAAAAAGAAGCCACAAGATCAAGACAACAGAAGAAATATGATCATAGGCCATAAGAAGAAGCATTTTAGTCAGATCTGATGAGGATATCTTTGTCTAAGTGTTCGAAGACAGGATCAGAAGAGATCTGATCAAATCTGATGAAACCTCATCAGATTCTGATGAGGAGTCATGAGAAATCTGATGACCATTTATGATGTCCACTTGCAGTTGAAGATAAGGTAATTCAGTTGAAGGACATTTATGATACAAGTGGAAATGGTAAGCATGACATATGAAATGATCTGCCAGAACAAACACTTGCATGAATAAACAAATTGTGAATTCATGCCAATTGCTCTCTATAAATAGAGATCACCAAACTGAGGATCAATGGAGCTTACATCTTACATACTCCGTTGCCCTTCACTCACACAAAATTCTTAAGCATTGTTTTGTATTAGAAAGTAACCTTTCAATCATCTTTTGTAAACATTCAAAAGTGATATAAACTTGAAAATTATGTATCTCTGTTTCTTACAAGTTGGTTTCTAATTCCGCACATAATTTTCATATAAAGTTGAAATCAACTTGCCATTTTAAGTCAAAGCATTTGTTAATGAAAAAGTCACATTTTTTCATTAAAATCGAGACCTTTTATTAATAAAAATTTCAAAATAAATATTTGTTAATACGTGTTTACACTAGTTCTCAAGTTCTCTCCTTAGTTTGCTATAAAGTTTATTTTTCCTACAAAGTGTAAGAAGTGTTTTTGTGGTGACATGTGGCACTTCGAGATTTTTTTACCAAAGGACATAAAGGTAATTCAATGTGTAAGTTATTTTTGGAAAATATATCTATTAAACAATAAAATGAGATTCTTAAAGAAACCATATATTTTAACAATTTAAAAATCGACAGTTACCTAACTACGTAGAACATATACCAATCCATCATTCATTCGATTTTTTTTCTTTTCTTTCAATCAAATATTTACAGATAAAAAATATCGATGTCCAATGCAACAATTCATTGTGATAACGGTAAGCTTTCACTTTTGCATATACTCGAATTCTACACGTTGTGTGTCTTGACGTTGTGTTTTATCGGTTAAAGGTTTTTCTCATTTGTGTTTTATCAGTAACAGGTTTGATGAAGGACATGTACTTTTAATTATTGTTGCTGGTTTTTTTAGTTATTTGGTCATCAAGATGTGTTATACTAGTCAATAGTGTGTGTTTTCTTAACGATGTCTTTTAACTACATGTACTAGGTTTATTTCTTCACATGATAGTTTTTAATTACATGTACGAATGTTCATTTCTTTGCACAGTGATTTATCATTTTTAGATTTGGTAAAAATTTTGTTATACGTATTTTGCAATGATCAAATGATGTTTTATCTGATTTGGTAAAACGCACCATTCAAACTATAAAACACACAATTTGTTTAAATAGATCATCTAAACTTTAAAAGACATATTCTCACCCAAACACTCTACTAAAACACACAACTTATCACTATAACACACACTATTCGTTAAAGCCATAATCCAAATTTTAAAAGACGTTTATATAAAAAACACCACGCTGTCATGGAATACACACCAATACTTGTAAAATCGATCAACTAGTTGAAACGTTGTATATATATATATATATATATATGTAGCAATATGGTACTCGTATTAAGAGAAAAAACTTTCATTAATATGGTATAACTTTTTAAAAAATATATATGTATTAATAGTTTGTTGACGTTTAAAAAAAACCGGAGGATAGTTGCATGTGACATGCAAGTGGTGTTAGGAAACCTTATATGTATGATTGAGGTATTGAAGAAAAATGAAGAAAGAAAGTCTGATCAATCTGATCAGATCTGGTGAAAAAGAAGCCAAAAGATCAAGACAACAGAAGAAATATGATCATAGGCCATAAGAAGAAGCATTTTAGTCAGATCTGATGAGGATATCTTTGTCTAAGTGTTCGAAGACAGGATCAGAAGAGATCTGATCAAATCTGATGAAACCTCATCAGATTCTGATCAGGAGTCATCAGAAATCTGATGACCATTTATGATGTCCAATTGCAGTTGAAGATAAGGTAATTTAGTTGAAGGACATTTATGATACAAGTTGAAATGGTAAGCATGACATATGAAATGATCTGCCACAACAAACACTTGCATGAATAAACAAATTGTGAATTCAGACCAATTGCTCTCTATAAATAGAGATCACCAAACCGAGGATCAATGGAGTTGAGCATTGCAAGTATTACATCTTACATACTCCGTTGCCCTTCACTCACCCAGAATTCTTAAGCATTGTTTTATATTAGAAAATAACCTTTCAATCATCTTTTGTAAACATTCAAAAGTGATATAAACTTGAAAATTCTGTATCTCTATTTCATACAAGTTGGTTTCTAATTCCGCACATTATTTTCATATAAAGTTGAAATCAACTTGCCATTTTAAGTCAAAGCATTGTTATCTGGGATCAACAAGTGGATTCCTAACTTTAAGGCACACTAAATTTACTTTTATACCCTTAATCTAAGAAAATCAATCAATTTAATTTAAGCAAATATTACAACTTTACAATTGTGAATTCATGCCAATTGCCCTAATCTAACAGCCATAAGAACTTCTTACACTTTTTAGAAAAAAACACACTTTGTTGAGGAACTGACGTGTGTCGAGTGTGGTTAATTTTTATGTATATTTTAAGCACTTTTTACTCATGAATCAAGCTTTACATTATAACACAATATACAATACTACCACTCTACGCACGTTAAGGCAAGTGCACCCATCGTGAACGTAGTATAGTGATGGTATGATACCGAGGTCGTCCAAGGACACAAGAACTTTTAATACCGACTTATTATCAACGTCTAATCTGATCAAGTTTTGAGAAAAAATATTTTTGAAAGATAAAATAAAGATAAAAACGTAAATAAAAATAGAAAACAAATAGACAAGAAAGAATCACTTGGTTCCAACTCCTCTTTTATGTTTTCTTTGATGATTTCCGCACTTTGGAATTTTTAAGAGATTATCTTAGTTAAAGTAGTAGGCCCCCTTCCAGGTAGCATTACCCTCAACCTATTGGTCCGACTCAGCATGGATACAATCCCGCAAGGTCTATTGAAAGATAATTAAGTAAGTTATTAATGCAAAATATGGTAGGCCCCCTTCCAAGTAGTGTTAACCTCGGCCATATTGGTCTGAGTCAGCAGGGATACAGTCCCTCAAGGCCGGATAAAGTTTTAATAGTAGTTTATTTATAAGGGGTTCTGTTGATGCATATGTCTGTTCCCTAAGTCATCGTATAATATCGAGTCTGTATTTAGGAGCGAATGTCGAAGTTTATGTATATTTAGGGACAAGTTCGCTTGAAATGTAGTGTTGTAGTCAAGTTCGGCCGAACTTGACTAAGCAAGTTGCCCGAACTTGCACTCCCATCAGCGAACTCGTATTAGTATAAATAGGAGCTTTGATGTTTCATTTGTAACTTCAGAGATTTTGTCACGACAGAGGCGAAGCTCTGTCCAAGTGTTTCCAGGATTTGTAACGTTGAATATTAATGAAATGGTGATTAACTAGAAACAAATGAGTGTATCCATGTCGCCTAAGCAAACGATTCCGCACGTTTACCTTAGGTTAGATTAGTGCCTGAATGATCCGTACAACGGACCTACAAGTGGTATCACAAGCAGGATTGGCCTAATTTGAAGACATTGGACTGAAATCATCTCATCACCTACTCATTTCTTCTATTTTTAACTTTTCTTGGACAACTCACGGACAAAATGGACTGATTTTCAAGTATAATATGTAAAATCCATAATAGATAAACCCTTGAGAAGATCAGAGCTTAAAACAAATGAATTCATGTCGAAAAATTGAAAAAACCATGTTTGAAAACACAAATTCGTTCGAACTTATACCTCAAGTTCGCCCGAACTTGGCTTAAAATCATCAATTTTTGTTGATTTTAAACAAGTTCGCTCGAACTTGTTGAAATTTTCAGTGATTTTTGTAGAAGTTCGCTCGAACTTGGGTAAAAGTGAATTTTTTCTGAACTTTCATACAAGTTCGCCCGAACTTGTTAAATATGATTGTTTGTTAGTCAAGTTCGCTCGAACTTGTCTCACAAGCTATTACAAGTTCGTCCGAACTTGTCTTAAGTTTTCTTAAAAAAAGGCATGAAAATCCCGAAAATCGTCTCGGACATTATATATCGTTAGAATCGTATCGACGAGATGAGTTTAAAGATTAATCACTAATGACAGTTTTCCGAAAAATTTTAAACATTTTTAACCTACCGACTGTCAATTAAAACGTCAGTTTTGCTAAAATTGTCTGTTTGCTAATCATATTTCAAGTGTTTTGAACGACAGATAAATTTGGAAAACGAAATGGGGTTCGTGAAGCTGCCAATGTTGATGAGATTAGAAGAGTACGAAGCCTGGAAAGGAAAATTTGAGAGCTGGGTCAAAGCTATGCATTTTCGCAGTTGGGTCGCGATTGAGACAGGTTATGTCATTCATAAAGATGAAAATCAGCAAATTCTGGAGAAGTGCAAATATTCTACTCAACAAAAAGATGATTATTTTGCTGATAAGAAAATGATTAATCTGATACAGCAGTCGGTGAAAGAAAATATCTTGAATCTGCTACCAGAATGTGATATGGCACAAAAGCTAAGGAATGCTCTACATGCTAAATATCTGGAGCATGCTGAGATGATTAAAAGCAAGGAGGTAAAGGTTGTTGATAAAGAAGTGGTAAAGGTGCAAATTGTGGAGGTTGAAAAACCTTGCACAAAGTGTACTGAATCTGTGTGCTTAAATTGTCAAAAATCCAAATCTATTAATGTCAAATTTTTGAAAGATTTAGAATGTTTGTCACTAGAAAATAAAAAGTTAAAAGAAAATGAAAAGAATTTTGAAAATCAAATAAAAATTTTAGAAAATGATAAAATTGTTTTTGAAAAATTAAATATAAAAAATCAAATAGCAATAAATTCTCATGTTGAGAAAATTGCTCAACTTGAAAATGAAGTTGAGATTGTTAAAAATAAAGCTGTTAATTCAGAAAAAGTTTTGAAAGGTTTTGTGACCTCCTCATTAAAGTTAGATCATATATGTCCAAAACCGATCAATGATAATAAAAAGGAAATTCCAATAAGTGATAATATCACAAATTATGACAATGTCATAATTGAAGATTGTGATGATGATACCGATGATGAAAGAGCTTAAAATGATAAACATGAAATATTTTAAAACTAAAAGAGAAATTCCAAGATACTGTTCTACAATCTTTGAGAAAGGTGAATGCTCAACGCAAAAACCTTCTAAGAAGAATGAAGAACGAAAACAAAAAGAAAAACAAAGTTTTAAGAATTCTGGAAATTTTCAAAAGAAAAATAAAAGCTCATCGGTACGATCATCCAATCATTATCAAAACTCACAAAAATTTGAGAATAAGTGGTGTAGGTCAGATCATAGTGCTTCAAAGTCAAATCAATTTTATAGAAGAAGCAGGAAAGATGACTACTACATGTCAAATCAATGTGCTGATTTGGGTGTTTGGTCTAAATGGAGAGATTGGTACGATAACAGAGTGTGTTACAACTGTGTATTTGGTGGACACATTGTTGTTAACTGCCTGAAAAGGAGATTTGATACGAGAAGATGCTATAAATGTCAAATTGAATGTCATATTTCCAGGGATTGTCCGACTAATCTGAAAAGAAGATCGGTAAAATCTCAGGGGGAGAAAAGACCAGAGGAGAAGAAAACAGAGAAGAAAAATGAGAAAAATGTAGAGAAGCCCAAAGAACAAAAAGTCAAGTTATCACAAGGGCAAAAAACAGATTGAGAAAAAAGAGAAAAAAAGTTAGAGAGTATTTGGAAAAGATTTTGTCCTCGGATACGTCTAAAAAATCAGATAAATGTTCTCATGAATCATTTTACTCATAGTTAAGTAAAACGAATTCATCAGATACAAATATGAGGACAAAAGAGAGAGCAGTGAAGAAAATTTTGATAATTCAAACAGTTAAAAAATCAAAGAAACTAAAATTTTCAAATAAAGTTTCTATCAAACTATTTGAATATCAAAAAGAGTGTGAATGTTTGTTTATTTCAGATGTTAATGATTTTGGTAAACCTAAATCCAGAATGGATTGGGTTCCAATTCAAAACTGATTAAAGTTTATTTGAATGTGCAGGATAACCAAGCTTCAAGCCAAAGGTCATTTCAGAAGCAGTGGTTGTTCATACAGAGAGACAAGAGACAGGTTGTGATATTCCACACAAACAAAATGGTAGTCTCACGTTCACATTCGTAAAAAGTCGTTAAATGGTTAAAATGGAAGATTCTTATTTTCGATTTTAATAAGATGTTTTCAATTTTAGGGGAGAAAAATTTAAAAATTGTAAAAAATTCTTGTAAAATTGAAAAACATCGTTTCGAAATCATTTTAGATAGATAAAATGATTGAAAAAGCCAAAAACAATAGAAAATCTTAAAATATAAAAAAAACATTGAAAAATGAAAAATGAGATTACTTGTGCGCAAAAAGGAAATGATAGTACATCAGTGGACTATCACATTACGCTAAATATTTGTACAGTTTAAAAATTATAAACAAGCCTTACTGTGGATGTGTCGATAGTTTTTACACGTTTAGTAAATTGTTTCAGGGATATAAACTAAATTTTACAACTGCTTAAACTTGTGGATTAACATATCTTGGATATATGGACTTAGTACTCCGAAATTTCGTTTGAGAGATTGCCTTATTCTGAGATACGAGTTCTTTATAAATAGTTGATTTCTGGGGTATTATACAAGTTCTTCTGATTTTGCGGAAGCAATAGCCTAGAACTTCTATAATACTTTTGCAATAAACCCCTAAACTGCATGCAATCTTGAAAAGTATCGAAAGATCTAATCATTTGCAGTGCTGAAAAGATTCCTTAAATGGAACACACCTTAAAGTCGAGCCTTCATCTCTTTGTCTGTACGGTAGTACTAACCTGAGCTCTCAAGGCATCGCATTACCCTGATAAAGATATCAATTACACTATATTCACCTGTAAGATGAAATCTAGGGAATTTTGATACGGGAGTATATTCAAGAAGTGGGAACCACAGATAAGTGAAGTTTCATAATTCTTACCCTAACATATCTTGGAACAATTGAGAAATGTGTTAAAGTTTAGGTGGATAAACATATCGACTATCTAGGTAAACAAGTTTAAAACTTAAAGTCATTAAAAGGTCAACGGTACTGGTGTATGTCTCAAAAACTGATATGATCCTCTAGCATGTTTTCTCACAAAAATATAAACTATAAATATTACATTTTAGTTTGTTTACATTTCTGCATTCAATATTAAAAATCCAAAAAGATTTTCTTTCAAAATCTTCCATGGTAACCTAATAGTGTTGAATGTGAGCCGGACCAACGAGACTGTTAAGAAACGGTTTGTATGTGGATACATGTGATTGTTCTTAATCGTCAAATCTTAGAGATTCAGAGCATCATTTGAGGGGGAGCTAGATAAACATGTTGATTAAAGATACCAGAAAGCTCAAAGCAAGGGGGAGCACGTATGTTAAAGTTATTCAAGATATGAAGATCAAGAGAACATTAAAGACTCAGGAATTTAGTTAAAGAATGATGACTACGGCAACATCCAAGGGGGAGTCTGTTGATGCATATATCTATTGCCTAAGTCATTGTATAATATCGAGTCTGTATTTAGGAGCGAAATATCGAAGTTTATGTATATTTAAGGACAAGTTCGCTTGAAATGGTAGTGTTGTAGTCAAGTTCGACCGAACTTGACTAAGCAAGTTCGCCTGAACTTGCACTCCCATTAGCGAACTTGTGTTAGTATAAATAGGATATTTGATGTTTCATTTGTAACTTCAGAGATTTTGTCACGACAGAGGCGAAGCTCTGTCCAAGTGTTTCCAGGATTTGTAACGTTGAATATTAATGAAACGGTGATTAAATAGAAACAAATGAGTGTATCCAATGTCGCCTAAGCAAACGGATTCCGCACTTTTACCTTAGGTTTGTCAGATTAGTGCCCGAACGATCCGTACAACGGACCTACAGGTTCAAGTCGTTCTTACTTCTCCCGAGGCGGTTAAGACCTACCTCTCGTGAAGTCCTACCACACTTGAACCAAGTTGTCGCAGGATCTATACACTGAACGAGGCAAGAATTTAACCAAACACCCTTCTAACCCCTTTCCAAGGCAGTTAACGTGCTTCATATAGACCGTAAATACACAAATGAATGAATCAACAAGACATGAATAGATGCTTAGCTAAAATTCATTTTCAATATAAGAAACTAGTTATTAAAGTCATTAATACATACCCAAATAAAAGCTGTCAAAGATTGGAAATCAAAAGTAAAACATAAAGGATTTGTCTTCACCAAGTAATGTAAAAGATTTAGCCAAACATGGCCTTTGTTGGACAAGAACTTTTACAATTAATCTTGGGTCCAGAGACTACTAGACACCTAAATGATGAAAGATGGATGATAGTGGTGGGTGTTGGTGTGATAGTGGTGGTGCACTGATGGCAAGTGTGAGTGAAGTGGTTTACCAAGGGATGCCTTTCTCAAGAGCCAAGCACTCCTATTAATAGCTAGAAACAGAAGGTTGGCACGACCCCGTGCCCATATGCACGCCCCCTGGTGGGCATCTTTCTCTCCCTTCATTAACTGAAGTTGTCAGGTCTGTGTACTAACACACCCCGTGGTGACAGAGCACGGCCCCGTGGTCAATGTACTTGTTGTACTATCAAGATTCTGCGAATCTTAGAGTTGACCACGTCCCATGTCAGTTGTCTTCTTCTGTTTGTCTTCATCTATAAAGAATCTTCTTTGGGCACGTCCACGTGCCTGGTGGGCAGTACCCGTGCCTGAGCTTCTTTCTTCTTTATTTTGTTGTTTTGGATGTGTATTGAGGTTCAGCAAGTTGCGTTAATCCTCCTTCGTTGTATTAGTGTTGGTTTTTGCTGTTAATTTGCTCTTTTTTGTTCATTTAAGCTCTTTTGATTCTGTAATTTAAAAAGTAAACAAAGAAACACGCTTTTTCCAACATTAGTACTGAAAAGGGTTGTTTTTACGTGTTGTTTGATGTAATTTATATGTTGCATTTTGCGTACATCAAATACCCCCACACTTGAATCTTTTCTTTTCCTCAAGCAAAACTCTATAATGTGGCTTACACACCCAAATGGAATTGGTAGAAGAGAAGTTTTTGGGCTTATCTTTAGAGTGTCGGGATTTCAAGTTCTAAATTTATTTTATTTTTATTTTATTTACAATCTTATTCTTCATAATTTATTTAAAACACATCTTTATAAAATTCTATTTAGTTATATACATATTTACACACCTCTCAAGTGTTCACTCAATTCTCGGCCGAAGATATTTAAGTGGAAACGCTCGCTCCCGATGTGGAGCTTACTCCTACCATAGGCATGTTAATCAATCAAACCTTCTCCTCTTTAACGTTTTAATCCTTGTAAATATCAAGAGGACTTTTAAAATGGTAGGTTTTGGCTCGGTTAGTTGTTTGTTGGATAAAAATTGGTGAAAAATGTAAAGAGTTTCGGTTTTTAGAATTCTTTTTGTGGCGTAGAAAAAAATTTAATCATTTTTTTGCTAAAGTTAAAACTAAGCTATAATTCATAATTTTATAAGTGAACATTTTACTAAAATAAGGGGTGTGAAAATAAAAAGGTTTTATGGATGTGGGTGGTTATTTATTTTATTTTTTTGCAAAAGTTTGTGTTTTTGCGGGTTTTATAAATGAAAGTGTTAAGGCTCAAAGGGGTTTACTAAGGGGGTATTTTGGTGAAGGATGAAAAAGAGAAATAAAGGTATAGAAAGAAAAATGGGTTATAGTCCTAATGCCTCCATCATTTAGTTATTTTGATTTGTGTCGGTAAGGATTAAGAATGTATTGCTTTGCGAAGTTCTAGATTTGTAAGAACCAAATGAGCTAATCCCACAAGAAACGAAAATTTGAGCAATAAGTTTAGATATAAATTGTATGCTCGGTAAAGGCTCAAAACTCAGTTTTTGTGGAAAAAGGGTATAGTGTAAAAGTGTATATATAATTAAATTTTACAATGGTTTGTTATGCCTGTTTTTATAATTTTCTTAATCCATTGTTTTTATCACGACGCTATCAATTGTAAATTAGCAATAACATAATTTTTAGAACTTATTTTACCCGACCTATACCAAGATAAGTAAAAAAAATGAAAAATAATTTTTTTTTCTGAAAAATATTTGGGGTGATTGGCGGTTTTCCAAGGAGAGTTTTGTATAAGGCTTGTTTTTAGGATCAAAGATTCAAGGTTTTAACATCCCCCACACTTAAATTACACATTGTCCTCAATGTGTCCCAAAAAGGATTTGTTTTGATTAAATGTGCAAGTGGTGGGTTAAAACAACAAAATTTTAATGTTACTGGGCATTTGGCATGGGGGCGTGCTAGGTGGGAACGACCCCGTGGCCAAAGTGCCAGAAGACAAAAACTTACAGTAGGGAGGACACGGGGGCGTGGGCTATTGGGCACGACCCTGTGGCACTTATCTATAACAGACATGGACTTGGGTTTTCATCATTCAACGTCTGATTTCTGGGCTTAAGGACCACTATGCTTAGTGTGTCCAAGCCTCCCCAGCTACCTGTAAGTGATAATCCTACCACATCACAATAACCAATACCATAACATAGTTCCTAAATTACGAAAGTTAAAAGTATTTCAACAACCATCATCCAAAAGAAAATGCAGAAAGGTAAATTGTTTAGAGAAGTAGATTGTTCATCAGGACACAGCCTGGAAAATACCACCATGTTCGAAGGTTAGAAAGATATAACCTGAAGGATCCTTTCGTCGCTTGTCGCCACCATCATCGCCTAGTCCGAGTCTATATCATCACCCTCTTCCTCCTCCTCCACCTCATCATGGTACGCCATATGCTCCCGGATATAAGTGATGTCGTTTTGCATGCTCACGATGTTGCATTCCATGATTTCGACCCGACTGCTTGAGCTTTGTCCCAAGCGATAGGCATTGTTTGATACCCGAAGGGTTTCTTGTATGATGTTATATAGGTTTTGGAGGTTAGGAAAGTCACTTCCACCTTGAGAGGAAGACCCCGGGTTGTATCCAGAGTGTCGAGGGCGGTTGGGGTCATCTTCAATTGCAAGGATCTCATCAGGGTCGTTTGGGTTCCAAACCCGACCACATAAATCTTTGAGGCGCATGAGACCATTGTTGCAATCAATTATGAGGCCCAAGCTTCGGCATAAAGTGAGATCAGCTTTTATCACCCCCACCCCCTTGGTGAACCCACTCAGAGTGGGCATAGTGTAATTTTTGAAAAGTTTGGCGACCCGTCCTCTGAAGAATATTGGGGTGTGGGTGATGGCGGTGACGTTGGCAGCCATGTTTTTTAGTAGCATGTGGGCGACATCGAGGGGTTGGTGAGTCAGGATGCAATAAAGGCATGTTAGCTCCCGAAGGTTCACCACCCCTCCACTATCCTTCCGTTGGCACAAAGAGCCACTTAGGACCCGATGAATGTATCAGATAAACGGGTCCCTAATTTTTGTGCTCTTCGTGGAACTTGGATCATAAGGTCCAGTCTTCGATCATTTGCCATGCAGCTTGCCTCAAGTTATCGGGAAGTTCACGCAAACCATCCATGAATCCGGGTTCAGTGGTGTCTTCTTTGGTAACGTTTACGCCAAATTGGGCTACGGATATGCTGTACCACTCTCCCCCACACCTAAACTCAACTGCATCCGTCTCAAGTAAATATGATCGTGCTAAAGAACTCCATGTTATATTCCTGAATTGATCTGAGTCGAGTTCCAGGTAGATACATAGTGTACCTGTGATCTAAAGCGTCATATCTCTCCCGCTGTCCAACAGTTTCAAGCATGGTGTAGCAGACTTGTCTTGGTGGATCTTCATGCCTAGCTTGGAGCTCATCGAACCGTGTCTTAAAGTCAAGCTCAGAACTTTTGAACCTTAGGAACTTGTGTGGTGTCATTCCTACAAGAAAGAACCAGTAAGACACTTGGTTTATCCAGAAATTAAATAAAAATTGAGTTTAAGGGGTCTGGACACGGCCCTGTGCCCAAGGGGCACGACCCCGTGTCTGTGATTTGGGATGGCGACAGCCCCGTGGCCATTAGGCACGACCCGTGGTGAACCTACTTTAAACCCACATTTAAGGTTTTCGATTCGGCTTCAAAAAATTCCAAATTTTTGGTTCATCGTGTGCTGTTTCCCTCGAAAATCAAACCCCAAGTGTCATTTTGCAATAACTACTCGATTACCCTTCTGATTTTAACCTTTTCGGTTAAGAACGAGGGTTTGTATAAAAACTTCTTGAACAATCAGATTTTTTTAACAATGGTTGGTTGTTTACATCTCAAAACACTTCTGTTTACTACTACTAACAAGATCTAAACAAAAACTCGGGATTGGCACAGGTGTAGTTCAAGAACCCTAGTTTTCCCCAAATTTTTGATGTTAAACTACATGCAATGTTTTAATCTAACAAGTTATGATGTTAGAATGATACCTTGTTGGTCGATTTGGTCGTGGAAACTGGTGGGAACCGGCTGCTCTAGAGAAACGGTCGTGTTATTATGTTGAAAAAATGAAGAAAAGGGGTTACAAAGCCATTTGCAGATTTTACATGGCCTGGTGCCAGGTTAGCATGGCCTCGTGGCCAAAAGTTTTTTTTTTGTGTGTGTGACCGTTCCTCGGAGGGTTCCCTTGTTACTTACCTGTTTCGTGATGATTTCTTGGAACCACATCCGAAATGTACCTACAAGATAGTTAAAAACAAAGTAGAATAGATATATTTACATTTAACGTTTGGTTGTTCCTTGATTACTTATCAATCTTTTGGAAAGTTATTTCATCATCCTCATCTTCAAGAAAACCTCTGTAAAGTTAAGCCTTTGTCCGTTAACCTTAAAAGGTTCACCGTTTTGAGGCTTAATTTCTACAGCGGCATGTGGAAAGATTTGGGTAATGGGAAATGGTCCCGACCATCTAGCCTTGAGTTTTCTGGAAAATAACCAAAGTCTTCAATTAAAAAAGAGCACTTGATCTCCTTCCTGAAATTCTTAGGTTTGCTCATTTTATCATGCATAGTTTCATGTGTTCCTTATAATTTTCAGAGTTCTAGTATGCCTGATTTCTCATTTAATCTAATTCATTTAAGTGATAAAATCGATCTTTGCCGGAAGTTTGTTGGTCTAGGTTTACATTCTTTATTGCCCAGTATGCTTTTGTGCGATTTCTACTAGAAGGTGACAATTTTCCCATAGACTAGCTTATATGGGGTGTGCCTATTGGTGTCTTATAGGCTGTTCGAAAGCCCATAAAGCGTGGTCTAATTTTAGCCCAATCTTTTCTATTTTGGCCTACGGTTTTTCTAAGATCCGTTTTAAACCTCGATTTGTTACTTCGGCTTTACCGTTGGTTTGAGGATGGTAAGCGGTTGAGAGACGGTGATAGACCCCATATTTTGTTAAAATTTTATTTAGTTGATAATTAAAAAAATGAGTACCTCTATCAGTGATGAGTGGTTTTGGACTCCCAAAACAGAAAATAGTCGTTTCAAAAATCTTACCACAACTCTTCCATCATTTGTTGGAAGGGCTTCGGCTTCGGCCCATTTAGACATGTAATCGACTCCAATAAGAATATATTTGTTTCCTTTTGATGGTGGGAAAGGTCCCATAAAATCCGTACCCCAAACATAAAAAAATTTTACAAACAAGAATGCCTTTTGAGGCATTTCATTTCTTGATGAGATGTTACATGTGCGCTAGCATGCGCCACATGTTTTAATTATATTATGTGCGTCCTTATGGATGGTTGGGCAATAAAATCCTGAATCAAATTCCTTTCATGCAGTACTCTTTACTCCATGATGTCCTCCATACGACCCTTCGTGACAATGGCGAAGAATTTTTCTTACTTCTTGGCCATGGACGCATTGTCGGATAAGTTGGTCGGCACACATTCTAAAAAGATATGGGTCTTCCCAAAAATAGTGTTTTCCGTCGGCAAAGAATCTTTTTCTTTGATGATGTGACCAACCTTTGACTAATAGGCCACTAGCGAGGTAGTTAGCATAGTCGGCTTACCATGGTTCTTCTTGGTATTCTACCATTTCCAAAGATTCGATGGGGAAATTTTCATTGATTAGCTCTTCACGATATATCTCCAAAGCGGGATCTTCCAAGCAAGATAAGTGATCGGCAGCGGTGTTTTCTGCTCCTCTTTTGTCTTTTGTTTCTATATCAAATTCTTGGAGGATAAGAATCCACTGGATCAAACATGGTTTGGCATCTTGTTTTTAAAAAGGGATCGAATGACGCCATGATCCATGTAGAGTATCGTTTTAGAAAGAACAAGATAAGAATGGAATTTATCAAAGGCAAATAGCAAATAATTTTTTTTGGTAGTTGCTAAGTAGTTAATGCGGTAAAATATCGGATATCGGTCAAAGACCGATATTTGAGATATCGGTTATCACAGTTGGATATCGGTGGGATATCGGTAATTTTAATAACATACTACATTTATATATATAGCAATTTATCACTAACAATTTAGTATACTCTACCTTCATTAACAAATTAACCTTTTTCATTTTGAGAAACACTAACGATTGTAGCAAGTAGGAACTTACTAAGATTTTAAACACTAACATTTAACAATAACCACTAACAATTAAGACGTAACACACTAATAGCAGCAATAAGAAGAAAGTCGAATGGTATAAATAAGAAGAAAGGAACTGGTATCGGGAAAATCGGTGATATATTGGTCAAATACCAGTCCAATATCGATCGAATATCGATCAATATCGCTGATATTATCGGTACTGATATTCTGACCGATATTTTGCACCATTGTCTTGGTAGAGGACCGATAACCGATATATCACTGATATATCAGGATACTAACTACATAGGGTAGTTGTATAATTTTCTTGAGAATTGTTAAGAGTTTTACTTGCATAGTGTATTGGGTGAAAATGATTTTCTTTTCGTTGTCCCAAGACGGCTCCAACTGCAAAGTCGCTTACATCGCACATGATTTCAAAAGGTAGCTTCCAATCGGATGCTATCATGATTGGTGTGTTGGCTAGCAATTCTTTAAGTGTAAGAAAATATTCGTTGTAATCCTTATCAAAGATAAATGGGGCATCTTTTTCAAGTAATTTTGTTAGAGGTCTAGAGATTTTTGAAAAATCTTTGATAAATCGCCTATAAAATCCGGCATGCCCTAGGAAACTTCGTATGGCTCGAACGGAGGACGGGGGAGGTAATCGGGAAATAGTATATATTTTTTACCCGATCAACTTCCATTCCTTCGCTCGAGATTTTATGACCGACTACTATTCCTTCAGTTACCATGAAATGGCATTTCTCCCGTTAAGGGCGATGTTAGTTTCCTCACACCAGGATGGCATTCGTTCAAGATTATCGAGGCATTGGTCGTATGAATCTCCAAAGATAGAAAAGTCATCCATGAAAACTTCCATGGTTTTTTCTATCATATTATGGAACATGGCCACCATGCAACGTTGAAATGTCGCGGGGGCATGACATAGACCGAAAGGCATACGTCGATAAGCGAAGGTTCCATAGGGACATGTAAAATTTGTTTTCTCTAGGTCCTCCGGTGCTATTGGGATTTGAAAATAACCAGAGAAACCATCTAAAAAACAATAAAATTTGTGACCGATAGTCTTTCTAGCACTTGATCGATAAATGGTAATGGAAAGTGATCTTTCCTTGTTGCTTCATCTAACATACGATAGTCAATACAAACCCTCCATCCAGTGACGGTTCTTGTTGGAATAAGTTCATTTTTCTTGTTAGTACCACCGTCATACCTCCTTTCTTTGGTACTACTTGGACAAGACTTACCCACGGACTATCAGAGATAGGGTAGATGAGTCTGGCGTCTAGTAGTTTGATGACATCATTTTTAACCATTTCTTGAACATTTGGATTTACTCTTCTTTGTGGTTGTATTACTGTTTTAAAATCATCTTCCATTAAAATTTTATGAGTGCACATGGACGAACTGATGCGTTTGATGTCTACAAGTTTCCATGCGATTGGTTTTTTGTATTTTTTCAAAAGGTTTGTTAACTTTTTTATCGAAAAGTGTTAATTTTGAAGAAATGATAACGGGGAGCTTATCACTTTCGTCTAAGAATGCGTATTATAGACCTTTCGGTAGTTCCTTAGTTTGAGTGGCAGTGAGTCTTCGCAAGACTTTTTATTTTCTTTTTTATTAAGATCGATGTCCGAAAAGGTTTGCTCGATGGCGTCTTCCTCTTCGACGATTTTTTCCTCTGTTTCTACTGTATTGGGTGGTTATGTTTTATCTTCAGTTAGGGGGTCGTCATTGCCAATGGGATATTTCATTGATTAGCTAAGATTGACGTACCTTTTGTCGACCTCAAATTTAAGTGGTAGGTTATTTTGCTTTTGATTAACCGAGGCTCGATGGGTATTTATGAATGGTTGTCCCGACACCAGTGGAGCATCATCTAATATGATAAATTCGGCTGGTACCACCGTTTTATTTGTTTTAATTGAGACATCCTCAATCATTCCTTTGGCTTGCATCATTTTTCGATTTGAGAAAAAATAGGAATTTTAAGTGGAGAAAATTCACTAGTACCCCATTTCTCGAAAATATAGTTTGGCATTATGTTAACACGAAGATCTTTATCTGTTAGGACGCTACTAACAAAGATGTTTTGAAAAAATATGGTACCGGTCTTATGTTTAATTCATGGTGTTCATCTTGTATTAGTTAAGTTTGATCATTCGTTAAGTTAATGCTAACTATTTCCTCGATTTTAGTGGTAGTGTTTAGCTCTTTTAAAAACTTGGCATGTGAAGACACTAAACAATGATTTTTGAAAGAAGGTTATAAAATATGAATTTCTCATTCTTAGAATTACCTTTTTGTGGTTTGGTTCATGCGTGTGTCTTTGTGATTCTTCTATTTTTACCCTTCGATTATTACCTCCTCAGTGCAAACCGCCTTTTCTTTTTCGCGAGATCTCTTGAATAAGAGTTCTAGATTTTTGAGACTTTGTATAAGGCTTTCGGCTTTGGGAACTATTTTTGGTGGGGTGTCGTTTGTTTCAAACGGATTGGAATCCCAATCAAAACTTTGTTTTGGAAGTTCAATCCTTGGTTCTTTAATTGCGGTGTACGAGGTTGTTGGTTGAAAAAGGTAAATATTGTACCGAGTGAGATTCACCGCAAATGGTATAATATGGTTCCTCGTGATCATCCTCAATGTAGTAGTTGTACCTTCTGAGTAATAATCCATAGTTGGATACCCAGAAGATTAACAGGTCTCGCGATCAGAAAAAAAAATTAACAGAGGATGACCAGGGCCCCGTGTTAGAACAACACGGCCTCGTGGTGAACTCTGTATCTGGGCGTTTTTTTAAGTTTGAGAAACTTTTGCAGCACGGGGGCGTGACCAAGTGGCACGACCCCATGGCAGACCTACAATAAAAAAAAGAGTGTTTTGAAAACGGGAAAACAGTTTTGAAAAATGTATAGAATTTGATTAGGCCGCTAATTTTAATCTTTCTTAAAATCCTTGTGTCCCCGGCAACGACGCCAAAAACTTGACATGTGTCGAGTGTGGTTAGTTTTTATGTATATTTTAGGCACTTTTTACTCGTGAATCAACCTTTACATTTATAAAAGACTATACAATACTACCATCTACGCACGTGTGCACCCATCGTGAACATAGTATAGTGATGGTAAGATACCGAGGTCGTCTAGGGACACAAGAGCTTTTAATACCGACTTATTATCAATGTTTAATCTAATCAAGTTTTGAGAAAAGTATTTTTGAAAGATAAAATAAAGAAAAAACATAAATAAAAATAGAAAATAAATAGACAAGAAAGAATCACTTGGTTCCAACTCCTCTTTTACCTTTTCTTTGATGACTTCCGTACTTTGGGCTTTTTAAGAGATTATCTTAGTTAAAGTAGTAGGCCTCCTTCCAGGTAGCGTTACCTTTAACCTATTGGTCTGTCAGTAGGCATTCAGTCCCGCAAGGTCGGAATATTTAAAGATAATTAGTAAGTTATTAATGCAAAATATGGTAGGCCCCCTTCCAAGTAGCGTTACCCTCGGCTATATTGGTCTGAGTCAGCAAGGATACAACCCGCAAGGCCGGATAAAGTTTTATAGTAGTTTATTTTTATCAGGATCAAGCCGTTCTTACTTCTCCCGAGGCGGTCAAGACCTACCTCTCGTGAAGTTCTAGTAAACTTGAACCAAGTTCTCGCAGGATCTATACACTGAAAGAGACAAGAATTTACCCAAACACCCTTCTAACCCGCTTCCAGGCAGTTAACGCGCTTTATATTGACCGTAAAGACACGAATGAATAAATCAACAAGACATGAAGAGATGTTTAGCTAAAATTCACTTTCAATATAAGAAAGTAGTTAGTAAAGTCATTAATACATACCCAAATAAAAAGTTGCCATAGATTGGAAATCAAAATTAAAACATAAAGGATTTGTCTTCACCAAGTGATGTAATAGATTTAGCCAAACATGGCCTTGTTGGACAAGAACTCTTACAATCAATCTTGGATCCTGAGACTACTACATCACTCTATAAGATGAAAGATGGATGGTAGTGTTGGGTGTTGGTGTTATAGTGGTGGTGGACCGATGGCAAGTGTGAGAGAAGTAGTTTGCCAAGTGATGCCTTTCTCAAAACCCAAACACTCCTATTTATAGCTGGAAATAGAAGGCTGGCACGACCCTGTGGTGGGCATCTTTCTCTCCCTTCATTAACTGCAGTTGTCAGGTCTGTGTACTAACACGCCCCGTGGTGACAGAGTACGACCCCGTGGTCAATGTACTTGCTGTACTATCAAGATTCTGTGAATCTTAGAGTTGGCCGCCCCCCGTGTTGGCTTGGCATGGTGTAACGCCCCATGTTTTCATACTTTCTATTTATAGCTATTGTATTTCTATTTTCGGAAAGCATTGTATCTCGTATTCGAATTGTCATTGTAATCATTGTATTATGAGGCTTGGATCATAATAAAAACTCGTATTTTGTTCATATATTTCTTATTCATAACCGTTTTATACTTATACATATGTATACACTTGGAACATATTCGTGATACTCGTAATCATGTGACAAACTTGTAAAACTTGATGATTATACTTATTCGAGACTTAAACATGATGTTCGTACTTAATCGTATTCATTTTATACTTACACATATGTTACAACACATTATTTATACTTATAATACCTTGACATATCATAAAATGTCCTAAAAATGTACCAAAACCGGTAACATTTGAGCAAAACACAAAAAAAAACACCTACTGACCAAGCCTTACGGACCGCAAGGCTATATGCTTACGGTCCGTAAGCAACCCTGGCGGGCAGAATGTTTTTGGCTCGCGAAAATGCACGGATCCACACACCTTTTTCTCACCCAATCACCTCTAAACCTCCTTTAAACACCTCCCATCAACCCTAAACTCATCCTTATAAATACCAACATTCCTCCAAGCCATTTTCCACTTTCACAACTCTCTAATCTCACCAAATTCACTCTCAAATCATCTCAAGCTCTTACAATATCAGAATTTTCAGGGCAGATTCATACACCCACACAAAAGTGAACATAACTTGCTCAAATCTTGTTCTTTTTGCTTGATTCTTCTTTCTAAATACTTGGATAAACATCGGGATTGAATCCAAGGGTTCTCCATAGAGAATCTAGACCTGGAAATGCCCCAAAGTGTCCAAAACTTTCTGTTGTGTTTCAAATCTTTTCAAAACTTGTTTAATCTTATCAAACTTGAGTCTAACTCATCTCAAACCTATGTCCTAATGCTTACAAAACTACTTGTGGTTGCTTAGGCTTAAAAACAAGGTTGAGACATTCAAAATAGAGGATTTATCCTCACAAGAATTCTGTTTTCGTAGAGCTTCAAGCTCACAAGTGATGCAAGTTCATGAACTTGTTCATGCGTGTCCACCTTGGTTAGCTTGGGCTATCCCAAACTTTGAGACCACACATCACTTGAGGATTTTCATCATTATCCCAAGTAGTTTGCTAGTTCTAAAGTGTCACAACCCCGCATAGCCGTTGACGTGTGTCAATATGTGCTCTCGGGGTTGTATTTCACTTGGCTACTTGGTATCATGGTGACACCCTTTACATTCTTGTATTTTACATTCTTATTCATAGTATTGTTCTAGAACCCTCCTTGTTACCTATGGTAACTTGTGTAGTGGTGAACATCATACGAGGTTCCAAAGTGGATGGTTAATCCTCCCACCTCATACTTGACTTACATGACACTAAGAGGTACCAAAGTGGATGGTTCATCCTCCCACCTCCTACATGATTATATAATTATATATGTATATATGGACTATAGTATAATTCCTTAAAACCGAACCCTTGATAATGACTATATAATCATCTATCAAGTTAATAAGTTTATCACTTATGTGTATAGTTCCTTGTCACGATTCTAATAGGTCTTGAACCTATGAAACCACGTTCAATCCTTATGGGTTATTATAGTGTCAAAGACAAGTGCTATTATTTTCCTATCATATACTTTGTCACATTTTGAATCTTAAATCCGAATATTCCATCGCCATCCCCAAAATACTCATACGCCTTCGTTTTCCTCTTGTAGGATAACTCGGCGTTCCTCCCATCAAACAACTACCTTCAAGGACTTGTCAAGTTAGAAGACTTACCAAAACAGTGAGTACACTCGACCCACTTTTCGTTTATAACACTTTTGGGTGTAACATGTTTCCTTATACAAAATTACAACACATAAACTTTATGAAATGCACAAACAATCCTATATCCATGAATACTTGAATCGATTACTTGATGCTTATATCTTCGACATTCTTTATGCGATACCTTAGTCATTAACTATTTTAGCATTCGTTTGACATGTATAGCGCTATAGGAAGTAACGCATCCCCCTCCTCATGAAATCTAGAGGCAATGTTAAAATATCGTATTTGCGTTAAGGGTTTGACTAGTAGTATTGCATGCCTTGTATATGCTCTTGTAAAAATCATAGCTGCCATGAGGATTTGTTTAAACTTTATTCTTATACGTATGTTGTGCTTAAACTTGTGTACTCGCCTTTGCTTTTGCATTGAAATGTTATTTTAAAACATGTTACAGGTTGATGGAGATGATGCTATGAAATCAAAGTAGCAAGGACGATAGTACACATTTAGACATTTAGGTTTAATGTTGTTGTATCAAATTTTGTTATATCTTTGTTGTTGTATTTGAAATTCTCTTGTAATGTATGACAATTTATGTATGAAATGAAATCCGGTTTAATTAATTATTGTCACGACTAGTTTTATGAGCAATAAGCAATCTATTTCGTCCCGCCTTGATGTTTCCGCCATCGGTTGGGGTGTGACACTCGGCTCCGTGTCAGTTGTCTTATTATGTTTTTCTTCATCAACAGAGAATTGTTTTTGGGCACGGTCACCTGCCTGGTGGGCACGGCCCATGCCTGGGCTTCTGTCTTCTTTATTTTGTTGTTTTGGATGTGTATTGGGGTTCGGCAAGTTGCGTTAATCCTTCTTCGTTGTATTAGTGTTGGTTTTTTGCTGTTATTTTGTTCCTTTTGTTCATTTAAGCTCTTTGATCATGTAATTTAAAAGTAAACAAAGAAGACGCTTTTCCAACATTGATATCGAAAAAGGGTTGTTTTTACGCCTTGTTTGATGTAATTTATATGTTGCATTTTGCGTACATCAGGAACCCCGTGTGTATGTATGTATGTATGTATGTATGTATGTATGTATGTATGTATGTATGTATGTATGTATGTATGTATGTATGTATGTATGTATGTATGTATGTATGTATGTATGTATGTATGTATGTATGTATGTATGTATGTATGTATGTATGTATGTATGTATGTTTTGTATGTATGTATGTATGTATGTATCTATGTATGTATGTATGTATGTATGTATTATGTATGTATTATTATGTATGTATGTATGTATGTATGTATGTATGTATGTATGTATGTATGTATGTATGTATGTATGTATGTATGTATGTATGTATGTATGTATGTATGTATGTATGTATGTATGTATGTATGTATGTATGTATGTATGTATGTATGTATGTATGTATGGCTAGGATGATTTGCTGGGGCAGAGTTATTGTTATTGTTGATGAGTTAGGAGATACTAGTCTTCCATGATTGTGTCAACTAGAACATCTTTCCTGATGTCTTTCTTCTTTTCAAGTTTTTTATTTTGAAATTCCCTTGCAGCTCTTGATATGTTTTTTGCTGATGGGAACTCAAAAGGTTCAATCAAAGTTTTGACGGGAAAGTCTAGTTTCATACTCTGGCTTTCTTGGTAATGAGGGACCCCTTTCTCTGTTAATCTCTAACTGTTTGTAGCTTTCAAGGTTTGTTGATTCACTCAAATTCTCTATTGTCTTCATGGTGCCTTTTTGTTTTGCAAAAGCCAGTTCTTCCTTCATTCTGCTCATCTTAAGAGCCCTTTTGTCATTTGGCGTTTTGCCATCTTTCAATTTGGGGGGTGAAGGACGGATATCTGGGAATAGCTTCAACTTTTAAATCCGTACTATTTATTTAGCAAGGATTTAGTTAGCCACCCTATGAAATGTTCCTTATTAGCATCATATGGCTTTTTCTCCAAGATGTGATTAAGATAGTCTTCTATGTGTAGCTTTTTAAGATCTGTATCAGTTATGGGATCATGGGATAGGTTCCTGAAGATCAGAGCGGAATAGCCCCTTAAAGATTCTACCTTTTTGTATTCTTTTGTCAAGATCTGTAGGATTTGCTTATTAGCCCTCCCTTGGTTTCTATCCAATACCATTATTTTAGCTTGATTTTCTTCAATTCTAAGTATTCATTGACACTAGTTGGCTTGGAATGTTTGTAGATGGAATAGATGATGATGGCGGTGATTATGATGATGTTGTGATTTTGGTGGAAGATGTTTTGATGGGTGATTTTAAAGGTGAAGTAATCTTTTTTTGTTTTCGGGTTTGACAGATAGGTGGTAGTGTAGTGGTAAGTGGTGTTATTGTTGTAACATCTGTTGGTAGTTTTGAAATGCCAACAGATGTTAAGTGGTGCAGTGGTTTGGGATGGGACGGTGGTTTGAGTAGGTGGAACAGTGGTTCAAGATGAAGCAGTGGTTTAGAAACCTTAGCCTTTTTGGCTTGGTTTACTGGCGTAAGTTGTGTTAGGCTATCACTACTCTCCCCCTTTTTAGCATCATCTACAGGATACCTAGGAATAGGAGTAGTACATGTAGCTTGAAGAAGATGATCTTTTATGGCTTGAATTTCTGGATTGAATCTTGCTTCAACCATATCTTTGATCATTTCCATGTGGATAATGTGAGTGGCATCTACAGACTGCTTTTGTAGTTGAAGATAAGCTTCAGCATGGAACCAATCATTTTTTGCAAATTCCGCATTTGTAGGAGGAAGAGTAGAGTTTTGTACCAATTTCTTCATCATATCTTTTATCTCAGCTACTAAAGATTCCAAATTGGATACTCTAACTGTCAATTCCTTATATCGTAACTCATCACCTAAACGAATAGGATCACCTGAATTCCCACAAGAGGGGTTGTATGTAGTTTAGAACCAGATGCCACTTTTTCTTGGTACTAGGGACTTCCAACTGTTTTTGAGTGTACAAGTGTAGACTTAACAGTTATTTCCTTCAAGGGGGTCTTAATAATATAACTATTGTCCAATTGTGAGACAGTTGTCTTTACAATTATAGTTGTTGCCCACTTGAAATACCTTCAAGGGTCTCTTGAGACACATGAGGTGTAGCCTCCTCTGCTTGTGGGCTAGCAACGATTCATGGACTTGACCTAGTCACTTGTGGTGGTAAAATCTTAGTAATTTCTTTGTGAGAGGAACTAGATATACGCAAGGCATGATTATCAAGTGCATCAAGCAATGGTTTTATGATAGATAGTAGATGTGTGGCGGGTGGTGTATGAAGAGAAGCAACCATGGGAGATGGGATTAAGAAGAGATGATCATGTGAGTCATGTCCCTCTTGATATGGGCTCCCCTGTTCTTACAACACGATCCTTTTGTGAGGATATGTGAGGATTTTGGATAGCTTGAGATGTTTTCATTGTTATGAGGAAGTAACAACAGATGTTTGTTGTGTTTATGATACAACAGTCTTCTATGGCAGCTCAATTTCCAGTGTTACCTTTTTTGGTGTTTTATTTTTTGGTTTTGGCTTGTGGATGGAAGTGGTCATTTTTGAAATGGTTGGTGTGTGTTCCACAATACTAGTTGGGTACCGTGGTCACCAGGATAGTGGGCTTTGCGAACAGATGTTGTAGGGTTTTCTAAAATATTTTCTTCACGCACATTTTCTTGATCGTTGGTTATCATGTGGGTAAATATTTCGTTTGAAAGACTTTTTATTTGAAGGCCTTCTCCTCTTGCAAAAATGTTGTGCCAAGACCCATTCTAAAAGACAGCTTATTAGTCTTGGATATAAAAGAAAAGCTTTGGGTTTGTCCTTTTTCTTGACTTCCATATTTGCATCTATATCAAGAAATAAAGTTTTAGGTTGCTTATAATTTGAATTAGTCAAAATGGCATATCCAAATACTGTGTTTTTTAAGGGATTTCATTATAAGCAAGGGTTTTTGGTGAAAGACAAATGAGTAGGGTATGATTTTTTTTCATAGCAGGTGGAAAATTGGGTTTAAAAATGGTTGCTCCTTTCATATATGCATCATACCCCCTCTTTATGAATTCATGAGGAAGATCAGTTTTTGGAAAATTTTCACTACTTGTCTCATTGTCTAGGGCGAATGTAGCGGAGATCAATTTCGGTGGATATGAACAGTAGTACCAGTGACTGTTGAAATGATGGTGGAGGGCTTTTAATCATGAAGTAAATAATCAGAATTTGCCAAAAGATCGTCAATGTTTTTTTTAATGGATGGGTGCATTAGCAACAAGAAAATTATGATATTTTGAGGAGGTGATGATGTCAATGATCGAGTGAAACTCTGTCTTTGTAGAAGTTTTCACAAGATCTAAACAACAGTACCATTGACTGTTGAAATATTTTAGAAGAAAATCTTTTGATTGAAGAAGGAAAATCTTTTAGACAATCTTTGAGTAGATGACATTTTGATGTAGAGAGAGAGAGAGAGAGAGAATTTTTTAAATTTCAGGATTTATCACATTGGTAAGGATAAACTCTGTTTGGTTAGGGTTTTTCAGCAGTGATCAAGACATGGCCAAATGGTTACCTTTTTGGTGAGGTGGTAGGTTTTTATTTTAAGGGCAAAGCTCTGTTTTATGAAAACCCTTTGATGAAAAAGATAAGGCCTGTTCACAAAACATTTGTTTGAAATCTCTGTTGTGCTCAACAGATATTTGCTTGTTCAAAGCAGTGATTTGAACATGTGTTTGACTTTTGGTCAAACAGATGGATGGAAACTCATGTTTGAAAACTCTGTTAGACTTTTCAAGGAAAATAGTGGGTTGTAGTCAAACAGTGGATAGTGAATCAGTGGTTCTTTTCAGACTTAAACAATGGTTAACCAAGGTTAAGCAGAGTTTTTGTTTTTGTTGATTTTATCAATCTTTTCTTTGTTTTAAGGGCAAAAGTTTTGATTTTTCAAAATAAACATATTAATGTCTTAATTTATGGGATTTGAAAATGTTTTCAGTCTATATTTAACATCCCAATCCTTGAGATCAATCTTTCAAAAGTGGATGTGTACAATGCTTTTGTAAACACATCTGCTAATTGATCTTTAGTAGGAACATGGTGGAGTGAAATCAATCCCTTTTTGTAACAATCTCTTACAAAGTGATGACGGCTGTCAATTTGCTTTGTTTTTGAATGTGACATCGGGTTCTTGATAACGTTTTCTACTGCTTGACTATCCAATATCATTGGTGTCTTTAAAGCTAGTTATTCCAAAATCAAGTAATTGATTTTGATGCCACAAGAGTTTTGTAGTGCAACTTGCAGCCGCTATATACTCTGCTTCTGCTATAGAATTAGAGACTGATGTTTGCGTGTTTACTTTGCCATGTGACCAAGGCATTTCCTAGGAATTGGCAACCTCCTGATGTTGAATTCCTTGTCATGTGAGATCCAGCAAAGTAACTATCGAGAAACTTGAAAGGTCAATATTTCCATTAGCTGGATACCGGATACCCAGTGTGGGAGCACCTTTGAGGTATCTGAATATCCTTTTTACAGCTACTAAATTTGACTTTCTAGGTGAAGCTTGATATCTTGCACATACACATGTTGCAAACATATTGTCAGGTCTTGATGCAGTTAAGTACATCAATGACCCAATAATACATCTGCAAAGTGTCTGTTCTATCAAATTATCTTTTTCTTCAGATATGAATGGTTTGCTTGTACTCATAGGGATACCACATGGTTTACAATCATTCACGTCAAATTTTTTCAAAAGTTTTTTGACATATTTGTCTTGATGAATGAAAGTACCATTTTCAAGTTGTTGTACTTGAAGTCCAAGAAAACATTGTAACTCTCCCATAGCAGTCATCTCAAATTGAGCTTTCATCAATTTTGTAAGACCCATACTTCAATTTAGCAGTTTTCATATTGGTTTCGAGTATAAATGTGTATTTACGATTACACATACATTTGAAAAATGCGGGTTTGTTAAAACATTTAAGAATTTAAAACATTTCAACATTATGTTTATAAGTTCGTCGTTTAAAATGATGATGAATCATGTGCGGAAGCTTGTATCTTGATTGTGTTTGGTTCTTCGTTGAGCTTGATCGTTATTCGGTACTTCAAAATATACCTACATTTCATAAACCATGAAATGGTTTATTCGGAGTTTACAAGTGTTTAATCAAGTCCGGATGCTAAAACGAACAAGAAAAACAACATTTATTAACTTTTTTATTTTTAGGGGTGTCGCCACGCGCGACGAGGGGCGTCGCGCTACGCCACGGCCCCTTTTTGACAGAAAGTTGTTTTGGCTGGTGCTGCATATTCCCAGCTCTACCAACTCGAACTTGTTATGACGGAAACTTGCATAACTTTCAAAATACATATCCGTTTTACGATCCGTTTCTTTCTACGTGATCGTAATTTAGTTCTCCATCACGTGGAGTTAAAATCCGATATCCGGATTGAAAAAATTTGAGATTTTTAAGCCTTTAGCTTAATATATATATTTACTAAATTTTGACCCGTTCATGTATTTATCAAACAAACATGTTTGTTTGATCCCAATTTCTCACGAACCTCATAATTTCAATGCTACTATCATACTAGGTTCAATTCACCAGTTTATATACATTCTTAAACCCGTTTTTACTTAGATGCTTATTTTGACCCGTTAAGGGTATTTGAGCACTTTTCCGCATAATTCACTTTCGTTCACTATAACATTATATTACCACATTTCTTATCAAATGATCTTCCACCTCAACTATAGTTGTGGTGGATTGTTAATGTGGGTACTATTTGTTTCGAGTTTTATCCCTCGGATTACTATTTTACGACAAGATGCATTTTAAGGCATTTGACTCACAAGAATCAAATGACTTATTTCTAAACAACCTATAAGGGTCGTTTGTTTGATTTGTCGATCAAGGGCATTTTGGTCCATTTAATCCTTTCATTTATGATAAATGATTTCAAAGGGCATATTGACCCAAAATCTCACATATTAAGCTATGATCTTGTTTGAATAATCATATTGTTTTCAAAACACAATGACTATAATGTAAATCATTCGGTTTACCTAAAAGATAACCAAATTTCCATTTTTGACCTTATTTAACACTCATTGAACCTTAAGTTCTAAATGAGTAATTAAACTTTTACACATATCTGGCTCGGAACAATATATTGACCCTTAATACCTTGCTTTAGTAACCGCCAATTACTATCAAGTGGATATCCATTAGATATTTATTCCTGTAAACGTACATTAGTCGATATTGTCAACGGGTGATACCTTCACCTTTTGACCCGTTAAGTCTAAGTGACCGATTATCTTTGCGAGATGACATTTATTACCATCTAATCTACATGACTCGCTCCGGTTACACCGTACGTCATTTTACTTATAAACCATTTCTTAACTCTTTTGACTCATTATGGCTTACGCCATAAAGTGTATTCTCAAAACTAACGGTTATTGTCAACACGTGACCAATTTACCGTTTTAAACCTTATAATTCGTTTTGGTTTACCCTATAAGATAACCATTAAAAGTTCATTTTATATTCGTCATAGTGTGTCTGAATTCCAGATTTACTCCTTTTTAACCATTGATATGGTTTCGTATCATTTCGCTTATCTCTTTCCGTACAACTACATCTCGGAACATTATACCTCAATTGCATATTTATCTTTTTCATAATTAGTATGATAAGAGAATATTTTACGAATTAAGAATAGTGTAAGCTATGCTTACCTTGCATCCAAACTACACTTTTCCTTCGTACTTGATTCGTTTGACCCGCTTCCTTCCCAAGCCTCCACCTAGCTTGTCAAGCGTCAAACTATCATCATAATTCGTAAGGTGGTTAGATTAGTCATTATAATCACGACTATTCCACCTTACGGGTTTTATGTCGAATTTATCATTCGATCTTATCATTGTTAACACATGATGATATCAAACATCATTTTAACATGAATCTATCATCATTTTCATTTTATCATACAAAACCCATTTCATAGTAAGTATGATTATATACTCAAACACACAATTTGTTCAAATAGTTCCTTTTACTATCATGTATGATGATTCTAAACAAAATTTTATCATATGATTAAAACCCATTTATCCTAATGTGGTAAATCATCTAAACATCCAATTCATAGCATCATATGTATAATTTTCACTTAGGGTTTTGTTCCTAAGCAAGTATACATCACTAATTTAGCCATAGCTTCTATAATCCATACATAATTCGTGATTATGATGTTTCCTCAAACTTCGCAACTTCACAAATCATCAAAATTTTACATACCTTATGATCCCCTAGCTTGGGTGATCATTAAATTCACGTTCAATTGTGAATTTAAGCTTCGTTTGAGCCTTCAATTTGATGAATTTGATGAATTAGGGTTTTGGCTCCTTGGAGCCTTCTCCTGGTCGATCCAGAACACACACTTTGTGTGTGTTTTGTTTTAATTTTCTTTTAAATATAAAACCTCCAAGTTATCCTACTTTAGTCCCTCATGTTTGGTTAGTTATTAAGTAGGCTTCAACCCACTTATTTCTAACAATATTTTCTCTTATTAACTAGGTTAATATTCCTAGTTAACTTAGTTGGTTCGAGGAGTTTGTTTTATTTTAAGTTCCGTTAACTCGGGCCTCTTATAAACTTTGTTTTCTCCAAGCATTTATTCTCCCTTTAATTAATATTAAGATTATTTGTTTAAATCCTAATATTCACCGGGTAAATTTTACCACTAAGGGTACTTTACCCGTCTTTTTAATATTAACGTGGTTTAATTACCAAACACGTTTTCGAGGTGTTACAAGTCTACCCCCTTAAAGTGGTTTCGTCCTCGAAACCTTTCTTACATAGTTCATTGAGTTTAATCTCAATGCACTTGATCTCGGTAATCTTTTGATCATTGCTCAAACTTTAACCAATTATTAGTATTACCAGAAAAGTATGGTAATATCTTTTTGGTTACAAAGCATATTCGTATCTCATACAAAATAATGCAACTCAAAATAGCGTAATCTCGTTAATTCGACTAGTTTAGTTAACTTAGAGAAATCCATCGCTTTTATACCTCCGGCCTCTTCGTGAATCCGTTATTTTAACCCTTTTGAATGTTTTTGTGAAATCTTTCACTTTTGACAAACAAACTCTTTTATTTACGAATTTATTCATTCGGTTCATTCATACGGAATCGACCGCTTAAGAACAAGCCGAATTTCCTGATTTTTTTTAATCTTATTTATATAAAACTATCAATGTGTATTATTCACGAATTTCTACAAAACATATAACCACATACCTTTTAGCTTTATCCTTCAATCGTGCTTTTGCTCGATTTGACTTCCCGACACATTGCTTGTATTACCTTATGATCACTTAGTATAAGTGATCAATGTTCTTTGTTAGTAAGGCCTCATGGGCCGTCATTCTTGTTTTGTACCCATTTACCTTTATTGTTTTATTTGACCGAGTCGCCATTTCGGCCACTTGGTCATATAAGTCTATTGTTTATGTTTATTCTACGCTAATCTCATAATAAATAGCGTATTAAACAAATTCTTAATTTAAATTTTGACCTTAACCAGTCTCACTGACTAGACTTATTAGTCCAGTTACTTTATACCCATCACTCGGGCTACAATGTGAATATATTTCACATTACCTTTCTTGACCGTGATCGCGTCACGTCATGTTTAAGTTTATATCAACCATTCGTTATCGAAAATATTTCTTTTCGAATGTATTGTCTTGTACCTATCAGTGTCAATACATGTATCTTTTAATATTTACTATTTCAATTTCTATCAAAATATTCATATTTGCGAACACGTTGTTTCTTATTAAAAATTGAATTTTAGTTTAACTTTTTCCCTCAAATTATGTCAATTACTCATATCAAGAAATTGACAACCAAGAATTTATTCTTTTCGGTTATTATTTTACGCGGGGAATCGTAACCACTTCCCACGCTTTACTTAAATGACCCGTAGGTTCTTTCACTTAGCCTCCTAGGCTATTTCTTTAGGCTTTCACCTTATCAAGGCGAGGCCCTTATAGTTCTTTTCTTTCTATTTACGACCCGTGGGTCATTTTGGTCCTTTAGACCTTTACACTGTTTATAACCCGAAGGTTATGATGATTCCATAGATCATTTCTTTACCCATGTCATTTTTAAAATACATGTTTGGTGTCAAAACACCCTATTTATGCTTGAAAATCATTTGTTTTCACGTTTAAAATCCGTTAACTTTGACTGGAGTTCGTGACTACAATCATTTTATTTCGGATCATTCTCTCGACTCTATGACTTCTCACGTCATTTATACGTCGGTTTGTCTTATGCTCACCGTTATCCTGTTTACATATATTTTTCCTTGCAACCCATTACGGCTACTATCAAGCATTATGCTTTATTTAACCCGTTTGACTTGTTCGTGTGAATCCATCACTTATGAACAATCAAACTTTATTCCTTATTTAACCCGTCCAACCTCAAAATAGTTGAACATATTTACCCAAAATTTCTGTTTGAGAAATTTTATAGTATGTTAGTCATAACTCATAATCCGAGTCTTTTGACTTTTAACCCGCTTTCCCATTCCTTGCTTTACGCATATGTTTAATTTCCTACCCATCAACCGGGTATATTTTTTTTATTAAGTATTCCTTAATGCACTCATTCTGGAATGCATTAATACTTCGTTCGATCTATTTGGTTATCTTAGCGAAATCCCTCGCTTTTATTCGACCAAGTCCTTTATTCTTTATTCAATCCGTTTGACTTGTCTGTGTGAATTTCATCACTTATGACAGTCAAACTTTATCCCCTATGCCTTAGCATTCTCATTAGCGGGTTTGTATTTTCATCTACTTTGATTCTTGTCCATTCCCTCGGGCTCGTTATTCTAATGTAATACGCTTCCGTTACCCGGCTTGCGTTTACATTTATTATCAAATATTTTACTTATTTGATCTGTTTTGGGTACCTTTTTAATTTGTCCCATTCACCTCATCCTTACCACATCGGACGTAAATGTGTCCATCATAAGAAGTTCATGGTATCTTGTGTTCACTACTTACTTGGCCAGAGTAAGCGATCAACACATGTCACACATGACCTTTTTATAATCTTCGCATCCCGCCCCATGTAAGTAACTCCTCTAATAATTTCCGTATTCATGGTTTCAATCGGTAAAACTTTATTTAATTGCTAAGCAACAATCATTAGTTTTACTCGTTTCGCTCTTAAACATATAAAATGTTTTCCTTTTATCAACAATTATACTATCACATTCGTTAATGTGTTCGTTACTTTTCTCAATAGTATTTATATTGAGAATACTTGCTCGGCTGATTACTTCCGTCCAAGTTTCTATTTAAATCGAATTCTGTTATTGTCTTGTTATTCACAATCGTGAATAACACATATTTCTACATGATTTTTCTTGGAAACATCATCCTGGATAGGTATTCTATTCAGGTTTTTCCAAGTTTTTATCATACATATGCAACAGTCAATCTCTACGTACTTGTTGCATATTTCTACTTGTGCAATAAATTAAAAACGTGCACCTGTAGTGCTTGCCCTAACAGTCTTTCCTTGCTATTAACCTTATCCACGATCGTTACGCGATTTAGGTCCTTGGTGAGCATGCTCTATTTTGTCATAATTCGGACCGTTCCTCCGTCATATCTGTTACTTGTTAAACTCTCGCCATCTTCAGATGCGAGTGTCCTTCAACTAAAACATTTACAAAGATTAGTAATGTCAACATCAATAAACGCCCGCACCATAATACAAGGCTTTCCTTCATACGTGTCAACGCACGTAATTTCGTTAACTATATCTTTCCTTTAATTGAGGTAACGTGAATTACACGATAACCCTATGTGTTGTTCACAACACTTTAATCATGCTAAACCGTTAAGATAAATATACTTACCAGATTTGCGATCAAGTCTCGAACCGAACATCAACCCTTACCAAGAACATAAGGTTTAAGTCCAAGCATAGTCCCCCACCATGCTTGAATCTCTTAAACCAAGGCTCTGATACCAACTTGTAAGACCCATACTTCTATTTAACGGTTTTCATATTGGTTTCGAGTATAAATGTGTATTTACGATTACACATACATTTGAAAAATGCGGGTTTGTTAAAACATTTAAGAATTTAAAACATTTCAACATTATGTTTATAAGTTCGTCATTTAAAATCACGACGAATCATCGTGCGGAAGCTTGTATCTTGATTGGTTCGGTTCTTCGTTGAGCTTGATCGTCATTTGGTACTTCAAAATATGCCTACATTTCATAAACCATGAAATAGGTTAGTCATTCGGAGTTTACAAGTGTTTAATCAAGTCCGGATGCTAAAACGAACAAGAAAAACAACATTTGTTAACTTTTTTATTTTTAGGGGCGTCGCGCTACGCCACAACCCCTTTTTGACAGAAAGTTGTTTTGGCTGGTGCTGTATATTCCCAGCTCTACCAACTCGAACTTGTTATGCACGAAAACTTGCATAACTTTCAAAATACATATCCGTTTTACGAACGTTTCTTTCTACGTGATCGTAATTTAGTTCTCATCACATGGAGTTAAAATCCGACATCCGGATTAACAAAATTTGAGATTTTTAAGCCTTCGGCTTAATATATATATTTACTAAATTTTGAACCGTTCATGTATTTATCAAACAAACATGTTTGTTTGATCCCAATTTCTCATGAACCTTATAATTTCAATGTTACTATCATACTTTCAATTCCTGAGTTTATATACATTCTTAAACCCGTTTTTACTTAGATGCTTATTTTGACCCGTTGAAGGGTATTTGAGCATTCTTGTCAAATGATCTTCCACCTCAACTATAGTTGTGGTGGATTTTTAATGTGGGTACTATTTGTTTTGAGTTTTATCCCTCTGATTACTATTTTACGACAAGACGTATTTTAAGGCATTTGACTCACAAGAATCATACCTTTCGCTTTTATACTTGTCCTAAGTATTCACATGATTAAATGACTTATTTCTAAACAACCTATAAGGGTCGTTTGCTTGATTTGTCGATAAAGGGCATTTTGGTCCATTTAAGCCTTTCATTTACGATAAATGATTTCGAAGGGCATATTGACCCAAAATCTCACATATTAAACTATGATCTTGTTTGAATAATCATATTGTTTTCAAAACACAATGACTATAATGTAAATCATTCGGTTTACCTAAAAGATAACGAAATGTCCATTTTTGACCTTATTTAACTCTCATTGAACCTTAAGTTCTAAATGAGTAATTAAACTTTTACACATATCTAGCTCGGATCAATATATTGACCCATTAATACCTTGCTTTAGTAACCGCCAATTACTATCAAGTGGATATCCATTAGATATTTATTCTTGTAAACGTACAGCTCGACAGATAATCATTAGTCGATGTTGTCAAAGGGTGATACCTTCACCTTTTGACCCGTTAAGTCTAAGTGACCGATTATCTTTGCGAGATGGCATTTATTACCATCTCATCTACATGACTCGGTCCGGTTTACACCGTACGGTCGTTTTACTTATAAACCATTTCTTAACTCTTTTGACTCATTATGGCTTACGTATAAAGTGTATTCTCAAAACTAACGGTTATTGTCAACGCGTGACCAATTTACCGTTTTAACCTTATCATTCGTTTTGGTTTACCCTATAAGATAACCATTAAAAGTTCATTTTATATTCGTTATAGTATGTCCAAATTCCCGATTTACTCCTTTTTAACCATTGATATGATTTTGTATTGTTTCGCTTATCTCTTTCCGAACAACTACACCTCGGAACATTATACCTCAATTGCATATTTATCTTTTTCATAATTAGTATGATAAGAGAAAATTTTACGAATTAAGAATAGTGTAAGCTATGCTTACCTTGCATCCAAACTACACTTTTCCTCCGTACTTGATTCGTTTGACCCGCTTCCTTCCCAAGCCTCCACCTAGCTTGTCAAGCGTCAAACTATCATCATAATTCATAAGGTGGTTTGATTAGTCATTATAAATCACGACTATTCCACCTTAGGGTTTTATGTCGAATTTATCATTCGATCTTATCATTGTTAACACATGATGATATCAAACATCATTTTAACATGAATCTATCATCATTTTCATTTTATCATACAAAACCCATTTCATAGTAAGTATGATTATATACTCAAACACAAAGTAGTTCCTTTTTACTATCATGTATGATGATTCTAAACAAAATTTTATCATATGATTAAAACCCACTTATCCTAATGTGGTAAATCATCTAAACATCCAATTCATAGCATCATATGTATAATTTCACTTAGGGTTTTGTTCCTAAGCAAGTATACATCACTAATTTAGCCATAGCTTCTATAATCCATACATAATTCGCGATTATGATGTTTCCTCAAACTTCACAACTTCATAAATCATCAAAATTTTACTTACCTTATGATCCCCTAGCTTGGGTGATCATTAATTCAGTTCAGTTGTGAATTTAAGCTTCGTTTGAGCCTTCAATTTGATGAATATGATGAATTAGGGTTTTGGCTCCTTGAGCCTTCTCCTGGTCGATCCAGAACACACACTTTGTGTGTGTTTTGTTTTAATTTTCTTTTAAATATAAAACCTCCAAGTTATCCCACTTTAGTCCCTCATGTTTGGTTAGTTATTAAGTAGGCTTCAACCCACTTATTTCTAACAATATTTTCTCTTATTAACTAGGTTAAAAATTGCTAGTTACTTAGTTGGTTCGGGGAGTTTGTTTTATTTTAAGTCCCGTTAACTCGGGCCTCTTATATACTTTGTTTTCTCCAAGCATTTATTCTCCCTTTAATTAATATTAAGATTATTTGTTTAAATCCTAATATTCACCGGGTAAATTTTACCACTAAGGGTACTTTATCCGTGTTTTTAATATTAACGTGGTTTAATTACCAAACACGTTTTCGGGGTGTTACAATTTTCTAAATTCATACAGTGGTTTATCACAAGCGGATTCAAAAATGATATTATCCACATAGATCTGTACAATTAACATATCTTTCCCTTTCCATTTTAAAAAAAAGAATTTTATCAATTTTACCTCTTTTGAATTCATTGGATAAGAGAAAGTGGATAAAGTATCATACCAGGCTCTTGCTGCTTGTTTTAGCCCACACAAAGCTTGTTTAGCTTGTAGATATAATCAAGATGGAATGTGTTTTCAAATCCAGGTAGTTGACACGCATAGACCTCTTCTTGGATTTTCCCATAAGAAAAGCACATTTATGTCCATCCATACACCATCATGTTGTGGTTGATAACATAGCCCAAGAAGATTCTTATTGCTTCCAACTTTGCTATAGGATCAAAGGTTTCATCATAGTCAAGTCCTTCGTCTAATTTGTACCCTTAAACCACAAGCCTGACTTTGTTTTTCATAACAATATCTTTTTCATCAGTTTTATTTCTGAAGACCCATTTTGTACCAACTAGCTCATTTGGTAATGGTACAAGTACCCACACTTGTTGTCTTTTAAACTGAAGAAGGTCTTTTTGCATGGCTTCCACCCTCTATTGTCTTAAGCTTGATTTGACATGTTGGATTAATGATAGAAAACCATCAAATGGGCAGACATTTGAGCTCTGGCTTCTTGTTAGCATACCTGCGTTAATATCTCCTATAATTTGTTCTTGTGGATGAGAAATGTGGAAGATAATGTTTCCAATGTATGGAATAATGGAATTTTATGGTGAAGAGAAAAGTTGGAAATTTTATGATGAAACCTCTGTTGCCATTGTAGCATTGTCTTTGAAATGGTAATGCTGGATTGGCCCAAGTGGGGAGTTTGATGTAGAGGATAGATCAATGGTTTGACCACATGAAGCATCAGTGGCTTATAGTTGACTTTGGTCAACAATGGTTCCAGGTATTGTGGACTGACTGTTGTTTTGTGATGCTGAACTTTGTGGATCTGAGTAAAATTTATACTGAAATAGAATTTAGTGTCAACTCTGTAATCCTATTGTACTTCTTTGGTTTACCTGCATCAACCTCAACCTTTGTAGTTACTTCTTCAAAACTTAATTTATCAAGATCAGAAAGTTCTGTTGGATTTTTAGTGATTTTCAAGGATGATATTTCATTGAATTTTACATTCAAGGTTTCTTCTATAGTAATGATCCTTTTGTTAAACATTTTGTAAGCCTTCGGTGTAGAAGAATATCCCATGAAATATCCACTTTGGCTGCAAATTTTGATATTGAATCTTTGAGATTCAATATAAAACATGGACAACCTAAGATTTTAAAGAATGATATTAATGGGTTTTATTTTGAAAAATTTTCATATGCAGTCTTTTGATGCCTAGGGTTTATTAAGACTCCGTTTTGAACATAGCATGCAGTATTCACAGCCTCTACCCAAAAAGACAATGAAGACCAGAATCTGCAAGCATAGTTCTTGCAGCATCAATAAGGGTTCAATTTTTTCTTTCACCAACCCCATTTTGTTCTTCTGTTCTTGGAATACTGAATTGTCTCACTATTCCTTTTAACTCACAGAAATCATCAAGTTCTTGATTTCTGAGCTCAGTCCCATTTTCAGTCCAGAGAGACTTTACAGGTAGATGATATTGTGTTTTCAGTTTTTGTGATAAACTCTTTTAAAATACATGTAGACTCATCTTTTGAGTGAAACAAATATGTCCATGTAAACCTAGAAAAATCATCAACTATCACTAAGCAGTATTTCTTTTTTTCTCAAGCTCATGAGTTATACTGGGCCAAACAAATGGGTTTTGTCACACCCTCAAAATCCATATGCGGAGTTTTATCATGAGGCGTGCGACTTACCAGGATCAAGCCACTAATCATGTTGAACAAATATTAAAGTTATAAAAAAGCCATCACCATCAACGCGATTAGTAATTTAAGATTTAAATGTTCAAAACATAGTTTAGTTAAACAGTGGAAGCTAAACGTAAAATCCAGACATAAGTTAAAAAACCACAATGTTTAAAAAAATCTAAAACCAACAGTTGTATTGCAGCCACGACACTCCTATGTTGTACCTTACGTCCTACAAAGCATGCACAAGTGTATCAACAAAAGTTGGGGAATTCACAGTTTCAGTTTTAAAGTAAGTAAGTTTCAAATACATTAATTTATTAAAACATGTCACGGGTAGCTAACCCACGGTTAAACCACTCAACTATGTAGTACCGAATACTTGACTATAGTATGTTGTTGTGCCCATATCAATGTCTATCATCATTGATATAAAGTCAAGGTCAAAATTTCACGCCAGGCTCCCAGCACGGTGTGAGTTTTGTCGAACCTAATAGCGCTATTAACTAGTACCCCCGTTTGCCTAACCCGACCACTAATCGGTATAAAGTGTTGGGAATTTTCAGACATAGTTTCGTTTAGTCTGCTAAAGACATGAAATATAAACTACGGTATTTAATAGGCAATATTCGAATCCAGGAATATAGAGTAGTCCCAAATCCAAGGATAATGTAGTTCCCAAACCCGGGAATGTATGCTTTTAGTAAATGTGTGAACTCACCTTAGTTTAGCTTGATAAGATATTCAAAAGTTTTATGGTAATGATTCTACAATTCCACCCTGAGCCTAATCACTCACTAGAACTATTCGTACAAAAGAGAACGTGTGAAGTGATGAAATAGATCTCTAACTGGTGAGATCTATTTATACTAAGTACTAAAGCTCTGTTCGTGATAGGCTGACATCACCATGATAGTGACATCTAAAATTGTGATACCCATGATGAAACCAGGTACCCCTTAATTGGTCCTAAACTTTAAGTCATGTTTAAAACAATAATTGCATGTAAACTTGCATGACTTGTGTGCTATACTAAACAATATCAATAATGCCTCGGAGGAATCCGAGAGCACGTCATGGTTAACATGACACTATTAAGGACCAACGATGCGAGGTTGGTGTCCTTAGCCTTGAACAACGTGTTAAATGGAGACTTCACGTTTAACAGCGCATTAAACCTTTGACGTTGATTATTAGGTTATCGGTAGCATCATTTAAGATTCCGAGTTCCAGAAATAACTTAGTTTTGGGCCATAGACTGTGACATAAGATTTGAAGCTAATCGCAGCCCGGCACGCAAAACGAAGCAGCTTCCCGGTTAGGGAAACGCCTCGTTTCGGGCATAACATAAGGGAACCAAATGTGCAAGGAACGATCGATAAAGCTTAAAAACACTCAAACCAATGTAAAATGAGGTTTTTATGATTAAAACGTAACCGTGCTCGGATTTCGAGACGGTTATGCTCAGTTTTTAAAACCGATTTTGACAGTAAGAACGCGAAAAACGGAGCCCGTTTCACAATTCGGAGACGCACCCGGAACCCGAAAATGAATCTAAACGCAACACCGAAGATAAACATCATCTTTTAACACGTTTTACGAAGCACGACTAAGCTACTAGTGGGGTATGGGTACCCCCTTATTTTATTATTATTTTTTTCTTTTAAATTCTTTTATTTCTTTTATTTCACTTAATTCCTTCAAGAAATCTGCACTCTAACACAAAATCTCAGCTGATTCAACATCCAAACAACATCAAATCAAAGGTATAAACCTTGATTCTTATGGTTTTAATCATGTTTTCTTAATTATACATGAGTTATAACCGAAAAAACCATTTTTAATCCATGATTTTTGAAGGTTTAAACAAGTTTATGGGCTGAATAAGAACACCATGTGAATTCCCTGGTGTTACATGGCAGCCATGGTCAAAAATCTTTGGGTTTTGATACCCTAATCAACACTTATTCGATTAACCGAAAAACCATGAAACAAAGCTTGACTGATCTAAGTTCTAGCATATTTGGATTGTAATTGATGTGTAGGTACTGAATATAGCTCCTAAACCCTTCTGGACTCAAGAAAAACCTGCGGAAACGGAGCTTACGCTAGGTATATCGCCCGAAAACCGAATCTAGAGTAGGAAAATTATTGTTTTGATTATAACTTAGTCCGTGATACTTGGATTGAGCTGAAATTTGGTGTGGTGATGTAGGGTATTTTCAGGAAGGTCCACGTAAAACTTTAGAATATTTAGAAATTTCTACGATTTTTGGTGAATTTTTTACTGTTTTACTAAAAGAATTTCGGAAAAATTACCAAAAAAATAAATAAATCACCAAATTTTACAGAAACATTGAGGAACATATGTGGAGTGTTCTGGGAAATTTCGGAGTCCATTGGTTGAGTTTTTATTTGGGTTAAAAATTCCGCGTTTTTACGAGTTTTCGGTAGCCGGGAACGCACCGTAACGAAATTGGAAAAATCTCAAACTTTTATGAGAAGTTCCTGGACATGTAAAGGATGTTTTGGAATTTTATGGGAAGTTTTGGACCACTGGTGATATTAACCATTGGTTGAGTTAATATTAATTATTTGATTAAATATTGTTTTCTAAATAATTTATTTAAATAAGGAAAAGGCCAAAGTAAATTCCCAAATTATTTTTTCATAATATACAGATTTTTACTACCTTTTATAAAAATTTACAGATTTTTATTCAAAATTATAGATTAAATGGGGATTTAGGGAATTAAAAATGGGTTATTTTAAATCAATTTCGACAAGTTTACCGTATAACGAGCCTGCCGGAACTGGAAACTGACCCAACCCGACCGGTACTAAAAGTGGAACATCAGGAGTATTCTGGTAGATTCCAGGGCAACTTGGACACTAGGGGTGTGTCCAAGGGCAGTTCGAAGAATCCTCGACGGTGAAAACGGAAACTCAAAATTGGGCGACCTAGACTCCCCAAACACTTGAACCCCCTTAATGAAAAGTTAATCATTCTTAAATAACGATGGGTTGGCACTATTGGTATTCCCGTACCATTATCCGAACACTTTAAACTACAAGCATTGGCTAGCACGCGAAACGGTGCCCTGAAGCCAAACTGAAAACTAATAATACCCTGACCTCCATCACCATACCAGTGGCCTATAGACTCAATCTGGAGTGAAAACTCCTGACCAAATCCAAGTTATAACTATTACCAACTTAGATACTGATTTGAATCCATACTTGCATATGTATTATTAAAGCTGATCCAGTCGCTTGATCACTTGTGTGTTGAGACTACTACGTACACTGTGAGTTTTCACTTGGTTAAGTTGTTAGGCATAACTACATTCCTGGCGTTGGGCTGCAGGTGACGCGCCGAGGGGCTGACGTGTCGAATAAGATACGACTCGATGTGCTGACGTGTCGAGTGAGATACGGCACGAGGTGCTGAAGTGTCGAAGGAGACACGGCACAAAAGTCCAGGTTTCACTTGTGTCCTCGTATAATTCCATTTGTGACTTGACTTGTGCAATTAAATTTGTTAACACATATTGTTACACGACAATTAAACCAGTGGAAGTTTAGCTGACCTTTTTTAAAATTAACATGCATTTCAGGTAAAACTAAGCAGGAGTAAGGAACGTGCGTATGGATGTCTTGGGTAGTAAACTGTAGCAGAATAAGAGTTTGGTACCTCGTAGTACCGTACTTGAACTGTGGTTTGTAATATGATACTATTAGTATGTTGTAACCGAGGTTCCCTTTTTATGTGATATGATGTTTTTAAATATCGGGAATTACCATGTGTCTGCCGAACCCTGCAATTGTCTTCCGCTGCGGTCGGGGGTGTGACAGAAGATGGTATCAGAGCCTTCGGTTATAGCGAACTAGGTATCTCTAAAGAACCTAGACTATAAATCCTAAGTTAGTCTCCGCACGCTGAGAACCTCTAGAAACTGAGTAGTATGGCTATTAACAAGAAGCCCGGGTGGGGCAAATAAATTATTGTGGTCCGGAACACCATAATTTATCTGCTCATACTTGGGGGTTCTGGGAAAGTCATTGAGATAGGACGGAAATCCGTCTACTAACGTCACCAACCACAAATAATTTTTTTATAAATCTTAAAAATCAAAATTGCATGCAATACGTGCTTATGTGTATATTTGTGGAATGTTGAGTTCAGTATTTCGGTCAGTCAAATCAGCGTTGTGTGTGGTTTTCTTTTTACATGTAGCATGTCGCATCGTTCGAGTCACCAGACTACTTCGCATATGGAAACTGATCCTGAGGAGGATCCGCTGACACCCCTTTTGATATCGAGCAACGAGCCAGATCTCTCTGGCTACTGTTGTGGGCCTTACCCACCCAGACCTCGTACTAGGCACGAGGGAGAGGCCTCGAGCGCCTACCGTTCCCCACCTCACCACCGACTAGCTCCTCGGAGCATAGTCATACCTTGGATGTTGTTATACCAGTAGGACCTATTCCTCGGAGCCCTACTCCCGCCAAGGGGCATTGGGAGTGGGAGCCGGTAGCACCTAGGTTACCCACACCGGACACTCCTCCTGAGCCTTATACTCCTTCTACCCTGGAGTGCTTACTCACTCTCTTCACCTAGTTCCTACGAGATACCCACCCATGGCCTCCGACAGACGGCTCGTCCGAGGGTGCCTGTCCCTGTGCCTGTGTGTACACCACCCGTTTCCCCTATTCGTCCGATACCCGTACCCATAGGGACCCAGCAGCATTTTACCGCCTGTTTTCTGACACCACCTAGAGAGGACTTTTCTCCTTTTCATACTTATGAGCGAGGTGGCCCTTCTCGCCCGGTTAAAGAGTCTACACCCCCTGTCAGGGGCATACTAGGTCCTCCTCAGGAGACACATGCTCCCATCACCGAAAGCAGTTTGATGGGGTATTTGTTCGAACAGATCTCCTTGCTACGGATAGCGAGGGATGAGGACGAGCAGCATATGAGAGCGATGGGAGATTACTTGATCGTCTTACAGCAGGCGATCATTGCCTTACAGCAGGGTATGGGATATGTTATTCATGAGCAGGATCATTTCCGGGCGTTGTATACGGGTGTATCGTTGCCATTGTTGGTTTGGTAGCAGGTTTTGAAAGGTTGGCATGGTGGATGTGGCATTCATAGTATGGTTTCTTTCTAGTATAGATAGAGGTGATATATCTTTTGTACATCCTACCAAGCACTGGGTTATACCCATGTCAAGGTGGTGATGTAGTCATAGTGTTTCCACGTTTTCCTAGTTAGTACTTTCATTGCATCGAGTATGTATGTCACTTTGGTGGCCTGTTTTGACAACACATTTAAGCACCGGCCCTTATGGGTTAAGTCTATGTACAAATTTTGAAGTATATGATAACGGATATTATTATATATATGTATGATGATGATGTTTTTGGGTTATGCATGTTGCGAACTATGTCTGTGATGAAATTGTGTGATATGTAACGATTGACTATGTGATATTGATGCATACATATCTATTGTTTATAATAGAATGGCCCCAAAACGCGCACCACAGATGACTGAGGCAGGAAATTGCGCAAATGATAGCGCAACAGCTTCAGGAAAGTTATTCCCGTAATTGTGGCACAGGTTAGCGCCGGTATCAATGCTAACCCCCAACCGAAACCGCAACCAGGACCCGTAGGTCAAAATGACAATCCAAACAATGCGCAAAACAAGGTTAGAATGGTTTGCACGTATACGCACGTCATGGAATACAACCCAATGGAATTCAATGGAACTGAAGGACCGAATGGATTAGTAATAGGGAATAAGCGAGAAGCCCCAGAAAGTAATCGAGTCGGGGCAGCAACACCTAAGAAAGGGAAAGCAACTAGCCAGAGTTGCACCATGACTACCCCAACCGGTAACTCTGATAACTATAAAGGAAAAGCCCCAAAGTGCAACAAGTGCACTTTCCACCACTTTGGTGCGTGCCGAGCAGTGATATGCTCGAGGTGTCATAGAAATGGGCATTATACCCGAAATTGTACGATGTCCATGAAACCAGACCCTAAACCAACTCGCTTCTAACCCCCTAAGTCTCAACCTCTACAGCAGCAACCCCAACAACCCCGTATGTGCTTTGGATGTGGCAATACAGAGCATTTTCGTAAGAGTTGTCCGAAGTTAGCTCAGCAGGCGGCAGGAATGAATACCCAGAACCAAGCATCTATCTCGAATACAGCTCGAGGCCGTGCCTTTGTCATGGGGCCTGGTGACGCATGCCAGGATCCCAATGTGGTTTCAGGTACGTTCCTCGTTTCCGATCAATTTGCTTCATTATTATTTGATACGGGAGCTGATAGAAGTTATGTTTCAATTGCGTTTTTGCCACTATTGAATATGCCGGCTGTTGATTTAAAACAACCCTATTCCGTTGAACTTGCCAATGGAAAACCAATCACCAGTCACCAACTCATTTGTAACTGCCCTATAACCCTTAACGGTTACCAATTTACTATTGACCTATTACCCGTAGAATTGGGTAGTTTCGACATCATGGTAGGAATGGACTGGCTGTCCAGCCATCGTGCGGAAGTATTGTGTGAACAAAAGGTTGTGAAGATTCCTTTATCCTCGACGAATGCGATCATGGTACAGGGAGAGAAGTCAGGTACCATGTTAAACCTCATATCTCACCTTAAGGCATTGAAGCATATATGACAGGGATGTGACGTGTTTTTAGCCAGCTTCACGATGGAGGAACCAGCCGAGAAGCATATTGAAGACATCCCGGTAGTATGTGAATACCCTGATGTGTTCCCGGAAGAATCGCCCGAAATGCCGCCTAATCGGCAAGTCGAATTTCGTATCGACCAAACACCAAGAACGGCACCCGTTGCCAAAGCCCCATATCATCTTGCACCGTCTGAGATGCAAGAACTATCGACACAGCTACAGGAGTTACTTGATCGTGGTTTTATCCATCCTAGTTTTCCCCCTGGGGAGCCCTAGTCTTGTTTGTGAAGAAAAAGGATGGTAGTTTCCGAATGTGTATCGACTACAGGGAATTGAATAAAGTCACTATCAAGAATCGTTACCCTCTTCCAAGGATCGATGATCTTTTTGATCAGCAACAAGCAGCCCGGTATTTTTCTAAGATAGGCCTTCGGTCAGGTTACCATCAAGTGAAGGTCCAAGAGGACGATGTTCCTAAGACGGCGCTTCGAACTCGTTATGGGCACTATAAGTTCCTAGTTATGCCCTTTGAATTAACCAACGCACCGGCTATGTTCATGGACCTCATGAACAGGGTGTGTAAGCCATACCTTGACAAATTTGTCATCGTCTTTATTGACGACATTCTGATCTACTCCAAAAGCAAAGACGAGCAGGAGCATCACTACCGTGCTATTTTGGAGATACTATGGACAGAACAACTGTACGCTAAATTGTATAACTGCGACTTTTGGTTGCAAGCCGTGCAATTTTTAGGACATGTGGTGGATCACGTGGATCCAAGCAAGATAGAAGCAATCGAGAATTGGCCGGCGTCGAAATCTCCAAAAGAATAAGTAAATTCTTGGGACTGGCACCGCCGCTTCATCGAACACTTCTCAAGTATCGCCCAATCGCTAACCGCTTTGACACAAAAGGACAGGAAGTATAAATGGGGTGATGATCAGGAAACAGCGTTCCAGCTGTTGAAACGAAAGTTGCGTGAGGCCCTAATCCTGACGTTACTTGAAGGAAATGACGACTTTTTCGTATAGTGCGACATATTGCGACAAGGGCTTGGATGTGTCCTTATGCAAAGGAATAAAGTTATTGTGTACGCTTCTAGACAACTGAAGGTGCACAAAAAGAATCACACGACGCATGATTTGGAACTTGGCGCAGTTATATTCACACTAAAAATTTGGAGACATTATTTATATGGTACCAAGTGTACTATATATACGGACCACAAAAGCCTCCAACATATCTTCGACCAAAAAGACCTGAACATGAGGCAACGCAGGTGGGTGGAATTGTTAAATGATTACGACTGTGAGATAAAGTACCACCCGGGGAAAGCTAACGTGGGCGCTAAGTAGGAAGGATCGAATTAAACCCCTTAGAGTGAGAGCCTTGGGAATGATTGTGCAGACAAGCCTGATAGACCAAATCCGGAACGTGTAGATGCAAGCCCTAGAGGAAAGCCAGTTGCCCGGGAAGGATTGCACGAGAATGAGAAAGGTTTTGTGAGGAAAACGAACGAGGTGTTGTATTTCAAGAATCGAGTGTGGATTCCTGCAAAATTCAGAGCTGAGACAGTTGATTATGGACGAGGCTCATAAATCAAAATATTCGATTCACCCCGGTACAGATAAGATGTACCACGGCCTTAAAGAGTTTTACTGGTGGCCGGGGATGAAAAAGGACGTGGCCGAGTACGTGAGTCAATGCTTGAATTGTGCGCGAGTCAAGGCCGAGTATCAGAAACCATCGGGAATGTAGCAACAACCCGAGATACTTCAGTGGAAATGGAAACAAATCACGATGGATTTCATGACCCATCTTCCGAAAACGCCTCGTGGTCATGATGCGATTTGGGTAGTCATATGATCGATTGACCAAATCCGCACATTTTATTCCGATCTGTACTACCTATAAGACCGAGCAGTTGGCCGAAATCTATACTAATGAGATAGTAGCTAGACATGGTGTCCCGATTGCTATTATTTCCGACCGAGACAGTCATTTCACCTCACGGTACTGGCAAAAGTTACAAGAAGCTTTGGGGACGCGAATTGATTTGAGCACTGCTGACCATCCCCAAACCGATGGCCAATCGGAACGCACGATTCAGACACTAGAGGACTTGCTTCGTGCTTGTGTCCTGGACTTCAGAGGAAGCTGGGGCAAGCATCTTCCACTAATGAAATTTTCATATAACAATAGCTACCACAGTAGCATCCAGGCAGCCCCATACGAGGCACTCTATGGTCGAAAGTGCCGATCACCACTTTGTTGGGCCGAAGTGGGTGACACTCAACTGACGGGATTTGAACTAGTTCAGGAAATGACCGATAAGGTCCATCAGATTCGGAATCGCCTGAAAGCCGCTCAGAGTCGGCAAAAGAGTTGGGCTAATGTACGTAGGAAACCGCTATCGTTCAAAGTGGGTTAACGGGTATTGTTAAAAGTATCACCATGGAAAGGCGTTATCAGATTTGGAAAGATCGGAAAGTTAGCCCCGCGATACATTGGACCCTACGAGATCCTCGAAAAAATAGGTCCCATAGCATATCGGTTGAAGCTACCAACCGAGCTTAGTGCCATTCATAATGTCTTCCACATTTCGGACTTAAAGAAGTGCCTTTCGGGCGAGGCTACTCAGATACCATTAGAAGACATACACGTTGATGATAAACTCCACTTTGTGGAAGAGCCAGTAGAGATAGTTGACGGCAGAGTTAAGAAATTAAGGCACAACAAGATTTCAATGGTTAAAGTCCGTTGGAACTCGAAACAAGGACCCGAATATACCTAGGAACGGAAGGATGAATTCCGTATAAAATATCCTCACCTTTTCCCCTAGCTAGACATGGTAAATTTCGGGGACGAAATTTCTTAACCAAGGGAGACTGTGATACCCATGACGAAACCAGGTACCCATTAATTGGTCCTAAACTTTAAGTCATGCTTAAAACAATAATTGCACGTAAACTTGTAAACTTGCACGACTTGTTTGCTATACTAAACAATATCAATAATGCCTCGGAGGAATCCGAGAGCAAGTCATGGTTAACATGAAAATATTAAGGACCAACGATGCAAGGTTGGTGTCCTTAGCCTTGAACAACGTGTTAAACGGAGACTTGACGTTTAACAGCGCATTAAACCTTTGACGTTGATTATTAGGTTATCGGTAGCATATTTAAGATTCCGAGTTCCAGAAACAAATTCGTTTTGGGCCATAGACTGTGACATAAGGTTTGAAGCTAATCGCAGCTCGGACACGCAAAACGAAGCAGCTTCCCGCAAAAATTACCAAACAATTTCAATAAATCACCAAATTTTACCGAGACACTGAGGAACATGTGTGGAGTGTTCTGGGAAATTTCGGAGTCCATTGGTTGAGTTTTGATTTGGGTTAAAAATCCGCGTTTTTACGAGTTTTCAGTAGCCGGGAACTCACCGAAACGAAATTGAAAAAATCTCAATTTTTTGTGAGAAGTTCCTGGACATGTAAAGGATGCTCTGAAAGTTTTAGGAATTTTTAGACCACTGGTGATAATTAATATTAATTATTTGATTAAATATTGTTTTATAAATAATTTATTTAAATAAGGAAAAGGCCAAAATAAATTCCCAAATTATTTTTCCCATAATCTACAGATTTTTACTAACTTTTATAAAAATTTACAGATTTTTATTCAAAATTATAGATTAAATGGGAGTTTAGGGATTTAAAAATGGGTTATTTTAAATCAATTTCGACAAGTTTACCATATAACGAACATGCCGGAACCGGGAACTGACCCAACCCGACCGGTACTAAAAGTGGAACACCGGGAGTATTCCGGGAGATTCCAGGGCAACTTGGACACTAGGGGTGTGTCCAAGGGCAATTCGGGAGAATCCCCGACGGTGAAACCGGAAACTCAAATTGGGCGACCTGGACTCCCCAAACACTCGAACCCCCTTAATGAAAAGTTAATCATTCTTAAATCACGATGGGTTGGCACTAGTGGTATTACCGTACCATTATCCGAACACGTTAAACTACTGACATTGGTTGGCACGCGAAACGGTATCCGAAGCCAAATTGAAAACTAATACTATCCTGACCTCCCTCACCATACCAGTGGCCTATAGACTAAATCTGGAGTGAAAACTCCTGACCGAATCCAAGTTATAACCGTTACCAACTTAGATACTTATTCGAATCCATACTTGCATATGTGTTATTAAAGTTGGTCCAGTCGCTTGATCACTTGTGTGTTGACACTACTACGTACACTGTGAGTTTTCACTTCCCCACTTTTAATTTGTTTTACTGTTTTCTGGAGACTTGCATGTTAAAAACTTGTTGATTACACCAAATTGGGAGTGTGCTTCACTTCCCCACTTTTAAACTTTTTACTGTTCTCTAGAATGATTTGCATATTACAAACTGTGTTAATTGCACCAACTTGTGATGATGTGAATTATCTAACACACGAACTACCTCCCCACTACAAGTGATTAACGTAAGCCTTATGGGGCAGTGGATAGTACTATTGGTCTGACAAACCCAGTTGCTCCGGACCCGTGAGGCCGGTAACAAGGCAACTGCACGCGTCCTAAACTTGGTTATGTTGTTAGGCATAACTACATTCGGGGCGTTGGGCTACACGTGACGCAGCCGAGGGGCTGACGTGTCGAATGAGATACGGCCTTATGTGCTAACGTGTCGAGTGAAATACGGCACGAGGTGCTGAAGTGTCGAAGGAGACATGGCACAAAAGTTCAGGTTTCACTTGTGTCCTCTTGTAATTCCATATGTGACTTTGACCTGTGCAATTAAACTTGTTAACACATATTGTTACCCGACAATTAAACCAGTGGAACTCAAGCAGCGTTTAGCTGACCCTTTTTAAAATTAACATGCATTTCAGGTAAAACTAAGGAGGAGTAAGGAACGTGTGTATGGATGGCTTGGGTAGTAAACTGTAGGAGAATAAGAGCTGTGATAGCTCGTAGTACCGTACTTGAACTGTACTTTGTAATATGATACTATTAGTGTGTTGTAACCGAGGTTCCCTTTTTATGTGATATCATGTTTTTAAATTATCGGGAATTACCATGTGTCTGCCGCACCCTGCAATTGTCTTCCGCTGCGAGTCGGGGTGTGACAAAAATTCCTAACTAGAAAAGATTACACAGATGTTGCAAACATTTGCGCAAATCTAACATCTGTTCTAACCAGTCTAAACACTGATATAAGATAAGTACTGGTGCATTGGGAAACCTCTGTTTATACTAACATATGTTGCTTTGATCCAAACATCTGTTTGGCCATACAAATGTTTGGTCTTCTTCATCAGACCTTTGGCTTCAATAGACTTTAGCCTTCAACAAATGTTGTTTCCTCTTGAACAACGGTTCCAAGGATTGATCAGGTGTTTGCTTTGTCTTCAACAGATGATTTGATTAGGTGTTCAAGATTTACTATCTTTGGGGAGTGAATTGCTTTATCAACTTTTATTTCTTGATCCATGAATCATGTTTTGGTTATTGGATATCATCTATTCTTTTGTACGTCCAACATTTATACACCTCCCACAAACAAATTTCCAAGAGGCTATGGGTAGCCAACTTGTCATAGAATGCCTTAAAAGTATGATGAGTCTGCCAAAATGACTCAAAAACCAAGGGTACATAAACACCCTCTAGGTTATAACCAACTCTTGGAAATGGTCAAACAATTTTTGGCCCAAGTGTAAACATTCAAGCACTTGCAACATGCTATGGATCTAGTTGAAAAACTAATTCTCACAAAAGGATAGTTTTGTAAGTGTAAGGGAACTAAACACTGAATTTGATGATTGACTTAAACATCTATACTCAAGCCCTTCTCCGGGGGAATATTCTCTTTCCACTCCACCACCCACAATATTCCCCTCAATTAAACCATTGCATAATGCAATTGAAGCATCTAACTTTCACAAACCTAGTTCCACTCAATCACCTATCACTAAGAGTATGCCTCTTCTAGTAACTGGGGCAAGTCCAAACTTCATTGTTATCCCACAATCAGAGGAGGGTAACCCTCTTGAGTCGCAAGTGACTTTTTGAAGGTTTTTCAGGTGTAGCAACCATTACAACTATAGGGACCACAATCTCAAAGTTGGATAATGGTTACATATTTAAGACTTTCTTAAAGGCAATAACTGAAAAGCAGATGGTTCTACAAAACTCGGGTACTTCAACAGAGGTTCTTGTAGGAAGACAGCTTGCAAGACAAGTGTCACAAGTTAAAACTCAAAGCACTATTACAACTACCACTTCTCCAACAACTCAAACCACTTCATCAACTCAAACCATTGCTCCCACAACCATTGCTACTTCAATGCAAACCACTGTTGGCACTACAAAATGCAAACAAATGTTATAACCTCAACATTACTTGTCACCATTCCAGAATCTGTCAAACCCATTTCACAAAGGGTTCCTAAGAGTATTCTAAAAATAAAAACCACCAGCTCACACTCCCTCTCCTTCACCAAAAGCACCCTGCCATATACTAGAGGTAGAAGACAAAAAAATCATTACCCAAGAAGATGATGAAGGTACTCCTCAAGCCTCACCCATCAAAACCACATCATCATTTCCACAACCCACAAAAACAAATTATGACAACCTCATCATCACTTACCACCTTCACTTCAACATCCATTCTTGCATCACTACCAACATCAATCCCATCAACAACCATAACTTTAATCATAACAAAACACCGATTGGATTTATCCAATATATCATCAGAAACGCAGTCCTTTTACTCCAGAGATGATTCAAGTAAACTCACTTCCCCATCTCTACCCAACTTTCCAAAGCCTACCAATGTCAAAGAATATTTGGATCTAAAGATAAACAGGCTGAAAGGATAGCTACAAGGAGAAGTAAAGGAAAGGATGGAAAACAAGCACAACTGATCGTATTTGAAGAATTCCAGAAAGTGAGCAACCTTAAAGATTATGCTAAAGATGTTTACAACAAACTCTAACATGCACCAATTATAGATCCTGATCTTAGAAGAACTCTAGGAGAAGACTACTTGAACCACATCATTAAAACCAAGCCATACAAAGCAACCAAAGCTCAATTCTCAGGCTGGACAACTAAAGCTTTATAAATTAAATATTAAGGATTGAAAATTTTCTTCGTAATCCTGAGCTCAAGCCTACACCTCTGATTTGGAAGGCTGGAAAAAATGTCAAATGACAGAAGGGCCCTACAACTAAAAAGAATGAAAGGAAGAAATGGATGCTGCAGATTTTAGAACTATGATGTGAATGGCGAAGTGGAATGAAGCTACAATTGAAGAAAACTTTAAAAAGTTAGAAGTTCTAAGAGAAAAATACCCTTCAATTTCTAGAAAGCCCTTATATGACAAAGTAGACTTCCCCATCAAAACACTAATTGATCCTTCTGAACTGCCATATGCAAATAACATCTCCTCAGGTGCAAGAAACTATCTAATAAGACAAAAGGAGATGTCTGAGGAAGACATGAAGATGTATCAAGATTATTACAGAAAGGAAGGAATAAAAAATGAGCTCATTTATGATCATCTAGACACAAATCCAGCTGATATGATTGGTAAAATATTGGGTAGACCACCTTTCCACAACTAATCCATAATAATTTTTCCCTAGCAAATCCAAAAAAGGCTCCAAACTTCGAAAATGGAAATCTGAAAAGATAAGCCATGAATTACCTCTGCTCAGAGCTAATGTAGAAGTACAAAAGATCACCATGAATAGTGCCTATGGCGTAATGAATGAAGATCTGGAAGACTTATAGGGTCTTGACTTCAAAGGGATCCAGAAGATAATTTCTCTATGAATTTGAACTGCAATTCAAGGGTCAAATTAGATAAAAACTAATGAGGAATAAAGATTGATCTAATAAAGCTTAGTTTTGGCATCATCTATTCTAGGGGAGATTGTTGAACCTATAAAAGAACAGATGATTGCTAAAACCAAAATATAATATTCTGATCAAGAAATAAAGACAAGTTATGAAGATTAACTACTCCTAAAGATAGTGTATCTTGAACACTAACACAAGATCTGTTTGAAGACTAAAGATTTATTTGAAGACATGAAAGCTCTGTTGAAGAAGTATCAAAGTCTTTTCAAGGCCAACGGCCTCTTGAAGGTTAAAGCACTAATGAAGAAGAATAAACATATGTTTAGTCCTAAATAAATGTTTAGAAACAACAAATAGAGATTTAAAGAACAATCTTTTAACAACAGAATAATGTTTGTAAAACAGTGTTTACGAGTTTTGGAACAGTTGTTAGGATTCATAAAATATTTTTTTAGGATATTAGATGCCGCTATCAGGGTGATGTCAGCCCTAATTGCTAACAAATGTTTGTACTTTGTATAAATAAATCTCACATGTTAGAGATCTATTTCATCGGTTGACATTCCTTTTGGACGAATAGAAGTATAGTAATCAGGCTGAGGGGAAGTATAATCATAATTCTAATTTGTAATCTTTTGATTATAATTGAAAACATTTTGACAAAGTATAGTGACCAGGTTGAGGGGGAGTGATAATCATATTTCTAATTTGTAATCTTTTGACTATAACTGAAAACAATTATGACAATTTTCCAAGCTTGTGTTTGTGTTTAATTACGCTGCATTCATATTATTTCCATTTATATCTTGCATAATTCATCAACACTTCACACACTAAAACGCACGAAAGTTAAATCTCAGACCCTAACATTGTTTAACATGTTTATTCATACATGTTTGAGGATGTTCATCATTGGCTAAAGTTCATGCCTCACTTGGTGATGATTAATCTTTAATGTCCTTTTAATTTCTTAGTTTTGGACTTTTCTTTTGCTGTATGTTAATGACTTTAAATATGATTTTGTTATATGGAAGGTGGACTTTAATCCATCCATTACTTTGTCTTTGTTATTTCAAGCATGTGTGTCTTTACGTCTTTATAAAAACACGTTAACGACTTGGAATGGAGTTAGAAGTATGGTTTGGGTTAGGTTCTTGCCTTGCAAGGAGAGGTGGTATACTAAGTCTGGAAGGACATGGTTTGATACATTCCTACTGCTCTTAGGGATATAACACCAAATCAAGGGGCCCATAGTAGATAATGGGATAAATCCTTTATAATCAAAACTTATTTAATACTTTTCTGACTATAACCAATATAGTTTAGTGTAACGATCGCCCAAAAAAGGAGACATTCCACTTTATGGCATTAATAGTTTAACACCCCAACAAATGACAGAAACATTGAGGCGAAACAAGAATGGTTCAAAAGCTCATGATCAACTATTAAAGTTTAAGTATATTATCAACCAAATTAAAAGATCCATGTATATTGGATAAAAGACAAATTGTTCGAACAATACAAGATAACAATTAGTTCAATTACAGATTATCCGGGTATGTGGTGGGTTAACACCATCAACGACACCCACTTAGACCATCTGGGCTACCAGGTCTCCCCCTGGTAGTCCAGAGGGTTTATATATCTTTTATATACAACTGAAATGGGTCGGGTTCATCAATTAAACAAAACATCAAAAAGTTTCCAAAACAAAAGGGTCGATACTTGAATCCACGACCCTATAAAACCATCTGGGCTACGAGTTCGTTGGTAGTCCTTATGGATTTAATTCACTTTATACACAATAAATTTTGCCCTAATTCCCAAATTGAAAACCAATAACCCTAGTTCCTATGATCCTAAAATTATTCGTGAGTTATCGACCGGAAACATAAATAAATATGGGGGTTTCGATCAATGCATTATGGTGAACCATCTGGGCTACCAGTTCGCTGGTAGTCCTTATGGATTTAATTCATTTTATACACATAATAAATTTTGCCCTAATTCTCAAATTGTAAACCAAAAACCCTAGTTCCAATGATCCTAAAATTATTCGTGATCTAAAACTATCATGCTTTCCCAACCATTACATTCAAGGTATATTTTAGGCTTGGTAAATGGGATGTTCAATACTTCCAAATAAGCACTCCAAAAAATAAATAAACCAAGTTCTTTAAGAATTTTTTTGCTACCTTAAAAGAAACATTTAATGTGACCTTTGGAATGAATCATCCTAATGAAGATATTCTTTCAAAGCGAAACCAATCATGAATGATGTATAGGCATTATTGAATAATGGAGTTAGATATTAGTGGTTCCGCTTGTGGCACGATAATACTCAAGTATTCCGTTAGTTATCCAAATTTGCATTTAAAAAAAGAAATATGGCCTACTATTTGGGAATACTCAAACGTGTCTTCCAGGTCTTAATAAATCAATATTTTCAATCTTAGCTAAATCATCTTCAAAATTAATTGGTCAGATTTCTTCTAGTTTTCTTTTTAACAACAATCAACCATATCCATTTAACTCCAAACTAACTTCCTAGCAAGGTCTTAGAAAGAAAGGAAATAACATCACCAATATAATCAAAATAAATTTACATCAAAGTTTAACGAGTTATCAAAAGATAAGCTCTTCCAACTAGCTTTATGTTTTAAGCAAAGATAGGTTCTCTCCTTAATTTCCTCAAGCATTCAAGAGACAGAACTTGGAATCCCCTTGAAAACTTCTTCATTTCTATCCCACAAATCATCCAAAGCCCCATCACGATTACTACATCCACCGTCTTGAACATGTCAATGTCTCTTATTGTGCCACATAGGGCAATAGTTGGCACCTCCATCCAAAATCCCACCCCACACCAAATAGCTTTTGCTGCAAGCCAATTAACAATAAGACGCTCCATTGTTTCATTAGCGTACCCGCATCTAGGACAAACTGATTCCAACCGTTACACCTCTGCGCATGATTTCTGAACCGGTTGGGAATCTACCTACCAAGGCCTTCCACACAAACATGTTTAGCTTTAGGGGAGCCCACTTGCACCACCTCATTATGAAGTTATATTGAGGTCTGGAATGTGTTGGACGTAATTCCCGTACTTGAGTGTATGAGACAGGTTAGACTGAACTAAACCAAGTTATGGATTAGTATGGTTATTTGGTTAAGTTAATTAAAGATAAATTAAATGAGTTATATTTAATTTATAATATATAGGTTAGATAAACATGTGGTTTTATTCTATTATTATGTAGTTAGAAAGTTGAATCCTACTCTATTTATAACCAAGTCATGTCCTATATAACCTGATTAAAGTTGTGATTAAAGATAAGAGAAAGGTAATTACATGTTCTAGTTAATTGATTAGATAATTATCTAGCATCCTAAACGAGTTAGGTTTGGATGTCAATTGGATAATTGCATGAGCAATCCTAGTATAAGTCTAAAGTGATAGGTTAGCTTATAAATACCATGTATTGGGTATTCTGGATTGTAAGAATCAAGTTTTTGTGTAATTTTCTTGATCTAATAGTATTGTGGGAGTTAGCCATAATATTTTGTTCATTTGAGTATCGACTAGGACTTGAGAATGTTCATGGCGCAGTTCTTCCATGACTATTTTTACTTCATATGTAGCCCTACCTTCCGAACCCCATCCCCACTTGTCCTCTAAAGAGATCACTTTGCACTTCTTTAAAGAGTTTATAAGACGGAAAAACTCAGCAGACTGCTGTTGTTTCTGGATGAGAAACCCATTTCCACTGCCATGTTATCACGTCTCCCTTTTAAATGCAATTGTCCTTTACCATTGAGTTTTTGTTTTCTACCTTTTCAAGTATGTTGGGAAATTTATCACAAAATGACCCCTCATCTGCCCACATATCATACCGTTATCTAATGTTGAGTATTTTTTTAAGAGGAACAATCCTTTCCTTATCTTGATTCGTGGATAAAAAGAATTAATTTTACCCATAGTTGATCATTATAGGTTCTTACAACTCTGATTTCTTAGAAAAGTCTTTGTACAAGAATGCATTCTTACAAAATTTTTGCATAATACCAGTTAACATGAACCAAAATTATATAAGCACACTATTATGCAGGATCGTAAATTGTAGTTTTTCATACGGAAAAGTACATATAAATATTTTATTATAGAAATATACTATGATATGTGCTGCATCATGATTATGCTAAAAAATGTTGAAAAAGATCGTTAAACACCAAAGTTTCAAAATTATTAAAAAAACCGTCATAAAATTGTTCCTTGACACAACTAAATAAAGACTTTTTATCCAAGAAAACAATTATAAAAATATTCTTTCATACTTGTTATTAGTCATATTTTCTAATAATAAATTAGCTAATATTTAAATTGCATTATATAACTTATGCTAATATTTATATTTTATTATATTATATCACTTTTTATCCAAGAAAAATAGACAAGCGGGGAAAGAGCAAAATAGGAAAATCCCGTATCAGTAACTCATAAATCCATTTTCCAACGATTTTCAAACGGCTATAAATTTTGAATACCATAATATTTTTTTAAATAATTACACCATATTAACGAGTATTTCATTATCTTTAATTTGACTAGCTTATTGCTATAATTTTCTTAATTTATATTTTTTACAAGCTAATGTTACATGATTATGTTCTAGTACGTAATTACGTAATATACATTTTATTCTTGAGACAAGACGTGATTATGTATTAGTACGTAATTACATGATTTAATTATACTGTTCATGCGAAAACCCACTAATGATTACATGTAATACATAATATTTCACGGAATGCCTAATATTTCAATCTAATCACGTATTAAGTATTAATATGATACAAAACATTAACCAATCAACCTATAATAAACACGTAACACAAAATATTACAAATTTAATAATCTAATAAAGCATAAACAATTAATTTCTTATTGTTAATTGTGTAATCATGTAATAAGTATAAGTATAATAACATTAATTATAACAAATCATTCAATGTGTAATTACGACATGAGTTATATTAATTGTGTAATTACATATCCTATAAAAAGTTAAAACGGGAGAAACCTATAGCACGGTGAATTTTTGTTTAAATAATATTATCGTATGAAAACATTATAGCCGTTTAATAAATCATAAAAAAGTAGGTTTATGAATCATGAATATTGGATTTTCCTAATATACCATTGTTTTTAAATCTCTTCTACACTTAGTATGATTTAACCCTCTTATACAATAAGCATTCCCTATATGCATTATGTTAATTAACTCTACTTAGTTTGTATAGAAGTAATGTGTGATTAATGTTTAAAAAAATAGAAATAGTAGTAAATTACTGGTGTTCCCAACATGCATATGTGTGTACATGTATGTGCACTTATCTATTTTATATTATATGCAGGTATAATGTATATTTAGGTAAACATCGCTACAAAGAGAAAGACTTAGAGTGACGAGAAAAAAAAGTATGGCTATGCGTTATTAAGTTAATTGTCGGTCATCCAATGTGAATAACATTGGCGACAAACACTACCCTTAGTCCCATGTATGTAGGCCTGTAATTCAACAAACGAATACGAACAAAGGTATGTTCGTGTTTGTATTTGGCTAAAGTAAATACAAACACATTTTTTGGTTCATGTTTGTTCATTAAAAAGATAGAGCATGTTCGTGTTTGTGTATGTCCGTTCATTAAACCTAAACGAACTGTTCTTGAACGTAAACAAACATATATTAACAAACCTAAAGCAGCACAAATAAACTTAATTGAACAAAAATAAACAAACGCAAATAAACATAATTAACCAATCATAAACGATCACAAACGAATATAAAGTAGTTTTTTTTATATAAATTAGTGACTAAATACGATAAATTTCTTTGGAAAGTCCAATTTTATTATTAAAAAGCCCAATTACTAATTAGTTATATTTGAATAAGAAGTTACAAAGCTCGTCTTATGTTTATATTTATATAAATATAACTACTTATATATTTATTAAATTTAAACAAACATAAACAATTGTAATAAACGAACATGAACGGACGTTTACGAACATAAATGTGATATCACGTATTTTTCCAGATCATTAAAAACGTGTTATTATGAAATTTTGCAATTAGACTTAACATATGAGTAATTAAAATGAATTTGGAGTTCACGAAAGCCCCCAGTGTGCAATATTATACCATATTGTGTAACAATATTATACCCGACACAAATGTTGGTGACAACCTGGTAGGTTGTTTAAAAGTACGTATATTGTCCAACATGTTTGGTTTGATATGGAATAATAGACCATGAGTGGAATTTAGGTGAAAATATGTAAAATCCTAGTTGGTGGTTTTCTGGCTAAATTGTCTACTTGCCTGTGTTTTAGATCTTTAGCAAAACTAAAAGACTCTAGCCACTACTAAGCACCAAATGTAATTCTAATTAGTAAAATTTTGATAAAATTAAAGGGTGAACAATATTCTACAATTATTAGTTCAATCAAGTTATAGTAGACAATGAACTTTTATAAAAGTTGCAAGACTTTTATAAAAATACGTAAGCAAAGTTTTCAAATATATATATATATAATTATATATATATATATATATCATATATATAATAATATATATATATATAAACCCTTTCCGAAACCCCTTACTTTTGGCCAAGGGTGGGCCCCACCCACCAAAAGAAAATAAAAAATGTAAAGAATCTCAAATGATGATTTGTAACACCCGAATAATATCATGTATATAATATGAGGATTAATAACATCCATAATAACAAGTATATATGTATAGATGCAAAATAAAAGCGTGTGTTATGGTCTTTTATAATAAAAACCAAATTGGAGGGACTAAAATTGATAAAAAGGAAAACATATGTTTTAAAATAGAAAAAAAAAAAATAACACACATACAAGTGTCTGTATATCTAGAGAGAAAGAGAGGGAGAGAGACCAAACCTTAGTTCTTATTATCCTCACAAAATCATCCAACGAAAACGAAAATCAAAGGAGAATTGATGCATGTTTGAAGAATTGACACATACTACACCATCTCTAAACAAGGTATGTTGAAATTTTGTGTTTGGTGAAGTAGTGAATGTGGATGAACACCATGATTTGCAATTCTTGAGTGGATTGTAGAATTTATGGTGAAATTGATAGTGTACATATGCTTAGAGACAAACCATTTGATGATTATGTGATACAAATGTTATGAATTGAGTGATTGGATTATTAGTCATGTTTATGTAAGTGTGTTTTTGTGAAAACATGAAATACATGAATTATGATGATTGATTTATGTATATGAAGTATGAATAAACTGAAATCTAGATGCTAATTTGATCATGTTGATAGTATTAACTTAATGAGTATAGAAAGTCATGGTTTGATATTGTTTACTTGAATTGATAGAAGTAGCATAAAATTCATGCTCACAAAGTGTTTTATTTAATGCCTAAACGAAACTCAAACGCCATATTTGATAGTATAAATTTGTAAAGGAAATCCTTTGAAATGATTGCTACCAAGCATGATGAAAATGGTTCTCTTGATGGCATGTAAATGACAATTGGGTTAAACTCTATAGGCGAATTGAGTGAAGCTTCGGGAAGTCAAGGCGGTGCGGACGCACGATTGAAAGGAAAGCTTTAAAGTGCGTAGCTTTACGCTTTATTGATTTTTTTAGTTTGTCAGTATTATTACTTGAAAGCGACGGTTGAAAATTGATTTTAGTGGAATTTGGTTGATCATAAAACACAAACCGGGTAACGGGAGCATAATACACAAGACTAATAAGCCCGGTTAATGGGTTGTAGTAGAAAGGGAGTCCATTACAAAAAAAAAACATTAACTTTAACATTAAACTAATCTAAGTTTGACTAAGACGTAGGTATTAGACATTATGCTCTAGCAGTTACACTTATGTGAACTTAGTATATATTTAAAGGATATTTTATGTTATATTAGAAGGGTGTTATAAGTGGTATCATAGCTTAAGGTTAAAGCTTGAATGTTTTCGGTTCAAAAATTGATCATGACATCCGACAAGAATCAATTATGAAATGAATTTCAGTGGAATTTCATCAAGAGAAAATAGTTACAATGCATGGGAAGGGGTGTATATAAATACACTCAAACCCGGAAAGGCATTAAGTATAACCGGTTAAAGCAAGTTATATATTTGGCCAAACCGGATAAGAAAGATACATCGTTGTCTTAACAAACGATACGGATAAATTCTCATATAATGACACGAGAAGAGTTAAATGAAATGTTTATTAATATACAGCGAACCCTTAAGTGATAATGATGTTGGAAGGAAACGGTGAGACACTATACCTCTCACTACCAAAGAGATACGAGAAAATATTTCCGAGGAAGTCGGAAAAGTTTAGAGTCTAGTCTACCCGGGTTTGTGGATAGACTACAGCTACAATCCTAACGGTAGTATAGGATAGAAAGAATGAGCTAAAAGGAGAGTCTCATCCAAGAAAAAGAAAAGACCAGGGAAAAGAAAGCTTGTCCATACGACAAGTTTATGGCGTGCAAATCTATGACTTATAATGGGAAGGTAGATCTGATCAATTGTCACAGATGGATAAGCGACATTGAGTGTGTTTTCGAAAGAACCCACTATGACCCAACTGACTTTGTGGGACCAACCAACTAAGAGCCAAAGCAAAGGATTGGTGGCTATTGTTAGAAATGAAAAAGGAATTGAAGCCGGGAGGGCTATGACATGGGAAGAAATTAGGGCACCATTTCTTAAGCACCACCATCCCAAAGAAATGGTGAATAAAATAAAAGGGGAATTTATACAACTAAGGCATAAAGGGGAGACCATAGACAAGATAACAAGGATCTTCCTAGATAAGTTGAAGATTTATTACTATCACAATATGCTTAGTTGCGAGTATACAGAGTTTATGACTCCTTCACATTATGGAAACCTCACAGAAATCATCAACGCCGCATGAGAACGCGAAATCGAATTAAAGAAACAAGTTGAAAGAGCTGAAAGGAGGGCTACTGATGCAAATCCGAGTCCGTCCAAGAAGTTCAAGATAACCGAGGTTCCCAAGAAAGGAGTGTCAAAGGTGGATCACCAAGTTGCAAGATATGTCGTCGAGCTCATAAAGGCGAATGGTACTATAAAACCAAAACCTGTGTCATATGCAGGAAAACGGGTCATGGGGTTTCAAATTGCCTGGTAAGATGTCAGTATGTTATAAGTTCTATTAATCGGGTCACAAGAAATCCGAGTGGCAGGAGTTGATAGGAAAGAAAGAAGTGGCCAACACGAAGGTTGAAATCCCAAAGTCGTGGGCAAGGTCTTTTCCAATTAACCGCGACCGATGCAAAGACAAAACCCGATGTGGTTATCGATACATTTACCATGAATTTAATTCCTGCAAATGTTTTATTTGATATGGGTATAAATAAATGTTTTGTCTCACATGGATTTATTTAACACCCTTCATTAATATTAACAAAACTACTTACGCCTTTAGAAGTAGAGGTGGGTAATAACAAAAGTTTTATTTTGATGAGTGCTAAGATTGCAAACTAAATATCGAGGGTGAAGTTTACCCAATTGATTTGATACCCATGGTTATGGGGGAATTCCAGGCGGTAGTAGGGATAGATTGGTTGTCCTGCCACCACGCCAACATTATATGATGCCTCAAGGTAATACAATTAAATCACCGAGTGGGTAGCAAGTAATCATCTATGGAGAGAAAAATTGTAACCCCATGATATGTCCAATGGTGAAAGTTAATAGACTCATGCTACATGGGTGCGACGCTTTTTTAACCTATGTGCTCGACTCGAGAAAAGATACACAAAAAAGGAAGATGTGCCCGTCGTGCACGAATTTAAAGATGTGTTCTCGGAAGACTTACCGGGAATACCACCCAAGCGCGAGATGGAGTTCGGGATTAAATTAGTCCCGGGGGCTAAACCGGTTACTAAGGCACCATATAGGTTAACATCGTCGCAGCTTCAAGAGCAAATGTCTCAATTGCAAGATTTGTTTGACAAGTGGTTCATTCAGCCGAGTGTTTCCCCATGGGGAGCACCGGTGTTGTTCGTGAAAAATAAATGGAAGTATGAGTATCTGCATAGATTACTACGAGCTAAACACGCTTACGGTAAAGAATACATATCCACTTCCGAGGATCGATGAGTTATTCGACCAACTACAAGGCGTGAATTGGTTTTCAAAAATCGACTTGAGTTCGGGTTATCATCAATTGAGAGTAAAAGAAAAAGATGAGCCGAAGACGGATTTTTGTACACGATACAGACACTACGAGTTCCTCGTGGTGTCTTTCGGGCTAACAAACGCACCTATGGCTTTCATGGATCTCATGAATTAGGTTTACAAACTTATTTTAGACAAATCAGTGATAGTGTTCATCGATGAAATTCTCAATTACTCGAAGAATGAGACGAATCATAGTCGTCATTTGCAAGAAGTGCCATAGGAATACTAGTGGATCCATCCTAGATTGTGGTCGTAATAAAATGGAATCCTTTGAAGAATCCATCAGAGATTAGAAGATTATTAGGGCTTGCAGGCTACTATAGGAGATTCATACAAAATTTCTCCAAAATTGTGTCACGATTGACTAAGTTAACCCGTGATGTGTATAAAATGCAACATATAAATTACATCAATGAGGGATAAACCTAACCCTTTTCTAGTACTAATGTTGGAAAAAGCACGTTTCATTGTTCCTTTTGAATTCACATGACCAAATGAGCTTAAAAGAACAAAAGAAGCAAATAAGCAGCCAAAACCAACATAAATATAAGAAGAAGGGATAACGCAACATGCCCGACCCCTCAGCAGCACCCCAAAGACAAAAACAAGGAAACGGAAGCTGACCACGGGTCGTGCCTAGCCAGGCATGGGGCATGGTCAAACCTTACGCTTGAAGACAAAGCCTGCAGAAGCTTCTACGCCCACCACGGGGCCGTGCCTAGATCACCATGGGGCGTGGTCAGACTCTAAGATTTGTAGAATCATGATAGTACAGTGAAAAGTTGACCACAGGGTCATGTGGGGCCCTCTGCTGACAGCTGCAATTAATGATAGAAGAGAAGAAGCTGGCCACGGCCGTGCCCACTGGACACAGGGCCGTGGCCGGGGTAAAGTTCTGACTATAAATAGGGGTGCTTGGTTCACTTCAAAGGAATCCCTTGGCAAACCACTTCTCTCTCACTTTGCCACCATTCCACCACCACTACAACACCAACACCCACAACCATCACCCATCTATCATCTTTGGAGTGTGTACCCAAGATTGATTGTAAGAGTTCTTGTCAAACAAAGGTCATGCTTGGCTAATCTTTTACATCACTTGGTGAAGACAAGTCTTTATTGTATTACTTTTGATTTTTATTCTTTCGGCACTTTTTAATTGGGTATGTATTAATGACTTCATAACTAGTTTCTTATTTTGAAAGTGAATTTTCCTAACCATTTCTTCATGATGTCATTGATTTGCTCATTCGTGTCTTTACGGTCTATATAAAGCGTGTTAACTACTTGGAAGGGGGTTAGAAGGGTGGTTTGGTAAAGTTCTTATCTCGTTCAGTGTATAGATCCTGCGAGGACTTGGTTCAAGCTTACTAGGCCCTCCTTCAATGCCCCAATGGTATTGGATGGCGGGGTGCGAATAGCTTGAACCCCTCATATGTAATCTACTATTAAAACATTAAACCAGCTTCTTGGGATTGTATCCTTGCTAACTCAAACCACTTAGTCGAGGGTAACGTCACCTTCAAAAGAGGCGCCTACCACTTTTCACACTAATAACTTAGTTAATTATCTTTCAATATTCCGACCCTTTGGGATTGTATCCCTACTGACTCAAACCACTGGGTTGAGGGTAACATCACCTTCAAAAGAGGGGCCTACTACTTTAACTAAGATAATCTCTTGAAAAGTTCGAAAGTGCAAAAATCATCAAAGGGTACATTAAAGAGGAGTTGGATCCAAGTGATTCTATCTTGTCTATTTGTAGTTCCTTTTATTTATCTTTTCAATTTTTAGATTTATTTTTATGTTTAAAACTTTTATAAAAATTTAGAACGATTAGACGTTGACGATAAACCGGTATTAAAAGCTCTAGTGTCCTTAGACGACCTCGGTATCTTACCAACACTATACTACGCTCGCGATGGGTACACTTGCCCAAGTGTGTGTTTAGTGTTAATACAATATCGTGTTTTATAAATTTAAAACTTGACTAATGCGTAAAACGGACTTAAAAAATTAACAAAATTATATCACGCTCGACATGCACCACCCGTAAGAATAAGAAATTTGATTGGAAAAATGATCAAGAGAAAGAATTCCAAACGCTAAAAGAAAAGTTGACTTGTGCACCGGTGTTTACTTTATAGGATGGCATCGATGACATGGTAGTCTATTCTGACGCATTGCATCGCATCTTGGTCTCGTGTGTGTACTTATGCAAAGAGAAAAAGTGATTGCTGATGCCTTAGTACAATTGAAAGCACATGAAACAAAGTACCAGACATATGACCTTGAATTGGCAACAGTGGTCTTTGCCTTAATAATTTGGAGACACTACTTGTACGGGGTGAAATGCACTATTTTCATCAACCAAAAATCTTGAAATACTTCTTTGACCAAAACGAGTTACATATGAGATAAAGATGTTGGCTAGAAAGGTGAAAGACTATGATTGTGTAAAACGTCATCGTCGGGAAACAACAAATGTGGTAGCGGATGCGCTAATCCAGAAGGAAGGATGCACTCCTATCTGGGTACATTCAATGGAACTAGTGGTCACTTCGGGTTTACTTGAATGAATCCAAGCGGCGCAAAGTCGAAACGGTTAAAGAAGAAAATTGGAGAAAACAAAGAGTGAAGGGCCTAATGACTGATGTAGTTGATGGTGACAATGGGTTAAAATCCTGGTTCGGTAGAATTTGTGTCGCAAACACATGTGGTATCAAGGACTTCCTACTTGATGAATCTCACAAATCGTGTTATTCTATTCTTCCGGGGGTGGCCAAAATGTAGCGGGTCTTAAAGCAAAATTATTGTTGGGCCGGAAAGAAAGGGGTGTGGTGAAGTATGTCAAAAAATGCTTAACTTCTTTACAAGTCAAAGTGGAGCATCAAAAGCCATATGGAAAGCTCTAACTATTGGATATACCCGTCTCGAAATGGGAACATATTACTATGGACCTACTAGCCAAATTATCAACGACGGCTCGGGGATTTGATGCCAATTGGGTAATCGTGGATATACTAACTAAAAGTACTCATTTATCCCTATCCGCGAAATTTATACATCCGAAAGGATGTCAGAGGTGTATGTAAACAAGATTATAGCACGCTAGGGATACCCGGTTCACTTCCAACTTTTGGCGAGACTTTCAAGAAAAAATGGATACCAAGCTATTGATTAGTACGGCATATCACCCATAAACTGATGGGAAAAGCGAAAGGACGATTCAGACGTTGGAATACATGCTTAGGACGTGAATAATATGACTTTGGCGGTAGTTGGGATGCTTACTTACCGCTAGTCGAATTTTCGTATAGTACTATTTATCATTCTAGCATCCGCATGCCTCCGTATGAAATGTTTTACGGTTGGAAATGTCAAACCCTGGTATTTTGGGGTGAAGTGGGTCCTCAAGAACTCACCCACAAATTTGTGGTTAAAGCCACAAATGAAAAGATCGACAGGGTAGGAGTCATTTAAAAGCAGGTCAAGATCGGCAAAAGTTTTACGTGGATAAAAGATGGGAAAATTGATCCCTCGGTTCACTAGATCTTTTATGCTGATAGACCGGGTGGGCAAGGTAGGTTATCGTTTAGAATTGAGCAGTATCGACAACCGTTTCATGCTTCCCATCTACCAAAATGTTTAACCGACGAGGTGGCATATGTGCCTCTCGAAGACATTAAAGTTGACTCTAGGCTCAACCACGTGGCATGGCCTATTGCAATCCTTGACCAAAAGGTCAAAAGCTTAAGAAACATGTAGATCAACCAAGTCTAGGTGAAGAGGGAACACCGAAACGGAGCGGACATCACATGGGAGTCCGAGGAAGAAAAGAAAAGACTCTACCCCTACCTTTTTGGTACATACTTTTACTATCAGGGACAAAACGTATTTTAAAGTGGGTGGACTTGTAACGCCCCAAACAAATACATATATAATATTTATATAATGTGAGTATTAATAACATCCATCTTATATATTTATGGATGAATAATAAAGGAGTCGGTTATGGTCTTTTGATAATAGAAAACAAATTAGAGGGACCAAACTGGATAAAAAGGAAAACATATGTTTTGAAAAAGAAAAAAAAATAAAAAAACACACATACATTTGTGTGTATATCGTACAGTGAAAGAGGGTGAGAGAAACCAAACCCTAGTTCTTTTTATCTTCACAAAATCATCCAACTAAAACGAAAATCAAAGAGGAATTGATGCATGTTTGAAGAATTGACACATACTACATCGTCTCTACACAAGGTATGCCGAAATTTGGTGCTTGGTAAAGTAGCAAATGTGGGTGAACACCATGATTTGAAATTCTTGAGTGGATTGTAGATTTTATGGTGAAATTGATAGTGTACACATGCTTAGAGATAAACCATTTGATGATTTTTGTGAAACTAATGTTATAAATTGCATGATTGGATTATTAGTCATGTTGATGTAAGTCAGTTTTAGTGAAAACCCGAAATACATGAATTATGATGATTAATTTATGCATATGAAATATGAATAAATTGAAATCTAGATGCTAATTTGTTCATGTTGATAGTATTGACTTAGTGAGTAGAGAAAGACATGGTTTGATATTATTACATGGATTGATCGAAGTAGCATAAAATTCATGCCCACAAGTGTTTGACTTAATGCCTAAACGAAACTTAAACGTCATACTTGATAGTAAGGATTTATAAAGGAATTCCTTGAAATGATTGTTACCAAGCATGATGAAAATGGTTGTCTTGATGGCATGTAAATGACAATTGTGTTGAACACTATAGGCGAATTGGGTTGTGTTGATGCCATGTAAATACTTGTTTTCCCACTCAGGTTTTAGTTTATGTTTGATTTTAGACGAGATTAAATGTCCTATAATTGACGTTTCAGTGTGTATTGGAACTCTCCTTATATGAATAGTGTAACCGGATAATCTTCCAATGCTTTCTGAAATAGTTTTTATCGCATCGCGACGATACGAATAGGATTATGTGATATGCAAATTTAAATGCATTTCTAGGATTGCTAGATTTATGAGACTCAATCATTACATAATTAAGTTGTACGGAATTACCTTATATTTTGCCGGTTGTCACATACTCACCATTTTAATAAGAATTCATCCTGAAATTCAAGTCGTGTTTTCCTGTGCACGGTGTCTTCTTGAACAGGTGGGGGTAATTTTCTTTTATTTGACTTCATGTTCCAAAGTATACTCGAATCCGTGCCATGAGTTTCAACGAACTTTGACCAATTTGATACGACTCCTTCTTAGCTTTGGGACTTTCCAGTCCAAAACCTCAACAGGTTCTTCGGTAAATTGGAGTTTGTCGTCAATGCAGGTTTCATCTGCTGGAATGATAATTGTTTTTTTGTTGGACACTATTAAGCTCCTCTAGCAACTTAAGTTTGTATGCAAGGGTACTAATCTTTACAAGAGTTTCAGATGGTCCAATATATCTTCAGTTTAGCTTTTCGCGCTTCCCAAATCTTGCTACGCCTTTCTAAGGTGGGACTTCCAACAAGACTTTTTCTCCAACCTCGAAGGATAATGGTTTACGTCGTTGGTCAGCATATCTCTTTTGTCGGTCCCGAGCCGCTTTGATACGGTCTCGGATTCGGAATATCTTGTCTGTTGTTTCTTGTACTAGTTCTGGACCAATCAAATGTTTATCACCAACTTCCGACCAACACAATGGAGATCGACACTTTCGTCCATATAAAGCTTCAAATGGGGCGGTTTTGATGCTAGTGTGATAGATTTTATTGTATGAGAAATCCAACAAAAGTAGGTTAGTATCCCAATTGCCACATAAATCCATCACTCAAGCATGGAGCATATCTTCCAATCTTTAGATAGTGCGTTTGCTTTGTCCATTGGTATGCGGATGAAAGGTCGTGCGTAGATCTAACCGAGATCTAAATGCCTTTTGGACGATTGCCATATTCTTGATACAGACCTACCATCTCTATCGGAGATGACAGAAACAACCATTCCATGACGTGTCACTATCTCCTTGAGATATAACTTAGATTACTTCTCGGTGATATCTTTCTCGTGTATTGGTAGAATGAAGGTTTCATGTTGATTATGGGCTATGGGTTGTGAACATTATTTGGTATTCCTAGCTAGTTTACGATATTACATGTCAATCTAGGGTTGTCATGTGTTTTTTTTTTCAACAAGGAAAATATATTTTGATTATTACATATAAATAAAACAATGAACTCACCAGTCTTGTGTTGCACTTTAAGCATGCTTTTCAAGTACTTGGACGGCTTTGGAATTTGAAATTGGTTTATGACAACTTTTGAAATTGGACTAATATTGGGACTATAAAAACTCAAGTGTCATGGTCCATTTGATCAAACCCTTAATTTGAACAATTTTAAACTTTACATCTTGGATGACTATAATAACTTCTTAAACTAATTTGTCCAATTTATATAATTATCTATGTTTCTTGTATAATTATTGGTTGCCAACCTCCGTTACCACCATGCACGCCTTTCGCTGTGATTTTTGGGTGCAAAAATAAATGAAAGAACATAAGGTGCTTTTATGTTTGTTCATTTAACTAAATGAATAAAAAATGTTGTTCATGTCTGTTCGCTTGTTAAATAAAAGGTGCTTTAATCGAATATTTAGATATATGATTGTTATCTTCTTAAATCTCATATTACTAGGATTTCGTTGTTGCTTATGTTTAGATCTCGATTCATTTTTTCAAGTGTCGTTAGCTTTTTTTTAAATATTGACCTATGATGTTTAGCTGAGCCTCAAGGTTAATAATTCTTGATTGAGCTATTTTGGCAAACATGTCTTACCTACGAGTTGGGTTGTAAATGATTCGAATGTTCAACGTGAAGTTCTTTTATGTTCTTTCGCTTAATAAATGAACAAACTCGAACAAGAAATTCTTCTCGATAAGTTAAACAAACAAACATGAATAAAGCATGTGTCCGTTCATTTATGTTTGTGAACGTTCGGTATGTGTTCATTTATTTTCGCTCATTTATGTTCATTTGTCGCCAATCATTATATTTTTATTTTATTGGCTTTAGTTTATAAAATTTGATGTCATGGTTACTCTATTTGCCTCCGCCAACATCCGTCATCTAATCATTTCACTTTCAGTTTGTATTAAAACTTGACAAACTTCTAAATATTTGTATTAGTTAAGTTAAGTATTTATTTATTTTTGGTGGATTCTTCGTAATCTTAGTGATGAAAATGCATATATATATATATATATATATAATATAACGTTCTTCTGTGTTCATTTATGTTCATGACCATTTTTTATGTTCGTGTGCATTCATCAATGTGTGGTAAGTGTTCATGAACAGTTTGTAAACATATTCATTTCCTTAATGAATGGACACGAAGAAGAAATATCATTCCGTAAGCGCTCGTAAACCACACCAGCTTCTTTCTTAGCCTACACTTAAGTGCAATGTATGATGCATAACAAGTTTTATAATTTGTTTGGTTTTTGTATAATGGTTTATAATTGATATTATATATTTTTTCAACGTGTGTATGCATGGAGTTGTTGTACTTTCTGCATTTTTAATTTTGTACGCAAGTGCATTATATTGTATTTATATAATATCAATTATCAACTTCTGTAGGCATTATGTTGTTGTACCATGTGCATTGTTGGTGTTGCCCGCATTATGTTGTTGTAATCCAGTCATTGTTGTTTGTCATGGCTGGCGTGTTTGGGCACTAGAGCCGATACTCGCGTGTACGCCTTTGGGCTTTAGGTTTCCCACGTTATCAATTAGCACATCCCTCATTTGTTTATTTTTAAAAACACGTGTCTATTATGTGTTCTTTACTTCCACCAAGCGTTTTAAATCGAGAACTAGATGGTTATTGTTATCGCATGGCAAATGGTTTATTTACAACCACATTAACCCATCTTTCTGAGCCTCATTTTAGGATTTAATAAAAGTATCAAACGCGCTACCTTTACCTAGCATGGCAATCTTCTATAACTACGGGAGAGATACGTTCAAGCCTATCAATAATGTTTGAAATTCATTTCATGATTGTCATGATAGTATCCGTACTATATGTCTTAATAAAAAAATAAAAGTCTTTTTCTATTACCTTTTCATATAACCTTTTTTGATATGTTTATAGTTTGCAATATGGTAAGTACAAACAAGAGGCAATTACTAACACGTTACAAAGTTTGATTGACAAGGTGATTGAATACGATCAACGTACAACAAAGAAATAAACTAAACATACGCAGATGGTAGCAAATATCGTGTAGCCCAATTGGAGCTACAAGCATCGATCATTGAGCTATACGCGCGTTATGAAGCGAAAGAAATTGAATAGCTAGATTACATCTTATTGTATAGTGTTGTTTTATTACCTTTGAATTCCAACTATAATTGATTGAAAATTTTGGATAATGGTCTGATACAATCATGTTGCACTCTGATTTCCCGGTGGGCCCGAAACTTGGGGTATATGCGTGACGATTAATATCAGTTATCACATTTAGCAGTGAAAGTGAAATTAAAGTAAATACATAAAGTAAAAGCTTGAAATTAATAATTAAATTCATACAGGTTGTTTGTACAGAACTATGCACAGGATGATCGAATATAAAATGTGACTTTAGACTAATAGGGTCATTTCTGTGGAGTTGCAAATTCTAATATTTAAAGGCCATGCAGCTCCAGCCTATTCCGTACTTGTTAATAACCTGCGCTTAGTCTTTAAAAAATACGTCAGCTTTCGCTGGAAATACAATTAACCGACTCTTTTGAAAATCTTTTCAAAAGTGTGTGATATCATTTGGTATATCATTTTTAAATAACTGGGGATAAGATAATATTTCATGTTGCCAGTTTTACATGCTGGTCAATACATATGGGGACCAAAACTAGACTCCGATACATGATTACCTAACACAACACATTTTCAAATCATATAAAATAGCATTAGCTTCTGTCAGGTGTATGCCTACACCCTGTGCTTAGGTCGTGATCACTTGCAATTAAATGAGCCGAGGATATCCAGGACACGGTCGTATTAACCCCCAATATTTAAGTTGTCAAGCAAAATAGATTAAAACGGGTTATTTAAATTTTGCACATCATTCGTCATTGATTCAATACCCGACCAAGCGGCTAAAGCCGTATCCCAAGCCCTTATAATGGAAAATAGGCTAAGAGTATTTACCTTTGCTAGTCTTTACTAATCAAAGGCGCTAACACAGCCATTAAACAAAATAACTAAAACAGGCGCAATTTACCGGAGACTTCTAGTCTGGAACGAACAGAACTATGATCCGTTAGAATGTTCACGGGTCATTATATATCCTTTGGACTTTGACCGGCTACTTAGAATTACACTTTAAGCGAACCGAATAGAATATGGTCTATACCCGTCCGAGTGCACGGCCTCGTTGGATACGCGTTATTTAACCAAGCATTCTGATTTAGAATGGTTTTGAAATCATTTGACACGATTCGGCTAGTTTATATATTTTATATTATTTAAACTAGTCGTACACGCATATGCGGTATCGGGTGGTCGAATAGGTCTATGAAAAATCCCTAATGAAAAAATATATTTCATATTGTAGTATAATTAGTTTCAACTCAGATTATATCCCTTGTAGGCTTTTAAAACCAAATATGAGCCATAAGGGTATTTTTGGTATTTATAAAAGTATATAACCTCAGAGGGTTATTCATAAACTTGACCAAACGGGTCAGAATCAAAAGTCAAAGCAGAAGTTAAAGTGTTTGACTTTCGACTAAAAAATGAGCTCTAAACAGAAAATGACGAGTTGGACATGATGAAACATGTCATATTATGTTATATGATTTGTCATGATGTGAAAACTTATGGTTTAAATAATTTAAAGTTCATTCGTCGCAATTTGAGAAAATAAGCGCTTTAAATTTTATTTTATATATTTTTTACTCGGCATTTCTCCTACTTAACGTGATTATATGAGGGGGAAATCGCAAGATATTAACACCTTCATTATTACGATCACGTTGCAAAGTTTAATTTGAACTTTGACTTGGCCAAAATGGTCAGAACCGAAAGTCATAGTAAAAGTCAATGTTCTTGACTTTCGGTTAATAACTAGCCTAATAATGGAATAGGACTAAAAGAGAACACTTGTGTTCAAGAGAAGTTTATAACTTCAGGGAGTAGGCCTCTATGAAGAGAAGCAGCTCCAATGTAATATAGAGATGAATAAAAGTATGGTGCAAGTATCATGGCTCAATGATGAGGCTATTTATACTAATCCTCAAGCTACCAAATCATGACAAGTGTTTCCATGAGTCATTAGAAGCTGATTAGTGTGATAACACTAGGAGAAAGGAGAGTAAGTGTGGCACAATTCATGCTAGATGACACACAATAGCATGCTGCATTGCTAGCTGCATTTTTATTCTACTAGCGAAGGCCTTACAGATCGTAAGGGTTCGGCTTTGCTGTTCGTAAGGACCTCTGGCACCCATAGAAAATTCAAATCCCTAACGTACCGTAAGGGTTAAGGCTTGCGGGTCCGTAAGGGCCTCTTAAAAAACCAAAATTTTGATTTTTGGTAGATTTAGCCCCTCAACTTCGAATCAATTTATGGTTTATTACACTTTTTAATATTATAATTTCTCTCCTTCAACACATCTGAATTATATGAAAAGATTCTAGACACATGTCACTATAGGATTCAATCAAAAATATCAAGGTGTTACAAATCAATCGGATATTTGGTAATATGCATGGGCATTGTACTAGTTATAAAATATTTATGAAACTATAATAATAAGGAAAAAACCATTGTTTTTAAAAGGATATTAACATATATATATATATATATATATATATATATATATATATATATAATTTTACTTGTTGCAACGTCATCTCGTCGTTGTATGTCTCCAGTGGGTAAATTTTGGCAAACCCCGCTTAAGCTATTTACAAATGAAAATAAAAAAATTTACTTATCCCAGCGACCTATGGCTTTGGAACCGGCTCGTCAAAGCCTAAGGATAAATCCTAATACCTTAACCCTAAAGCTAAACCCCCTAATTCTAAACCCGAAGGCTAAACACTGAAATCCTAAACCCTAAAGCTACACCATATATATATATATATATATATATATAATATATATATATAATATATATATATATATTTGAATAGGATTTGACGAGACGGTTTTCAATGTCGCTGGAATATGGTCAATCGGAGTTCGTTTGACCCAGTTTCCTACACTTGCTATGTTATGATTGTTTATATATATATATATACATATATAACTGAAAAAACTTAGGAAACCCTTTTTAAAAAATATCTTTTGAAAGTCCTAGTTCTCACAACTCAAGGTGGTTCTCATTTTATTATTTCCCTATATATAGTGCAAGTATTGGGAGAAAACCCTTTAATTGAGAATATTTAGAAAACTCAAACCTCCCGACATTTAAAAAAATCACACATGTAATATACATGTTTTTAAGAGTTTTGAGCAAGAAAAAAGCCGAGAGGATATTTTTCTAAAAATATAAACAAGTTTTGCGCAACGCGACTGTAAATATGTTACACATGATTGTAACATATGTTACACAAAAAACTTGTTTTAAAAAAAAAGTCTGACTGGCGCTTTTTTTTGTTTCTTTTGTTCAAAACTCTCAAAAAACATGTGTATTACATGTGTGATTTTTTTTTAAAAGCAAAAAATGTCAGGAGGTTAGAGTTTTCTATATTCTCTCAGTTAAAAGGGTTTCTTTCCTATATATATATAATATATATATATATATAGAAAAGTTCGGGGCAGAATAATAAATACTACGAGAACAAAATGAATCACCCATTTTTACAATCCTAAAAACCTAGAAAGTAAATGAAAATGTTATAGATGTGCGTTTTATTCTTTCTCACTGCAGAATACAAAACAAAGCATGGAAAATTTTCAGTTTTTACATAACCTACACATATGTAGGTTAAATTACCTATATGTATGTATGCTATTGCTATATGTAGGTTAAAATATACGGTTTTTTATATACATATAATACACATATAAATGTAAGAAACATAAAATTTAGAAAATATAAACCTTAAATCTTAAAATTTAGTAATTTAGAGTTATTTATTTCGTTCTCCAAATAATTAGTGTTTTTAATGAAAACGGGTCGAGTTCTTTAAGTTCTTACAACTCAGAAGGGTTTTCCCTTGATCTTTATCCTATACATATATATATATATATATATATGTGTGTGGTGTGATTGGGGGGGGGGGTGTTGGGGTTGGGGGCGATTACTATTACGAAGAAATATATATATATATATATATGTTTGAGTTTGGTTAAGAGTTTGATGTCTTTATACATCAGTGCTTGAGTTCCAATCACGTTCTATTCTAGCATTTATTAAAAGTCAATCGTCAAACCAATCAACTTCAACCGTATGTATACATCTCCAACTATGTTAATAATAAGTAATTTAAAAAAGAATTATAATAATACACAAACAGAATTGAATGAAAGAAGTTATGTGAAACATATGGTAGAAAGGCCAATGGAGCATGTCCCCACCTTGTCTATGTATCAAAACTTACATATGGTATGTTCTTTGCTACATTCACCACACATGGCTACCTCAAAAACAAGGTTTCTACATCTCTATTATCTTATTTCGGTTTTGTTTCATAATGTTCTTTTTTGCTTTTTTGTTTTCTACAATTATAATATCTGGTTATGTGAAATACTAGCTTTCACTGTATTGGTATTTTTTAAAATAAACATTTGATAAATAGTTTATATATCATCAACAAAAAATTTGCAATTATAATAAAAATACAAAGCGTCTTTATATTGCATTTAATAATATGTTTAAACAAAAATATTGTCTATGAAATGTTAACGTGTTAGAGATAGTCGTTAATTTTTTATTTTTTTTTTCAACCATGGATAACTGGTTTTTTTATCATTCTAATGTATTTTATTAGAGCTTGTTAAAGAAATGCTTTTAAATGTTCATCAAATGAAACAAAAATTCAAAAGTCTTATCTATTTTACCTTCTTAATTTGATACTTTAAAGTTTCTCGTAATATATTAAATTTGAATAATGGTAATAACTAGGTAGCCGTGCGTTTGGTTCATCCGGGTTTAATTCAATATACATACAAACTACATATCACCAAACCAAAAAACACAAATCTTATAGAAACAAAAAACTGAATATAACCGAATAAGGGAGGCTCAGATGTGTAACAATAGAATTCAATTTCGCCCAAATCTACCATGGTTGTAATCGTAGTCGTAGAAGTTGTAAAAACAATTCTCCAAACACCACAATTGCCATCTATATTGCCCAACCAAGATATAGATCAGATCTACAAACTCCATTGTTACTATTTATCACCATCATCATCGCCTAGTTATTACGAAAGCGAATACACAACCGGCATGCGAAAATATGAGAACTCTTTATGAGGCTCAGACTTTCTAGAAAGTATAGCTGCAAGACGGTTTGCAGCCATACACCTACCATCCACAATCCTTGCAACACCAACGTCATCCGTTTTCAGAATAAACTTTGGATTCTTCACAACCAACAACCTTATTGACCTACGGTCATTATAAGATCGACAATGTTAGCTAATTCAATGTTAACTTTACCAAGAATAGTGACCTAAAATTCAGTATATGATTAAGGAACTAAAAACATACCAATGTGAAAAAGAGGCAAACGAAATTCAAGAGCACCAACTGGATTTGTATACACAGTTAACTGGAAATATGTGGTAGCAAACAAAAACATGTGCAAACATCTGAGTAGTACATAGAAGTTAGTATGGGGATCTTGAATTTCAATGGAGACATTCACGCACATAGGTTCCATAATAAAAGCTAGAAATTAGTATTGTTATGCTTAAATTACTCAGGAAAATCACACCACTATGGCTGCAAATACGCTTGCCATCCTTCGACTCTACTACGACATTGCGAGGCCCTCATTCAACATCTACTCAGCTTCAAAAAAATCATCACAACCTTTTCTGGAAAAGAATATAAACAAAAGTTTAAATACATCTAAAGAACGTGTATCAGATTGTATAATGTATCTCGATGCAATCATACTTGGTAAAGATTTAATATTTGTTGCCTACGTCGTCGTGTCATGTCAGTTTGTAATAGGGATTACATTTTAGAATTTATGTTTTGATGAGTTATGTATTGTTCCGTATAGTGAGTTCATCCGCACGGACATGTTGGTCTGTTCCATATCCACTAACCATGTCTATAAATAGTGGAAAGGACTCTCTCATTTGTAACTTCTGCATTCCGACAGGGAAGCCTTGTAAATTGGAAACTCGGATGTAATATTGACTTAATGAATATAAAACATTAAAAATGAACTAATCTTGTGAAACTCACCTAAAACTTTTGCATTCCGGTAGTTATGCCTAATGTAAATTTTATTTACGTCTATGTAAGTTTTCTTTTTGGCAATGTAATTTTTTTACATCAGATCTAAATTTTTGCATGCGACATTTTATTTTTTTGGCTGGAACAAGTGATTATTTTAAGATTTTTGAGAAAAAAATTGAAAAAAACTTTTGAAGGCCTAGTTCTTATGGTTCTCACAACTGAAGTTGGTTCTCATTTTACCCTTTCCCTTTATATATGATTAGGTTCAAGAGTGAACACTAGTGTATTTGCGAACTGAGCGAACTAATCCTTTCCATACACGTGTGTAAATCAATGGCCAGGATTTGATGATGAAATACACTAGTGTATTTTACGATTTGATGATTAAATCCTAGCCATACACGTGTGTAAAACAATGGGCAAGATTTATTTACTTAGTTCGCAAATACATTAGTGTTCATTCTAGAACCCCAACATATATATATATATATATATATATATATATATATATATAATGCATAACACAATGGCATTTTAAAATACCCAAAAGTTAAGAACTTTGTTGTTTGCTTTAATGCATACGGTATAAACTAAAATAAGGGTAAATTATTCTTTAAACACTAAGTACACTTTAATTTCCTTAATTCACTGATCTTTTATAAAATTATAGATAATTAGTTAGTAGTTACACTTTATCCTCTAGTAATAAAACTAACCATCCCACGATTTTTAAACAGTGATAAAATTTTTTGTACGTTAATATTTTTTTAGTTACACCATAAAATGAGTATTTTATTCTCTTTAATTTGAGTAATATTGTTACATTTATGTTATCTAACAAAATAATATGTTACATGATTAATAGTGTCTTAAGGTGAGCAATAACTGAATCGTTAACAAAATACAAATAAAAAACAGACGAACCGAACTAAAATCAACCAAAAATTGAATGAACTAAAAACCAATTAACCGAAACCCGAATTAACCAAAATCGATTATCAATTTTTTTGGTACACTCATTTAACCAAATTTAACCGAACCGAATTGAACCTAACCTTCCAAATTTTCATAAACTTTTAGCTTTTATACCTTTAGTTCTTGTATTTCATACTTTATACCTCCATATGTATTTATACATTCATACCTCAATTTCATGTATGTTAAAGAAAAAGTTTTAGCCTGAATTTAGTTTTGGCTATTAACCGGAATTAAATGAATAACCAAAACCGTCAATCTAATCAAATAAACCAAACTGATTAACCAAAAAAACAATTGGCCAATAAAATAGACTAACCTATAACTTTGGTTGAGAAGAATAACTAAACCAATCGGAGGATTCACATCCTAGTAGTGTATGTGTTTTCCCGCCGCATCACGACCACCTTGCTAGTGTGTGTGTGTGTGTTTATATATAAGTGTTTGTTTAATGTCTCATCTAAGTTTTAGGGGGCGTTTGGTTTGCAATTTTTTGTGATGGAACTGGAAATGGAAATGGAATCGGAATGGAATCCTTAAAAACTTATAACCTTGTGTGTTTTGTAAATTTGTTAATGGAATCAGAATGTTAAAAAACCTATAACACCCAAAAAATTTCGTCGAATTATGTAATAACACGTGTCTCGAGTCTCCAACTAATCCCGACGATGTGGAAGGAAAGGGACCAAATGCGTCAAAAGGGGAAAATATATAAATTCCAAGGACTAACCTATAAGAATCTCAAAATATTGTTCCTGGAGGTCCCTTACAGACCGCAAGACTTAGCCCTTATGGTGCGTAAGGGAGATTTAAATTTGTTAGCGCGCCAGGGGTCCTTACGGACCGCAAGGCATGACCCTTATGGTCCGTAAGGGATGCCTAGTGACAGTAGTTTGGCAGCTGGACTGCCATTGCTGTCATATGCCACCAAGCTCGCGATTTTTGCCACTCCTTCTCCTCCTTATGACACCTAAGATGCCACTAATCAGCTTCTAATCAGCTGGGATTACACTTGGCATGATTGGAGCATTTTGATTAGTATAAATAGGTGGTCATTGTGACCACTTTCACTCACACCTTCAAACTCCCTCATAAACGCTCTCCTGGAGCTTCTTTGGAGCTTAGGAGCAGCTCTCAAGTTTTCTTTGTAGTTTCACATTCCTAGTAAGTGTTCCTCCTTTTTCAATTTCATTTAATTAGTTAGAATTCAGTTGAAAGTTAACAGTTTGACTTTTCGTTTGACTTTCAATTCTGACCACTATGGTCTAGTCAAAGTTCAAATGAACTTTCCTATGTGATCATAATAATGATGGTATGATTTCTCTGTAATCATACCTTCCGACAATCACGTTAAGTAAATAAAATGATGGGTCAAGCATGCTTACTTTAAAAGTCAAATGCAACAGTTTATGTAAATCGCATAAATGAACTCCTAAACTTATAGCTCACTTGTTTTGACATTAAAACATAATGTATAATAATATATATGTATATATAAACCTATTTTTGCATTCCCAACTCGTCCATTTCAGTTAAGCACCTCATTCTATGCCTATGTCGAAAGTCAACCAGTTTGACTTTTGCTTTGACTTTCGATTCTGAACCATTTGCTCAACGTTAGAATCTATTCAAACCTGACTGACCATATTAGTAATAAAGTTATATCCTTTCAGTTATACCTCTGGTCAATGTCGATTGTGGGTCAAATGACAAGTCTAGTATAATATATATATATTTTATAAATGACAACTGTGCCATTTTTCATCGCAAAAGCTAAAGAAACGGTTTTAAACCAAAATAGCTAATATTCTAACTTTCATACAGAATTTATAATACCATAAATATGTTTTGACCCATCGGACTTGTCATAGACCCAACCGACCTCCCGAAGCCGCGTATACGCGCATAACTCATTATACGAACCTAGTTAGCATATATTAGGCATAACGGGTCTAAATACTTCAAAACCTCTTTAAAGAAGAATGTATGTTTAAATAACCCTTATCCAGTGAGTCATTGCACTCGGATGGGTATAAACCACAGTTTATCCAGTCTACGCTTAATCTACCAAAAGCAAACCAATTCCTAAGTTAACGGGGTCAAGTCTAAAGACTTACCAATCACCCATATACATTCTGATGGATACTATTTATGTTCATTACGGACTATAGATCCCTCCAGATAAACGGCCTCGGATTTATAATACTTAGACTTGCAGCCTTTGCTAACGGAAATCAATTAGTTGATTTGAAGCTAGCAAAAGGTAAATACTCTTAACTAAATTTCGTTTAAAACTTGGGGTATGGAAAATATGTCACTTGGAGCGAGTATTATATAAATGGGCCATGTGATTGCTTATAAATATAAGAACTTGGTTTGATCTGTGTTACTTGATAACTAAAACACAGGGGGTTTATTGGTACCGTATATGGGCGTGTCGACTCTTTAAATAGTAAGGTCCTATAAAATAATGCGTCGGGGTAGGCATACGACTTGTAAGACGTGTTGTTATAGATGTCGTGTACCTTAATTATTATAGCAATGAAAATGACAAGCTTATGATCTCCCGTTCCCGACTTATGACAAGTATATAAAACTGGTGACAAGATAAATTCCCAAGAAACACTAAAATGATTACCTGTGGGTTTTCTCTATGTACTAAATCATTTTTGAAAACTATTTTCAAAAACAAGCTGGTTAATTGTATTTACCAGCAATAGCTGACGTATTTTCAATAAGATTTCACTGCAGGTATCAAACCTTGATATTAGGCTGGAAATCTAGGTCGGCTATGATAAAGGCTATGGAATTTGCAACTCCTCATCTTAAGGCCTAAGATGTCCTAAGCTCTTTTTTATTTTGATCCCCGCCTGTTGGCATACATTGAACGCCTGTACTTTAATTTTATTATTATATTGAAACTTTCATTAGATTATATATTTTAATCAATATTTCCATTGCGTACATATTGTGATACTGTTACTAAATCTCATGCTTTAACCCACCAACCCGGCCTACCGGAAGTCGGGGCATGACAAAACCTGATAGACAAAATTACCCGCATCCCACCAAAGATTAATATGTGACATCTTCATCCAAATTTATCTTAGATTTGCCATTATCACCAAGGCTAAATTATCAACACTCCTATTTACGTGATTTCTATTTCGTTTGAAACTAATCTACCCATCGTTTGATTTCAAGTTCATGCTTTAACCCACCAACCCGGCCTACCAGAAGTCGGGGCATGACAAAACCTGATAGAAAAAATTACCCGCATCCCACCAAAGATTAATATGTGACATCTTCATCCAAATTTATCTATAGATTTTGCCATTATCACCAAGGCTAAATTATCAACACTCCTATTTACGTGATTTCTATTTGGTTTGAAACTAATCTACCCATCGTTTGATTTCAAGTTCATGTGTGGTGACATTTTAGAATGAAACAACCCCATGTTATTTTTTATTACAGTCTAGATTTTCGCTTCGTTCATTTTATTTAACGAATCTGAACCTGGTAATATTCATTTTGATTTCAATTTCAGTTTAAAAAATCATCGATATGTTTTTATTTACGTTTTGCGAAAGGTATTTCATGCTTGGTTTAGTTAATCAATGACTTTTGTTTTATTTTTTTTGTTTGTGGCCGATTGTTGAAAAAGTATTTGACATTTGTTCCTAATCAAGAATCAATGGTAGGAAGTGACAGAAGCATTTACTTCATAAGAAAATTAAATTCATTCGATTGTGAATTTGTTATTGCAAGCATTTGTTTTGATCAAGGAGAAACGTAAATGGAGATGATTTTGTTTTTGAAGGACATTATTCTCATTAGTCAAACATTCCATTGGAATTAAAACTTTCCTTGGTTAGGTTAAAGGATTCTTGAATTCCACCAAATAAAGGAATTTGACGGAATTCATTCCATTCTAACGCCTAACCAAACATAATTTTAGGCGAATTAATTCCAATTCCAATTCTAATTCCTTAGAGTACCACAAAACAAATGGGGCTTTAATGTTAAATAGAATTGGGGACAAATCCAACTGTTCTTTGCTGCTCATACTAATAAAGATGAGAATTTTGACAGCCCGCTAGCAGAGCAACAATATGTAAGTATTTATTTAAACTATAATTCTCAAATATATATTAGATCATCTTTGTAAAGCACATCATGACGTAGTGAAAGAGTTTGAGGTCCTAAGTCAACGCTCAAGGGAAGAAGGTAGTTCTCTACATTCGGATAATGTTGCAGTATTTGAAAAGGTGATGGGTGCGCGACGTGGACGTATTCTGGAGATTGGGCGTAAATCTCCTTCAACTACACCGTCGACTTTCTTTGGTAAGCAGCACAAGTTCCACAATATACAATAATAAACTATCGTATTTTATTTTAAAAACTCATATAAGGACCGATGAATGCATGTTAATTTGGTTAATTTGGGTTATGTTCTTAGTTTCCGAATTGGGTTGATGTTGATGCTTTAGTAGGTTGATTAATCTTAGTTTTTTTTTTTGTAAATGTTAGTTTAGTAGAATTGTTAAATGTTACTAGTTTGGTATTTTTATTATTGTTGGGTTTTTTTTTTGTAATTGTTAGTAGTTTGGTAAATCTTAATAGAAATGGTAGTTATTAGTAGATTGGTAAATTTGGTTTCTATTGGTATTGTTTGCGCATCGAGTTACTTAGGTATTTTGATTAATATAAGCTTTGGTAAATATTAGTAGAATTGGTAAATTTGGTAAATAGATGTTGGTAGATTGGTCAATCTGGTATATATATGATGGCAGTTTGCGAAAGTTAGTATATGTATGTTGGTAGTTTTTAACTACATTTGATATATATATATATATTGGTAAATTTGTTATATATATATATATATATATATATATATATATATATATATGTTGGTAAATGTTATTGGTAAATTTGTTATTATTGTAGGAACATATTTTAGATTTGTCCAACCCAGCATATAGAGATAAACTCTACAAGTTTGTGACTTTGACTTTAGAGGATCTAATGTAGGAGATGGAGACAATGATAAAGGTGACAACAATTATGATGGCTACGATGAAATGATGTAGTTTTACGTTTTAAGTAATTTTTAAATGTTTATGACGTAAATTTTATCAGAACTAATGATTTATCATATTGATGTCATTTAACTTTTTATGTAGTTTTTATGTGTCTTTAAACTGGAAATGATGAAATCCTAGGTATCTGTTTTTAATTTTATAATTAAACGACAGTATTCATAAAACTTTATTATTCATCAGATGTGGAAGCGTGAATAAAACACTAAACAGATAAAAATATTCCCGCCAATGATCAAGTTACAGCCTACTCAGATAATCATATATCAAAATAACCATGGCGGGTTTAAGATTGTACCTCGACAAACACCAAAAACTTGCACGATGGATGCATCGAACAGTTCCACTAGTAAGCCAATCACAAAATCTCCAAGAGCATGAGACGATGGTTTAATGGTGAAGCAGCAGTAAGTGGTGTGCGGCCGTTGGTGCCTGACGGTAGGTGGTGGATAATGGCGACAACTAGGTTGGCTCGTAGAAAAAGGGAGAGAGAGTGAGGAGTGAGAGAAGATTGGGGTTTCAGGTTTCTTTCTCTATTGTGTGTTTTCTTTAGTTAGGGTTTGAGATTAAGGTTCCTTTTGTATAACTGTTTTGGGTGAGTATTTCTCTTAATATTCTAGACAGAGAATGACCATCCATGATAATTGATAGGTTTGATTTATTGAACCTATTTTATTTGCTTATCTAATCCATTTCTTGCACATGTTATATAACTTGTGCCGGAGTAAATAAACGAGACCAAGTCAAGCCCAAGACTCACTTAATTAGTTGAAGAAGTGATTGTTGGTCCCGTTGAAGGAGTCACCAACGTTCACAAGAGAATATCCGTAGCATCCCAAGTATAAGTATATTGGGATATTTAGTTAATCTTTACCCATTATAAATCGAGGCAAATTGATCGATTATTAGGTTACACACTGCTCTCGCACACTTATACACTGATTTACTTTCTCTTGTAGCTTATTTACGACCACACCAACACTTAAATGAGAAATCATTGTACTATCGACCAATCTTGTTCTTGAGTTGTACTTCTTTTGTTTATTTAGTAATATTGACTGTGGTAGACAACTTTTATAGCCGTCTCCCGAGGTTTTGTGCCAACGATCTCAGTTGATCAAGGGCTTTCCTCGTAATTCCTTGTGTTCTTCACTGTTTAATTGTCTAGTTCATTCCAATATCCCAAGCCATATTCCAATATTCTGAACATTATTTTTAGCATCTTAAACGACCTTTTGGCATTCACACTTAACATTTTAGCCATCTAATCTACAACAACATTAAGACTAGTACACTAACTTACATAAGAGTTTTAATCACTAAATTGCTTAGGTAATTTTTCACCAAAACAAGAATCATTAATTACATCTAACTCGTTGACTATCATCGTTCTCCCCATGTAATTAATTCTTTCTCAATCACTAATTACCGCCCTTTGTTTTATTATCTAGCAGTAAAATAACTTTTCATAATGATTATCCAATAATAATCAATCCTTGTTTCTGTCGAATAGTGATTATTCTTTGCTCGCTAGTCAAAACGCTTTGGCTTTATTTTTATTCTCAATAAAACAATCGTTTAATTTATTATCTAATAGTAAATTATTACTCGTTTAACCCTTTAAACAACGACAACTATTTCCACTAAATTAATTGTTTCATAAATAATTAACATCCCAAATATTCATCAAATATTCGTTCGCACAGTTATTTTTTTTTTTATGATTTATAATATTTACAATTGACTATTATTCTTTGTTCGTCGTTCAAAGCGTAACTTTTTTATCGTATCTTAATAGCAACGATAAATAATCGATAATTGGACACATAAATCTAACAAGAAATTAGTTGGTATTGTATTTAAAAAAACTGGAAATTAGTGAAACAAAAAACGGTTTATAGTGACGTTAGTGTTCGACACTTTTTCACCATCAGTGACCAACTTTTAAGGGCGACACAATAGCGGCGATTTGTCAGCGCTATTGCTTTAAAAAAAGTAGATTTTCTTGAGAAGTCTGACGAGAGAAAAGAGAAGTCTGACGAAGCTGCATGGAGAAGCCATTTTTGTGTGAATGGAGAGAAGAGAGAAAAGAGAAGGCCTTTGAATCCATAAGATTTTTACAAGAGAAGTCTGACTGAGAGGTACTGTCGACAATGACCAAGTGCAATAGCTTGTAAGATATGTTTGATTTTGCTCAACAGTGTCCTTCGTGGAAACTTCCATTTGATTTCGGTATTCCTGTGAAAAAGCAAGGTATGAGGAAAAAAACAAATTGCAACGTATTATTGGATACATATTATATAAAGTTAATTATAAAAGATACATTCTTAAACCAACATAATAAAAGATAACTTATCCATAATAATTAATGCCCAAAATGAGCAAACTTTATTTCAACGGAATTTGGTTATTTTTCATTTAACATTTTAAACTGTATAAACTTCATCTCTTCAAAAGTTATATTTTTTTTTCTTATTACATCTCTATCTTAATATCCAAAATCATAATTAGCATCAACATTTTTAAATTTAAGTTTAAATTCTGATTGGAAGAAAACACAAGTATATTATATCTAAAAAGTTTTGTTTATTAGTTTAATCTTATTTCTCTATTAGTTTCATTCCATTAACTATTTTATTTATGTAAAATTGTCATAATATAGGGTAAGGTTCCTGTAAAAAGATCTTTATCGTGAGAAGTGTGAGAAGGCATAGAATTAACATGTAGGCATTATGTTTTGAACTTAGCCATGATATTTTGGGTTTTTTGGCAAGAAAAACACTAAACATAACAATTTAAAACACAATACAATCTATTATATGCGTGCAATTTAAAAAACACTAGGAAAAAAAGGTAAATGCACGGTACCCCTGACCGCGGGAGGGTTCTCCCTCCCCAAGCTAGCTTAGCCCCATAGCTGCCTGGCGGTTACTACCTAGCAGGATTATTCGGGCCGAGCTGGACTCGAACCCGCGTCCTCCCGTTTGGAATGGTTAAGGCTGGCCACTGGGCTAACACCCCGTGGTTATTTAAAAAACACTATTTAACACTTAAAACACACTACTTAACGTTCTTGGCATGGTGTTTTAGTTTTAAGCCTAGAATTCATTGTATTGTGTCTTAAATTGTTATGTTTGATGTTTTTCTTACCAAAACAACCCAAAACATCATGCCTAAGTCCAAAACATGATGTCTACATGTCAATTCTTATGCCTTCTCACACTTTTTAAGAATATTTTTTACAGAATCCTAAACCTATATATATATATATACACTATCTTTTTAATTATTTCATCTTTAATTCTATATCCGAGAATGATTTTTATTAAATTTTAGGATACATTTTTTTTAACACATTATATTAAACAATTAAATTTCCAATAAATAAGTTAAATCACTTGTTGATAACCAACAAAGTTAAAAACTTCGAACACCCCATCCAATTACAATTAGTGAAAGACATTAACTCTTATATATATAAATTTTTTTTACTAGATTTTTTTTGTTGTATTTTTGTTAAATAAATGGTGTGTCACATGTCATCTTCGCACTCGTAATTATAAGTATCAAAATATTTTAGTACAAAAATCTCCTTTGTTCCTATTTGCAAGGATTGTCACATAACATTATCACAATCCTTCAAAGAATACTTAGACAAAACCCACTTTTTATGGATATTTTCTTCATATTATACCACAATGCAATGAAGACACATAGATATAATAATTTAAATCAATTTGTAATAAAATATCATAGATCTTGTTACCTATTTATCAAAATTTAAATCAACCTGTATTTTTCAAACAAAAACCGTACACCATTCATTTAATAAATTTAAATATAAAATAATTTAAATTATTTACAAAAAACCATAATATCACAAAATAATATATTACAACGTATTTTCGGAGAGAGTAGAATTTGAATATGACCTGACAGAATATAGAGCTTGTGTTCAACATTTCCTCTATAAATACCCCTTAATCCGCTCCTCATCACCACCATCTCCACCACAAAAACTACCGTTAAACACTCACCGGATCCCTACTTTTTTCACCGGAAATGGCGATTAAAAAATCAAACAAACTCCCACAAGCAGCACTATTGAAGCAAATCCTCAAAAGATGTTCAAGCTTAGGCAAGAAACATGGATACGATGACGATGGCCTCCCCTCGACGTCCCAAAAGGCCATTTTCCGGTGTACGTTGGTGTTAACCGAATCCGATACATCATTCCGATTTCGTTCTTAACTCACCCGGAATTCCAACAACTCCTCCGCCATGCGGAGGAGGAGTTTGGGTTCCATCATGAAATGGGCCTCACTATCCCATGCGAAGAGGTGGTTTTCCGATCTCTTACATCCATGCTCCGATGAATTTTACTAGGGTTCCGCCACAAGGGCGCAACCCTAGTTATGTTGAGAACTGCTTGAACCGCATAATTGATGATTAATTAAGATATTGGGTAGGCGGTTATGTAACTGCTTTCTGTATCACACTTAGTGCAAAAGTACAATGCATTATCTGATTCTCGAAGTTCTCAACGTATTATTTGTTCTTAAATTGCAATTGTTTTCACATCACTCATGCCACCCATGAACAATTTTAGCGGTATGGCTTCTGATCCGTGTCGCTCACCTCCGATATCCGATGAAGGGTTTTAGGGTTCCTCCACAGTTGTTTCCGATCACCAACCACCGTGCTCCTGCGAGACTTAAGAGAAATAGGATTTTAAAGATGAAATTGCATATTGCAATGGTGTCTTTTAAGGCTAGTTTCTTTTTCCAGAGCTATAATTTCGAGATCCAGAGAAAAGTATAACTATTAACGAGTGATGTACTACTCGTTAATAGATACGGCTCTTGGATTTGGATTTTCAGCTCTGAGAAAATGGATTTGCTTTTTTTAACCATTTTTCTCTTTTTGACTCTAACCCAAGATGCCAAAATATTCCAATTTAAATTTCGATTTATTTTTAATTTTTTTTTGGGTTAGACTGATGTGTAGAAAGGAAGTCTTGTAATTTTTCTCATTTGAGGTGTAAGAATAACCCTTTTGAGAGTGCTTAAATGTTTCTCCAGTATTATGTAATATTTGGAAGAAAGGTTTTTTATTTTATGCAAGTTTAAAGTGAGTTGTATCAAACACTATGATGAAGCTTGACATTTCATATTTCTTTTGATGATGCTGATGGATTTCTTGAATTTTTATACTGTGTTGTCCAATGAAAGTCACATGTCACAGTACAAGTTACGTACGTTTTACATAATCCAGGATTCCAGTTAGTAGCACAGTTAAATCTTTTTTATAATGATATCCGTGATACGTTTAAAAAATAGTACTTGTGAATGTAAGAAAAATAAACACAACAGAAATAAAAAAAAATATATACGATTTTAAAAGCAAATGTGTTCTCAATGCTAGGTAATTATTGAAACCAATATCAGTGTTCGTTGTAATTTAGTACAAAATATTTACAAAAATTGGAAAGAAAAAAAAAATTCAGCAATTTGTAATTATGTTCGTCTTTTGAAAAGTTTATTAACAGAATATTTGAGTTGAAATAATTAATACTATAAAAGTTGTTTTTTTCCTATTTTGCAAGGTAAATATGTAGGAATAAGATGCATGTGGCATAAAGTTGTGCAGTTTTTTAATTATTTTTGTACACTTTTATGTGTGCAGAAGTTCATAAAGGTGATATTATATATATAATGATGACGTGCCTCTTGATTAACGTCGAGAAAACCCATTGATATGGATGAACCCATTTTACAGTTTTAAAATAGTTGGTCCAGCCAACTACCTATGTTTCCACTGATAAAAGTATATCCGAAACAGAGATTAAAGACATGACAACAGTAGACAATAGTGTATACGGTATGTGTTACAATATTTCCCTTTGATTACCATGGTTAAATCAAATCTTACTTTTACTTGAAACGGTACTCGTAAAAATTGCTTTTAAGCAAAATACAAGGGTAGGGTGTGAGGTGTCACCTCCATGCCATCTCAGCTTTTTTATACAATGATTTGCTCATAGCAGTGGTGCAAGAGGAGGTTCAAGTTTTTTTAAACAGGAGGAAGCAGAAGCGTCACAACAAACATGTTCTAGACAACCGCATCTTGAACGAGACCGGATTGGTGCTCACAACCGTTTGTTTAGTGGCTTTCGTATGAGCCGTCGTCTTTTTTTTTTTGCGGATTAGTGACGATTTAAAGCGCGAATATACTTTTTTTTCAAACAAACAGGAATGCACGGGGTAAAGTTGGATTCTCTCCGTTGCAAAAATGTACGGTTGCCATTTGATAACTAGCATTTGGAATGACGAGCGAAGCTTGAGACAAATATCTACAGATGTCGGCACGAATGTGTAGAGAAAGCATTCACAATTATTGAAGGTGTATTTGTTTTTTATAATATTTTTTACATATGTTATAATTAATATTGTTTAATATTTCTAAGATGTACTATTTGTCATTGTTACTATTTTTATTATTTGCATGGTAACTATGATATTTTTAGGTGTTATTGATCTATACGGACAACGATATTGAGACGTCCAACCTCAGCGACATCGCTAGATAAAGATGTCATCTTGACATAACCACATTCGTTATCATCACATACTAGGATTAACTCACATTCGTTAGCTATGCTTTACTCACTTAAAAGGATATACTTCCTCGTGTATTGAAGTCGACAAATGAGACATATATTTTTGAAAGGCAGTTATATCATAAAAAGTCTTAAGCAAGATGCTCAAGCATGGGAAACAAGTACAGGAGAAAAATAAAAACATTACAATCTTCATGAGTATATAGCATGAGGAGTTATTGACAAGTATAGGAGAAAAACCAGACACATATATACCCGTCTAGGCTAACACTGGCATTACAAACCGTTAGCACCTTTAACATCATTGTAGGAGCCTGTTGTTGCAACATTTCGTGTTATTTACAGAATTACAGGTCCATGTCCTAAAACCCACATAGAACCACTAAATAAACTTTTTCTCTGTGGAGATACTCCTAATCGTATCCTCTCGCTCATGTGAGTGATCCTAGAATAAAGAGGTTGTTTCCACCAACTCAACATCATATCCATAGAACTTCATATCTATGGAATGGATCTAAGAATTGTTAGACTTGTATTGGAGATACCCTATAGATACAATCAACTTAATAAATTACCGAACTTAAAACAAACATAACTTTTAATTCTACTAGGATTATTACCCTCACAAATTAAGAATGAAAAGGAGAGAGAAAAGGAAAGGGAGTTCCCTCGCTACTGGCGGAACACCCAATGGAAAAACCAGCCTTTTGATCCAAAAATTTAGAAAAACTCAACGATGTTCTATGTTTCTAATTTACCAAGCAATTGCACTTTGGGGTTGTTATGGATGGAGTTCTGATTATGCAAAAAAGACAAGTTCGGTAAGTATTTCGCATTTTTAAGATATGAGGATGTTAAAAATGTGGAAGGGATGGTAAAGGCGATAAGTCAGGTGCAAATCGGAGAACATAGGATGTATGTGAATGCTGCAAAATTTTCGAAGGAGAAAAAAAGATACAAGAAGGAAAGAAAGACGGCAATGGGAGGCCTCAACCAGATTTTAGGAGAACATATTAGTGGAACTGGGCGAATGCTGGTACATTTCATTAGTCTAAAAAACAATATTGTTTGGTTTCCTTAGGGAAACGAACAACCAGAATCTTCCTCGAAGGAGAAGCAGGTGCATGCTGTGAGATCTTGAACGATTCACCTTCCGAACAAAGATTACCCGGTAGCTCGGGCATGGGGATTATATTCATTAATTAGGTCAGTGAAGGACGCGACAAGATTATGTAGAATAGACGACCTTTCTGAAATATGAACGATAGGTGTTCATGTTTTGAAGTATGGGAAGGACAGAAGATGGATTTCAACCGCATAGCAAGGCTAAAAGTATCTGGGATTCCATTCAATTTGGGATAAAGAGGTGTTTGATCATATTGTTGTGTTTTCGTACGATTTACAGGTTTTTGGCTTGAGCTAGAGATGGGAACCTTGCAACGGAAAATGTGGGAGTTCTAGTTACACATGGGAAGAGAATCGAAGAAACATTGGAAATCTGTTGGCAGAATGCAGCCTTTACCGTATGTTTTCAGAAACAAAGGTAGATTGGAACCCAGTTTTTGTTATCAAAACCAACGGGTTTTCAGTAACTGTAAACCTTGAATCTGGTCTACCCAGGCTGACGAATTAAAAGACACAATCTCCTCTGGTTGTTGTAATTCCAAAAGGGTCGGACATGGTAATTGATTCAGAAATGGAAGAAACTGAAATCGGGGATGATGTCGAAGGGCAAGACATCAATGATAATCTAAACTCTAGTTTTCCGATCTTCGAGATCGGAGTTGAACCGATCAGAAGAGGTACTCTACTTACTGGAAAGGAAGATAATGAAACGGATGTAGGGAATTCAGATAGTCTCAGGAGCGAGAAACACGTGACTTCGGGAGAAGCAATTACCGTCGATACAGGGATTTCAGATAATCTCAAGAGAGAGAAACATGTGACCTTGGGTAATGCAATCAATGTTGGTGGGGACTAGACGTTTAGTAGTTCCCAGGGTATAATCAATTTGCAGAACCCATAGACAAATAGTAGGAATATTATGGATGGTAGTGACGAGCTGCCCAATTCTGATGTCTTGAATGAGTCTACAGCAGGAAACAAACCAAGAAAGAGGCCCATATGTGACTTGGACTCATTTACTTTAGACTTGAACAGGTCCCCGGTGAAATCAGTATCTCATAAAAACTTTCAACCCTTTTTTTTACTGAGAACATGATCATCCTACCAAGCACTAGGGTAGAGAGGATCTATAGTGGGCGAAATAACAGAAGTGTTGGATCCCTATGGATAGTAAGGGTGTTGAGGTTAAAATCCCTACGGAGTTCATCATCCAGGGGTAATCCACGGCTCCCAATGACTCATGTGGCGGATGTGGATTCGGTCAATTTAAGTCAAAATTTAAGCTTAGAAGTCCAAGATACAATGGATATGGGAATTTCAGTGGGGATAGATTTGGGTGGTTTTGAAAATAATTTGGAAAAATCCAGTAGGGAGAAGGCGTACAGAACGTGAACCAATGAATATAATGACATATAATGTGAGGGGGATCCGAGAGGATAAAAAAGTCAGCTCGTTAGGTGATATTATTAGACAACAAAAACCTAGTTTTGTGGCAATCCAAGAAACAATGAAAAGAGACAGGTCGACGATTCAAGCAAGAAAGTTATGGGGAAGAGGACCACTTGAAGTCGATTGGGTTAACTCGGTTGGGAGATCGGGTGGAATGATGTGTTTGTTAACGTGTGCGCACCTCAAGGCACAATGCCTAAAAGGAAAGTTTGGAACAAAATATCTAATGTTAGAACCCCAAGGAAAGATGCAACACCGAATTCATACCAGGTCGTACTGAGGATTTTAATTATTTCATTGATGACAATGGGTTGATGGAATACTCCAGGGGTGGGAGGAAATTTACTAGACTTTCCGATGCGTGTGACAAGCTTAGCAAAAGTGATCGTATTCTAGTCTGTCAACAATTTTGGAGCAAGTGGCTGAATGCTTCGGGGACGGCACTACCAAGAGGTGAAGTAGATCACTGTCATGTCTTCCTATCCACTCTGATTAGTAATTTTGGCTCTATACCTGTTCGGTTTTTTAAATCATGGACTGGGAGGGAGGGGTTTGAGGCTTTAATTCATAGTCTGGTCCTTGGGCTAGAAATTGATGGTCCGCCTGATATAATCTTTGCTAATAAATTAAAAGCCATTAAAATGAAATAAAATCATGGTTAATTATAGAATGGGAAAAGGTGAATGAAACAAAAAAAAATATCTCAAAACAAAAATTTAGAATCTAGAATTAATAACGGAAGATAGGCTCTATCAATGAATGAAAAAAACGAATGGTTTGAAAGCAAAAGACTTATAGGAAAGATTAGAGAATGTAAGATAAGTGATTTGAAACAAAAATATAGAATAAAACGGGCTATTGAGGGGGTGAGAATTCGGCTTTTTCCATGGATTAATGATGTGCACAAAATGCAACATATAAATAACATCAAACAAGGCATAAAATCAACCATTTTTCGGTACTATTGTTGAAAAAACATGTTTCATTGTTTACTTTTAAATTACAGGATCAAAAGAGCCTAATTGAACAAAAGGAACAAATTAACAGCAAAAACTAACACAAATACGATGAAGAAGGATTGACGCAACTTGCCGAACCCCAGTACACATCCAAAGTAGCAAAAATATAGAAGACAGAAGCTTTGGCACGATGTCGTGCCCACCAGACATGGGGCCATGCCAAGTCAAGATTCTATGCAGTAAAAGACAATAGCAACAGACAAGCCACCACGGACCGTGCCAACCCAACATAGGTCGTGGTCAACCCAACATGGGTCGTGTCCAATCAAGATTCTCCGTAGAAAAAGACTACAACAAAAGACAACTGACACGGGGCCGTGCCAAACTAAACACGGGTCGTGGTCAACTATAAGATTCACAGAATCTTGATAGTACAGCAAGTACACTGACCACGGGATCGTGTTCTGACACCACGGAGCGTGTTAGTACACAGACCTGCCATCTGCAGTTAACGAAGGGAGAGAAAATGATCATCACGGCACTGTTCTAGGTGGGCACGGGGGCCGTGCCTGCCCTCTTTTTCAGCTATAAATAGTGGTGCTTGCTTTGGAGAAAGGCATCCCCTGGCAAACCACTTCTCTCACACTTGCCATCAGTCCACCACCACTACAACACCAACACCCACCACTATCATCCATCATTCATCTTTTAGAGTGTGTAGTAGTCTCGGGATCCAAGATCGATCGTAAGAGTTCTTGTCAAACAAAGGCCATGCTTGGCTAAATCTCTTACATCACTTGGTGAAGACGAATCTTTTATGTTTTACTTTTGATTTCCAATCTTTGTTAACTTTATATTTGGTTATGTATTAACGACTTTAGTAACTACTTTTTTATATTGAAAGTGAACTTTAGTTAAACATTTCTTCATGTCTTGTTGATCCATTCGTTCGTGTCTTTACGGTCTATATAAAACGCGTTAACTAAATGGAAGGGGGTTAGAAGGGTGTTTGGGTAAAGTTCTTGTCTCGTTCAGTGAATAGATCCTGAGAGGACTTGGTTCAAGCTTATTAGGACTTCCCTTGAGGCATATAGCATCAAATCGGGGGAAGTATGAACGGCTTGAACGCCTTATAAATAAACTACTACTAAAACTTTATCTGGCCTTGCGGGACTGTATCCCTCCTTACTCAGACCAATATGGCCGAAGGAAACGTTGCCTGGAAGGGGGCCTACCATATTTTGCATTAATAACTTACTTAATTATCTTTCAATATTCCGCCCTTGCGGGACTGTATCCCTACTGACTCAGACCAGTAGGTTGAGGGTAACGCTACCTGGAAGGGGGCCTACTATTATAACTAAGATAATCTCTTAAGAAGCCTAAAGTGCGGAAATCATCAAAGGAAACATAAAAGATGAGTTGGAACCAAGTGATTCTTTCTTGTCTATTTGTTTTCCATTTTTATTTATGTTTTTACTTTTATCTTTCAAAACTTTTATCAAAATTTGATTAGATTAGACGTTAACTATAAGCCGGTACTAAAAGCTCTTGTGTCCTTGGACGACCTCGGTATCTTACCATCACTATACTACGTCCACGATGGGTGTACTTGCCCTAACATGTGTAGAGTGGTAGTAATGTATCGTGTTTTATAAATATAAAGCTTGATTCACGAGTAAAAATTGCTAAAAATATAACAAAAACTATAACCACGCTCGACCCACGTCAATTAATCAATCAAAATAACGTATATAAAAGGTTTCATGGGGTGATCATAAATGGTGATTGGGTTAGCAACCCTATTTGAATTAAACATGGGGCACGGAAATTCTTTGCTTATAAATTAGAGAACCAATGGCTCAAAGACCGAATTTTCATGCCCCAATCTGAAGTAATTATCTCGGGACGAATCAAATTGGTTAATTTCGCCTTTCTTGTTACATGAGATTAAAGATGCGGTATGGGATTGTGCTAGTGACCGGGCACCAGGACCAGATGGGTTCAATTTTTGGATTATTAAGCATTTTTGGAAAATTTTGAAAGATGATCTTTTGAATATATGATGAGTAAATTCTATATGGATGGTGAAATCAATAGGGGTTGCGGATCTTCATTTTGGCACTAATCCCAAAATGCATAGATCCAACTTCCTTAAATGATTACCGTCCTATTACTCTTATTGGGTGTAACTCAAAGGTCATATCAAAAATTTTGGCGAATAGAATCAAGAAGGTGGTGGCTTTGATAGTTTGTGAATGCCAATTTGGGGTTTTGGCTAACAAAATTATACTTGATGGTCCACTTATAATAACTGAAATGATGCCTTGGGTCAAAAAAGTGAAGAAACAATGTTAAAATTGACATCGAAAAGGCGTACGATACAATAAACTGGGACTTTATTGGCAATGAACGAAATCAGATGAACTTCCGAGTTTTGTGGAGAAAATGGGTTTGGGGTGTTCTGGTATCTTCACGTGCTTTGATTTTGATAAACGGGTCACCTACTCTAAATTCCAATGTTACCGGGGGGTTTGGCTGGTCACCCTTTATCGTTGTTCATTTTCATAATAGCCATGGAGGCTTTGTCAGGGTTCATGGCCAAAGCTTCTTCGGCTGGAAGTATATCAAGGATAAAATGGCCAAATACTAGGCCGGTTTTAACACATCTTATGTATGCGGATGATTGTTGATGGATATATCTAATGCCTACGTCCAAGTCTTGAGTCTATATAGTTTATAGGGCAGTGTAATAGGATAGTTATGTGTGAGCTTTGATATTGTAAACTACTCATACGCACGCAGGAGTCCTGCGTGCGTAGGAGTCATCCGGCGCAAGAGTCGTGCGCTGAATGAGTCATGTGTTGCCTATATATGTGTGTGTTGGGGCGCATGACTTCACAACTTGGTTTTTGGACTTGGAAAGCTTTTGTCAAATTTTGTATGTCTTATGGTTATGCTGCCAAAATGAATACAAAGTGAATACATTATAAAATCTCAAGTGTTCTTATACGCTGGTTTGACTCATACGCGTGAAGGAACTAGGGTTTTGAGATTTTTTATATAAGTTCAAAACAATGGATTTCGGTACTATGAATGCTTTTGCAGCAACACCAACTACACAGGTCCGAAATATGAACTTAGATAATGATATGGGAACTACAAATAAACCACCTAAGTGGTTCAGAATGGAAGATCATTCGAGATGGGCAAGCATATTTGAAAACTATATTCAAGAAAATAATTTTGATGCGTGGATTGTAATAGAAGACGAGTACGTGATTAAGAAAAATGAAAATGGGCAAAGCATCAAGGTAACACAAAATCCTGAGAATGAATGAGAGAAATACATCAGAGATAAAAAGATGAAAACTCTGCTACAACAATCAATTAAACAAGAAATTCTAGAGCTATTATAGCATACTGGAGCATGCCAGTCAATCTGGTGGGCTTTGTACATTAAGAATCGTGGTAACAGTGACATGAGGAAAAGTAAAAAAAATCATTACTCAAAAAGGAACTTAATATCTTCACAACGATCAAAGGAGAAACACTGAATAGTTAGTTGAAAGGTTTCTTTATTTAGTTGCAGAAATGAATAGGATGGGAATTGAGAATGAAGATTCGGAGTTAATGGATAAACTAGCAGATGTTCTAGCCGAAGGTGATTGGGGTACATACTTGTTGATTCTAAAGTCAAACCCGATAGAATACGCAAGATTAAATCTAGCAAAGCTTATTGAAAAGCTTGAAGCCCATGAGTTAGAACTCTGAAAGAAAGCTAAGATGAAATCTATTGCGATATTACAAGACACTAGTTTGTACTATAAGGAATCAGAATCAGTTATGGTAGCGAGTTAGAAAATCTAGATAACCTTTAGTGTTGAATCTACAGGTGCAAGTGGAAATTCTTTTGTGAGAAATAATACATGAAATCCACAAACTCCACAGACATTTTACAATAGTGTTGGATCTAATTCTACACCTCACAAGACACCACAACATTCACCAAATCAAAATAGTCAAAGTTCAAGTCAGTCAATCGAGTTTCTCGAGTGCAATACAACAGTAAATCTTCAGAATGCTCAAGGATTATCTATTTCAAACGCTAAATAACACATGTCATTTTTTGGCATGTATTTTAGAATCCTATGAAGGTCAGGTTGCAGGTTGCATTGGTAATTACAATATGACTAAAGAAGACTATGATCAGATAGACCCTGACGAACTGGAAGTGATCAGTATTAGATGGTGCATGGTTAGTGTTTGGGAGGACTAGAGGCGAAACTTGGATTCGACAAATAAAAAGGGACGTGTTTTAAGTGTAAAGAGAATGGTCATTTTAAAAGAGAATGCATCAAAAGAGAGGTGGCAGATAATAACATTAATCCATTTGGGAGAGATTATTATCGAAGAGCTATTCAACACATAAATTCACATAATAGTCCTGTTTCATCAAATTCCAAAAACATATAGATTGAAGATGGTTCGTGATAAAGATAAAAATATAAAGATTTGGCTGTCGTTCACGATGATGAAGGATTCAATCGGAATGGAATGTTTTAAAGACAGAGGGTCTAGCTTTAATGGCAGAGATTCAGGAGATAGATGATATTGTGAAAGTTGTTGTCAAAGTTGAACAAAGTGAAGAGGTAAAGATTGAAGAGTCAAAGATCAAAGAGGAATCTAATGGTACTACTGAACCTAAAAAACCCAATCCACCGCTGAACCAGAGAATGTTCCAACTGAAAATGCCGAAGAGGATAAGATTTATCCACTCCCAGCTGATTTCTTCAAATTATTTTTCCTTTTGAAAGTTTTTCAGGTTTCTTTTCTGGAGAGGAAGTTTCGTTCGGGAAAATCAATTTTAACGAGGAAGAGAATGTAGTCATTGAGATGATGAACGTAAATGAAGAAACAACCATTGAAACAAACTCTGAAAGAAATTGCACAAAAAGCTATGATGGCACAACTAAACGAGGTAACCACAGAGTCCTCATCTGAGTCAAATACCAAGTCTAAAAATGAAATTAAAAGTGAATTGGTAAACAAATCGGTTAAAACTGAGCCGTTGGTAGCTAAAAATGATCCAACAACATCTTTCAACTGTTTAAAATGTTTAGATCCATGTGATCAATGTTGATAAGAATGTAGAAAATGATATGCTTAAAAGACACAGTGATAATTTGTTATGAGATCTTAAGACAATTCAAGAAGCTTACAACAAGCTTCAAAGGGTGGAAAAGGAATTTAAAGAAATAATCAACAAAGATCAATTTACAATTCTCATGTAGAAAAACACTGTTTTAGATAAGAAAACTTCCATTAATACACATCTTGATGAAATAGCTCATCTAAAACAAGAATTGCAAATAATAAAAGTCGAATCAGAACATGTTGATAAGAAATTAACAAGTTAAGTGGTTGCTTCATATGTCCTAGACTATATACTTCCCAACCCTACTAGAAAGGATGAGGAAATAGGGAAGATGTCTCTGAATATAATAATCACTGAATTGGGTATAAATGTTGTCCACCTTTGATGTGGTGTAATTATTCCATGAAATCCCCGATTGGTGTGGACAAAGCCATTAATTTGGAAATAAAAACTCCACTTGTGGTTGATCCAAAAGATATATTACCCGAAACTATTGATGAGACGTATGAACAGTCTGAAAGGAATTCTAATTTGATTCGGAGGTTTGTAAAAATTCGAAAGAAAAGGTATTGGAAAATGAGTCTGAAAATGAATTTGTGAAAAGTAAATCAGTCAAAAGTGAATCTGATAGGAATTCAAATAACTAGAGAAAATTTGAAAGAAATGAGAAGAAAATACACATTCCAAAGAGAGGAAATATTTTGAGTAACCCTGATGTAAGATTACTATGTATCAAATGGTCGGGTCGACAAGATATATTCTGATCTTGATTTTCCAATAAAGAATGTGAATGTTGCGTTAATGCAAGAAAATTTGAACTTGTTGAAGAGTTTGCTTCGCAAGTAAAAACTGGTAAAAAGAATGTTTCAAAAGATAACAAGAGCTTTCCAAAACGTAATAATCCAAAAAAGTTTGCTGAAACTTTTTAATTACCAGTAAAAACCAGTTATTACCAGTCTGAGGTATCTTTTAATAAATAATATATATAATTAGGATGTTAGAAATCAGTAGAATTATCGAAACAATGGACGTCGGGGTAAAGGTAATTGGGGTTTTGGTAATAATCGTGGTGTGAAAATTTTCAGAAATTACAATTTTCATGGAAAGTCAAGATTTCAGAAAAATGACAAGTTTGTTTCTTAAACAAGTTGGGAAAGTGAAAAAGAGGTCCAGTTTAGAAATCAGTCAAATAAAGAGTTTCTTGAACAAAAAACAAAGCAAGAGCGAGTTGAAGGACCATCTTCTTATGTGAAAAATCATAAAGAGAAGAAATGTTATAATTGTCAAGAATCTGGACACATTTCTTATAATTGTCCAAACAAAGGTCCTAAGTACGTTCATGCTAACAAACCCGAAGTGATCAAACCAATTGCTACAAAATTTGTTCCTAAAAATGTTCCAAAACTGGTTTTGAAAAGGAAAGTTGAATCTGATAACAATGAATTTAAATCAGTAAAATCAAAAGATTTAAAAACCGGAGAAAGCTCAAGAGTTAAATCAATAATTGCTAACTCAAAATATTATGTTAGACGACACGAACGAATGAAAAAAAAATTGGATTGTTAAAAAGGTTGACACTTCTGGGTTAGTTGATAAAAATGAAGATTTAAAAGAAAAATCAGTTAAAAATGAGTCAAAAAAATGATGTCACAAAAGAACTTAAAAGAGAGACTAAAAATGAGATTATCAATGTTGTTAAGAATAATGAACCCAAGACCAAGAAGGCTTGAGTTTCTCTCTTTAAATAATCTGCTTCGTGTGTGTAGGGGCTCCCAAGATCCACATTTCAAAGTGGATAATGGATAGTGGAGCGTTCTGGCACATGACAAGAATGCTTGACCTCTTATACGTGTTAGACCAATAAAAGTAGGATATGTTGGATTTGCGGGTAATCAAGGAGGTCGAATTGTTGGAGAAGGAATTTTGAGCAAAGGAATGATTTCTTTTGATAAAGTAAACTACATTGCAGAATTGGAGAATATCTGTTGAGTGTTTCAAATATTTGTGATAAAAGGTTTACTATTCACTTCACTAATAAAGAGTGCATGATTTTTAAACCAGGATTTATTATACCAGAAGAGTGAATTCTAATGCGGGCTCTGAGAGAGAATAATTTGTATGTTCTTGATATAAGTACCGCTACGACTACTTCAAAGACTACCCAATGTTTTGTCATTAAAGCTATGAAGAAAGAATCGATCCTTTGGCATAGAGAGATTGGTCACATTCATTTACGAAAAATGAATTATTAGGTTCAAAACAATCTAGTGAAATGTGTGATTGTGAAAATTTCACTTAAGTAATGATTGTATAAGCTAGTAAGAAGGTAAGCAGCAGAAGAAATCATATCCACGAAAGATGTTCAATTCGATTAAGTTACATCTGGGGAGATTGCATATGGATCTATTTGGACCAGTAAATGTCAAAAGTGTCATAGGAGATCTCTATTGCCTACTAGTTACTTATGTTCATTCAAGATTATCCTGGGTAATGTTCCTAGGATCGTAGAATGAAACATTTGATTACTTGATGATCTTGTTTAAGAAGATTGAGAACTTGTATCATCTAAGACTGTGGCATTCGGCGATTGGTGGTTGTAGCTACAGAGGTGGCGGTGGTAAGTGGTTATGGTAGCCATAGATGGTGGACTATGCGACTAGTTTTGAGATGGAGAATGAATGCGTGTACTCTGCAAGTATATGTGTATATAACCAAAATAATGAAAAGGATAAAAAAAAATAATTTGGATTGGAAAAGACTAAATTGTCTCTCATGTGAGGGGCACGTGATCAAATTTTAATAGTGGAAATAGATGTCGTTTGAGTCGGGGAGCGAAATGGTTATAAGTTAGAAAGATCGGGAGAAAACACGTGATCAAGTTTTAACAGTGGAAATAGATGTCGTTTGAGGCAGGGAGCGAAATGGTGATAAGTTAGAAAGATCAGAGAGAAAAATTACTATTTTTAAAAAATGAGGCAAAAACGTTAAAACAACCACACTTGAGAAAGCAAAACATAGAAATCAAAACAAAAGTTTACTCTAAAAATTATATAAGACACTAATAAATATATAAATAACGTACACGATTTCCTTGGCCCTATGGTCCTCCTCCCATAGGCCCTGTAGTTATTACTCCATTGTAATATCCTAAATGTTTTATAAAATTATAATATATTATTAGGTTAGAAACCTTATACTAAGTTGAATAAAAATTATTAAATAGTTACTAATTATAGTTATTACTCCATTGTAATATCCTAAATGTTTTATAAATTTACATTTTTATTATTGTTTTGTTTTTTCATGCAAGCCAAATTACCATTTTGTCCCCAGTTGAAATTTAAAGTTTGCCATCGTTTTTTTACCTGTCAAATTACTATTTTCCCTCTGTGTAAAACTACCGTTATGTGATCGTTATAGTTTTTTTTACAAAGCTATGGTATTGTTTTGTTAAAATTGGTTGACTCATAGTAATTTTTATTTGTATCAGGCGGCTGCCTGTAACACCTCACTTATCTTGAAAAGTTAATTTTGCCCCAAGTTTAAACTTATAGTTTTTCTATCGTTTTAATTTTTTTAGCAAAAGTAATATAATGTTTTGTTTTAATTGGTTGACTATATTTAAAGTCTTTTGAGGTTGTGTTATGAGTAGTATCTATCAGTAATGAAACACAAACGTACATGTTTTGAAAGAGAAATATTCGTCTTAGTACCCCGCAACACAGACGGGTAAAAACCAGTTCAAATACAAACAACAAGATTTCTTCTCACACGTCCCATCATTAAAAAGGAAATAAATGTGAAAACGAAAACATCATATCAGAAACCGCACCTCACATGTTATACAACATTTGTCGATGTCTAGCCTTTAAAATATATTATAATAGTTTATGAAACTGTCAATAAAATTTGATCTCAAATATTAAAATCTATTTTTGGTGATGGTTTACTGGGGATGTGACCAAATATGATTCTGATAATTTGACACAAGCTTTAACAGTAGCGAACCCAAAGATTCTATCAAACACATCAACCTAAACCCAAAGATGACTTGTTTAACTTTATTTTTTATTTTAAATCAAAACTCTAATATTACAATTGTAATAAAATATGAAAATCTATATAAAATAGTTATGTTTAAATTTTTAAACGTAATACTCTTTTGTCTTATATCATTGTTATTAAAAAAATTCTTTATATTATAAATAAACACGTTAAACAGGGTGAACAAACTGACGGTTGACACCAAAACAACCAATCTAGCGTGTTTGCAACTGTGAATTTAGACTTGAAGCATATCTGTGAATTTTGTGTTGTTCACCCTTGATTTAAAGTAATAATTTATTTATGAAAAACACGTAATGACAAAGCAATATGGAAAATCTATTATTGGGTACTTATGATAATTTGAATTAATTTAAAGCCATATGAAATTATCTTAATTATCTTTCTAATTACCCTACTAATTGACATTATTTGATGTTGATTTTTGAAAGCTTATGATTATCAGGACGATTAAGAATATAATCAGTGTAATTTAGAACTTCTCAATAATTTTTGTTCAATATTAAAATTTATTTATTTCTGTATTTTATATTAGAAAAAAAATATATATATAAAAATTCTATATAATGGATTAACATAGGCCATATTATTTCCACATAAATGTCGGCTTGAGTTTGAATATATTAAACAATAAAAACAAACACTATGTTCTTTCATATTTATAAAAGACAGTTAGCATTTGTCAATTATGTTTATAAATATTTATTACAATAAATACTTTATTGAATAAATCGCCGATGAAGGCATGGGCCATGTCGAAGAAGCAAGGACAGCCACCTGCTTAATCGGTGGGCTGCACCTTGGCCCAGACATGTTGGGCCTCAAATGCATTAAAGTGAACCTCTGACCAACTGTTTAATGCCCAATTTGTCTCCCTCATCTACCCTACATTCTACAACACCATACCCTACACTATCCCTTTCAACAGGCTAAATCATACTAATTAAAATTTAAACATATTTTAGTATCAATTTTATTGCTAATATGATTTATTTCATAATATAAACTATTTAGGTTGGATATTGTTAATTAGCTATCTTGGAAGAAGAAATTTATTGATTATAGTGATAAATGTATGTTCATTAACATTTACTAATCACATGTTGATTGTAAATCATTGGATTAAGTTTTTTTAATTTTCATTTATTTATGTCATATATAATTCTAGCAATTCTAGCTCATAATTAACTAAAACCCTATTTTTTTATTAAGAGTTAATTACTATTTTCGTCCCTGTGGTTTGCCAAAAATCACTATTTCAGTCCATTAGTTAAAAATTGCGATTTCAGTCCCTGTGGTTTCACTTTCGTAACCATTTCAGTCCTTGTGGTTTCACCTTCGTAACCACTTCAATCCATTTATTCTGAAAGTACAGGACTGAAATAGTTGCGAGGTGTACTGAAATGGTTACGAAAGTGAAACCACAGAGACTGAAATCGCAATTTTTAAACTAATGGACTGAAATAGTGATTTTTGACAAATCACAAGGACGAAACAGTAATTAATTCTTTTATTAATTTATTATTAATCATACAAAAATTAATGAAACCGCGTTAAGTACAATCATTATGACATTAATATCATCATGATAGAATGATAGAAGTATAAATCTTGCTTTTCTTAATAAAATAGTTTTAATTAATTAAATATGTCAAGTTTTGCCAATTGTAACGACATCTTAACTACCCCATGATTTGTTGTTGTTCGGTATCATTTATTATTTCAGTCAAAGGGCCCGTACTGTCATTTACAAATTATCCCTTCGTTTTCACAAACGAATTGCTACGATTATATATGTCCAATTATGTATGTTTTATTATTGCATGTATCAAACTATCGAACTTATCTTTTAATGTGAAAAACTTTTCAATGTTATATTTTAATTACTATCATTACCTGTTTTCCATGTTATAATAGCTTACAATTTATTTTAACTTCTGATACTTCTTTTAGGTTTAGTTTAGGGTTTTCTAATAAGGAACATACAAGTTGGTATATTTCCTTCATCCCACATTGGTGGGGGAGGTGAAAGTTGATTGCCTTATAAGGGATTACCCCTTATGGGCCTCCAAAGTGTTAAATAGGTTAGGAAGTGGGTCAAGCCCACAGGTGCGTTAGTGTTGTGGATCGAGATCAGATGAGATAAGATTGGAATAGAGATGAGTTCGAAACTATAGGGGTTATCTGTATTAATTCGAATTCGAGTGGGTTATCTATAGATAACTGAATTCGAAACTAATTGATAATGGTTATCCCATTCCCCGTTTTTCTCATTCTCAGTTATAATCTGAACCTATAAATAAAAGACTCCTGCTAGCCATTCCACACACGGTTTCCGTAGCCCTCCTCTCTGGTTGATGATATGTTGATCATTGGCACTCACCTTGAAGGTATTTCTGAAACTAAGAAATATCTGTCCTCGAACTTTAAGTTGAAAGATCTAGGAGAAGTTGATACCATTCTTAGGATCAAGGTGAAAAGAACTGAAAGTTAGATTTCTCTAAGTCAATCTCATTACATAGAGAAAATTCTGACTAAGTTTCAACACTTGAACATTAAAGAGTTTAATACCCCATTTGATCCAAGTGTGAAACTTAATATGAACTCAGGGAGAGCAGTGGCTCAACTGGAGTATGCGAGTGCTATTGGAAGTATGATGTATGCAACACATTGCACTCGTCCTGATATTTTTTTTGCTGTAAGCAAACTGAGTCAGTATACTGTCAATCCAGGGACAGAACACTGGAAAGCAGTGGGTAGAATACTTGGATACCTGAAAAGGACCAGTAACTTAGAACTGACATACACGTCTAATTCCAGAATACTCGAAGGTTATTCTGATTCGAGCTGGATTGATCACACCAGTGATTCAAAATCTACAAGTGGGTGGATTTACACTCTAGCAGGAGGAGCAATTTCTTGGGCGAGAAAGAAACAGATGTGTATTGACCACTCAACTATGGAAGCTGAGTTCATAGCACTAGCTGCGGCTGGTAAGGAAGCAGAGTGGATTAGAGATCTACTTAAGGACATCCGTTGGTGGGATGTTCCAATGACGTATATTCCCGTGTATTGTGATAGTGAGGCCACTAACTATCTAAAGTATACAACGTAGTGTATAGTGGGAGGTCAAGACACATAGGTCTACGACACAATTATGTGAGACAACTTCTTGAAAGTGGTACCATCAAGGTTGTCTATGTCAAGACGAGTAAGAACTTGGCTGATCCGTTTACTAAACCTCTGACGAGAGATTTGGTAGTGAATACCGCGAGAGACATGGGTCTAAAACCACAATAGAGTCGTTAGTGATGGAAACCCAACTTAAACTTAGTGCTCTTGTTTCTCAAGTTTAATGGGTAAAAAACGAAGTCACTTAACGATAGAAGGTACTATCAATTTCTGATAGATCCATGTGAGGTATGATAGTACGTCGTTGCCGAGAACAAGGGTGAGCTAATGCTCCTAACAAAGTTTTGGAGGCATCCAAGCAACGTGGATGATGTAAAACTTTGCCTATATGATCTAGGGTGGTCCCGCCTCGAGTGAAGATAAGTGGTTTGTATTCTAAAGGATCATGAAAAGGGTTTATAGCGCACGTACGCATCATGGCTAAGAGCTTAAGAGCTTTTATTTTTAGCTTGGGTCCAGTTCAGGTGCGTTAGTGCTGTGGATCAAGATCGGATGAGATAAGATTGGGATAGAGATGAGTTCAAAACTTGGGGTTATCTGTATTAATTCGAATTCGAGTGGGTTATCTATAGATAACTGAATTCGAAACTAATTGATAATGGTTATCCCATTCCCCGTTTTTCTCATTCTCAGTTATAATCTGAACCTATAAATAAAAGCCTCCTGCTACCCATTCCACACACAATTTTCGCAGCCCTCCTCTCTGGTTGATGATATGTTGATCATTGGCACTCACCTTGAAGGTATTTCTGAAACTAAGAAATATCTGTCCTCGAACTTTAAGATGAAAGATCTAGGAGAAGTTGATACCATTCTTAGGATCAAGGTGAAAAGAACTGAAAGTCAGATTTCTCTAAGTCAATCTCATTACATAGAGAAAATTCTGACTAAGTTTCAACACTTGAACATTAAAGAGTTTAATACCCCATTTGATCCAAGTGTGAAACTTAATGTGAACTCAGGGAGAGCAGTGGCTCAACTGGAGTATGCGAGTGCTATTGGAAGTATGATGTATGCAACACATTGCACTCGTCCTGATATTGCTTTTGCTGTAAGCAAACTGAGTCAGTATACTGTCAATCCAGGGACAGAACACTGGAAAGCAGTGGGTAGAGTACTTGGATACCTGAAAAGGACCAGTAACTTAGAACTGACATACACGTCTAATTCCAGAATACTCGAAGGTTATTCTGATTCGAGCTGGATTGATCACACCAGTGATTCAAAATCTACAAGTGGGTGGATTTACACTCTAGCAGGAGGAGCAATTTCTTAGGCGAGCAAGAAACAGACGTGTATTGCCCACTCAACTATGGAAGTTCAGTTCATAGCACTAGCTGCGGCTGGTAAGGAAGCAGAGTGGATTAGAGATCTACTTACGGACATCCGTTGGTGGGATGTTCCAATGACGTATATTCCCTGTATTGTGATAGTGAGGCCACTAACTATCTAAAGTATACAACGTAGTGTATAGTGGGAGGTCAAGACACATAGGTCTACGACACAATTATGTGAGACAACTTCTTGAAAGTGGTACCATCAAGGTTGTCTATGTCAAGACGAGTAAGAACTTGGCTGATCCGTTTACTAAAACTCTGACGAGAGATTTGGTAGTGAATACCGCGAGAGACATGGGTCTAAAACCACAATACAATCGTTAGTGATGGAAACCCACTTGAACTTAGTGCTCTTATTTCTCAAGTTTAATGGATAAAAACGAAGTCACTTAACGATAGAAGGTACTATCAATTTCTGACAGATCCATGTGAGGTATGATAGTACGTCGTTGCCGAGAACAAGGGTGAGCTAATGTTTTTAAACACAGTTTTGGAGGCATCCAAGCAACGGGGATGATGTAAAACTTTGCCTGTATGATCTAGGGGTGGTGCCCGCCTCGACTGAAGATAAGTGGTTTGTCTTCTGAAGGATCATGAAAAAGGTTTATAGCGCACGTACGCAATATTGCTAGGAGCTGAGGAGCTTTTATTTTTAGCTATGGTCCGGTTGAGGTGCGTTAGTGTTGTGAATCGAGATCGGATGAGATAAGATTGGGATAGAGATGAGTTCGAAACTGTAGGGGTTATCTGTATTAATTCGAATTCGAGTGGGTTATCTATAGATAACTGAATTCGAAACTAATTGATAATGGTTATCCCATTCCCCGTTTTTCTCATTCTCAGTTATAATCTGAACCTATAAATAAAAGCCTCCTGCTACCCATTCCACCCACAATTTTCGCAGCCCTCCCCTCTAGTTGATGATATGTTGATCATTGGCACTCACCTTGAAGATATTTCTGAAACTAAGAAATATCTGTCCTCGAACTTTAAGATGAAAGAACTAGGAGGAGTTGATACCATTCTTGGGATCAAGGTGAAAAGAACTGAAAGTCAGATTTCTCTAAGTCAATCTCATTACATAGAGAAAATTCTGAATAAGTTTCAACACTTGAAAATTAAAGAGTTTAATACCCCATTTGATCCATGTGTGAAACTTAATGTGAACTCAGGGAGAGCAGTGGCTCAACTGGAGTATGCGAGTGCTATTGGAAGTATGATGTATGCAACACATTGCACTCGTCCTGATATTGCTTTTGCTGTAAGAAAACTGAGTCTGTATACTGTCAATCCAGGGACAGAACACTGGAAAGCAATGGGTAGAGTACTTGGATACCTGAAAAGGACCAGTAACTTAGAACTGACATACACGTTTAATTCCAGAATACTCGAAGGTTATTCTGATGCGAGCTGGATTGATCACACCAGTGATTAAAAATCTACAAGTGGGTGGATTTACACTCTAGCAGGAGGAGCAATTTCTTGGGCGAGCAAGAGACAGACGTGTATTGCCCACTCAACTATGGAAGCTGAGTTCATAGCACTAGCTGCGGCTAGTAAGGAAGCAGAGTGGATTAAGATCTACTTACGGACATCTGTTTGTGGGATCTTCCAATGATGTATATTCCCATGTATTGTGATAGTGAGGCCACACTATCTTAAGTATACAGCGCAGTGTATAATGGGAGGTCAAGACACATAGGTCTACGACACAATTATGTGAGACAACTTCTTGAAAGTGGTACCATCAAGATTTTCTATGTCAAGACGAGTAAGAACTTGGCTGATCCGTTTACTAAACCTCTGATGATAGATTTGGTAGTGAATACCGCGAGAGACATGGGTCTAAAACCACAAAGAATCGTTAGTGATGGAAACCCTACTTTAACTTAGTGCTCTTATTTCTTAAGTTTAATGGGTAAAAACAAAGTCACTTAACGATAGAAGGTACTATCAATTTCTGATAGATCCATGTGAGGTATGATAGTACGTCGTTGCCGAGAACAAGGGTGAGCTAATGCTCTTAACAAAGTTTTGGAGGCATCCAAGCATAGTGGATGATGTAAAACATTGCCTATATGATCTAGGAGTGGTGCCGCCTCGAGTGAAGATAAGTGGTTGTTCTCTAAAGGATCATGAAAAGGGTTTATATAGCGCACGGCCATATTCGTGCTCAGTGAGAACGCAAAGTCGGCCGGTGATGTGTGGGGGTAAACCGAAGGGGCTATCAGGTTAATGGTTTAATTTCATAGGACACCATCGAATCTGTCTCTTCTTGTTTATCAACATAAACTGGGTTTAATCTTCGTGAAACCTAGTGACATCATCTGTCTAAGTGAGAGGAAGCATTCCAACTTGGTGGGGATTGTTGGAAATATTAATGAGGAACATACAAGTTGGTATGTTTCCTCCATCTCACATTCGTGGGGGAGGTGAAAGTTGAGTACCTTATAAGGGATTACCCCATATGGGCCTCCAAAGTGTTAAATGGGTTGAGAAGTGGGTCAAGCCCACACGCGCGCCGAGCCGAGCCGAGCCGCGAGCTCGCGAATGGGCGCGTTTGAGGCGCGAATGGGCGCGTTTGAGGCGCACGTTGCACTTCGCACGTACGCATCGTCGCTAGGAGTTGAGGAAACTAATTGATATTTGTTATCCCATTCCCCGTTTTTCTCATTCTCAGTTATAATCTGAACTTATAAATAAAAGCCTCCTGCTACCCATTCCACACACAATTTCCGCAGCCCTCCTCTCTGGTTGATGATATGTTGTTCATTGGCACTCACCTTGAAGGTATTTCCGAAACTAAGAAATATATGTCCTCGAACTTTAAGATGAAAGATCTAGGAGAAGTTGATACCATTCTTGGGATCAAGGTGACAAAAACTGAAAGTCAGATTTCTCTAAGTCAATCTCATTACATAGAGAAAATTCTGACTAAGTTTCAACACTTGAACATTAAAGAGTTTAATACCCTATTTGATCTAAGTGTGAAACTTAATGTAAACTCAAGGAGAGCAGTGGCTCAACTGGAGTATGCGAGTACTATTGGAAGTATGATGTATGCAACACATTGCACTCGTCCTGATATTGCTTTTGCTGTAAGCAAACTGAGTCAGTATACTGTCAATCCAAGGACAGAACACTGGAAAGCAGTGGGTAGAGTACCTGGATACCTGAAAAGGAGTAGTAACTTAGAACTGACATACACGTCTAATTCCAGATTACCCGAAGGTTATTCTGATGCGAGCTGGATTGATCACACCAGTGATTCAAAATCTACAAGTGGGTGGATTTACACTCTAGCAGGAGGAGCAATTTCTTGGGCGAGCAAGAAACAGACGTGTATTGCCCACTCAACTATGGAAGCTGAGTTCATAGCACTAGCTGCGGCTGGTAAGGAAGCAGAGTCGATTAGAGATCTACTTACAGACATCTGTTTGTGGGATGTTCCAATGACGTATATTCCCATGTATTGTGATAGTGAGGCCACACTATCTAAAGTATACAACACAGTGTATAATGGGAGGTCAAGACACATACGTCTATGGCACAATTATGTGAGACAACTTCTTGAAAGTTGTACCATTAAGGTTGTCTATGTCAAGACGAGTAAGAACTTGGCTGATCCGTCTACTAAGCCTCTGATGAGAGATTTGGTAGTGAATACCGCGAGAGACATGGGACTAAAACCACAATAGAATCGTTAGTGATGGAAACCCAACTTGAACTTAGTGCTCCTATTTCTCAAGTTGAATGGGTAAAAACGAAGTCACTTAACGATAGAGGTACTATCAATTTCTGATAGATCCATGTGAGGTATGATAGTACGTCGTTGCCGAGAACAAGGGTGAGCTAATGCTCTTAACAAAGCTTTAGAGGCATCCAAGCAACGTGGATGATGTAAAACTTTGCCTATATGATCTTGGGGTGGTGCCGCCTCGAGTGAAGATAAGTGGTTTGTCTTCTAAAGGATCATGAAAAGGGTTTATAGCGCACGGCCATATTCGTGCTCAGTGAGAACGCAAAGTCGGCCGATGATGTGTGGGGGTAAACCGAAGGGGGCTATCAGGTTAATGGTTTAATTCCATAGGACACCATCGAATCTGTCTCTTCTTGTTTATCAACATAAATTTGGTTTAATCTTTGTGACACCTAGTGACATCATCTGTCTAAGTGAGAGGAAGCATTCCAACTTGGAGGGGGATTGTTAGAAATATTAATGAGGAAAATACAAGTTGGTATGTTTCCTCCATCCCACATTGGTGGGGAGGTGAAAGTTGAGTGCCTTATAAGGGATTACCCCATATGGGCCTCCAAAGTGTCAAATGGGTTGAGAAGTGGTTCAAGCCCACACGCGCGCCGAGCCAAGCCGAGCCGCGAGCTCGCGAATGGCGCGTTTGAGGCGCACTTTGCACTTCGCATGTACGCATCGTCGCTAGGAGCTGAGGAGCTTTTATTTATAGCTAGGGTTCGGTTCAGGTGCGTTAGTGTTGTGGATCGAGATCGGATGAGATAAGATTGGGATAGAGATAAGTTCGAAACTGTGGGGGTTGAGAAGTGGGTCAAGCCCACACGCACGCCGAGCCGAGCCTTGCCGCGAGCTCGCGAACGGGTGCGTTTGAGGCGCGAATGGGCGCACTTTGCACTTCGCACGTACGCATCATCGCTAGGAGCTGAGGAGCTTTTTTTTAGCTAGGGTTCGGTTAAGGTGCGTTAGTGCTATGGATCAAGATCGGATGAGATTAGATTGGGATAGAGATGAGTTCAAAACTGTGGGGGTTATCTGTATTAATTCGAATTCGAGTGGGTTATCTATAGATAACTGAATTCGAAACTAATTGATAATGGTTATCCCATTCCCCGTTTTTGTCATTCTCAGTTATAATCTGAACCTATAAATAAAAGCCTCCTGCTACCCATTCCACACACAATTTTCGCAGCCCTCCTCTCTGGTTGATGATATGTTGATCATTGGCACTCACCTTGAAGGTATTTCTAAAACTAAGAAATATCTGTCCTCGAACTTTTAGTTGAAAGATCTAGGAGAAGTTGATACCATTCTTGGGATCAAGGTGAAAAGAACTGAAAGTCAGATTTCTCAAAGTCAATCTCATTATATAGAGAAAATTCAGACTAAGTTTCAACACTTGAACATTAAAGAGTTTAATACCCCATTTGATCCAAGTGCAGTAACTTAGAACTGACATACACGTGTAATTCCAGAATACTCGAAGGTTATTCTGATGTGAGCTGTATTGATCACACCGGTGATTCAAAATCTACAAGTGGGTGGATTTACACTGTAGCAGGAGGAGCAATTTCTTGGGCGAGCAAGAAACAGACGTGTATTGCCCACTCAACTATGGAAGCTAAGTTCATAGCGCTAGCTGCGGCTGCTAAGGAAGCAGAGTGGATTAGAGATCTACTTACGGGCATCCGTTTGTGGGATATTCCAATGACGTATATTCCCATGTATTGTGATAGTGAGACTACACTATCTAAAGTATACAACACAGTGTATAATAGGAGGTCAAGACACATAGGTCTACGACACAATTATGTGAGACAACTTCTTGAAAGTGGTACCATCAAGGTTGTCTATGTCAAGACGAGTAAGAACTTGGCTGATCCGTTTACTAAACCTCTGACGAGAGATTTGGTAGTGAACACCGCAAGAGACATGGGTCTAAAATTACAATAGAATCGTTAGTGATGGAAACCCAACTTGAACTTAGTGCTCCTATTTCTCAAGTTTAATGGGTAAAAACAAAGTCACTTAACGATAGAAGGTACTATCAATTTCTGATAGATCCATGTGAGGTATGATAGTACGTCGGTGCCAAGAACAAGGGTGAGCTAATGCTCTTAACAAAGTTTTGGAGGCATCCAAGCAACGTGGATGATGTAAAACATTGCCTATATGATCTAGGGGTGGTGCCGGCTCGAGTGAAGATAAGTGGTTTGTCTTCTAAAGGATCAAGAAAAGGGTTTATAGCGCACGGCCATATTCGTGCTCAGTGAGAACGCAAAGTCGGCCGGTGATGTGTGGGGGTAAACCGAAGGGTGCTATCAGGTTAATGGTTTAATTCCATCGGACACCTACGAATCTGTCTCTTCTTGTTTATCAACATAAACTGGGTTTAATCTTCGTGACACCTAGTGACATCATCTGTCTAAGTGAGAGGAAGCATTCCAACTTGGTGGGGGATTGTTGGAAATATTAATGAGGAACATACAAGTTGGTATGTTTCCTCCATCTCACATTCGTGGGGGAGGTGAAAGTTGAGTGCCTTATAAGGGATTACCCCATATGGGCCTCAAAGTGTTAAATGGGTTGAGAAGTGGGTCAAGCCCACACGCGCCGACCGAGCCGAGCCGAGCCGAGCCGCGAGCTCGCAAATGGGCGCGTTTGAGGCGCGAATGGGCGCGTTTGAGGCGCACGTTGCACTTCACACGTACGCATCGTCGCTAGGAGTTGAGGAAACTAATTGATATTTGTTATCCCATTCCCCGTTTTTCTCATCCTCAGTTATAATCTGAACTTATAAATAAAAGCCTCCTGCTACCCATTCCACACACAATTTCCGCAGCCCTCCTCTCTGGTTGATGATATGTTGTTCATTGGCACTCACCTTGAAGGTATTTCCGAAACTAAGAAATATCTGTCCTCGAACTTTAAGATGAAAGATCTAGGAGAAGTTGATACCATTCTTGGGATCAAGGTGAAAAAAACTGAAAGTCAGATTTCTCTAAGTCAATCTCATTACATAGAGAAAATTCTGACTAAGTTTCAACACTTGAACATTAAAGAGTTTAATACCCCATTTGATCCAAGTGTGAAACTTAATGTGAACTCAGGGAGAGTAATGGCTCAACTGGAGTATACGAGTGCTATTGGAAGTATGATGTATGCAACACATTGCACTCGTCCTGATATTGCTTTTGCTTTAAGCGAACTGAGTCAGTATACTGTCAATCCAGGGACAGAACACTGGAAAGCAGTGGGTAGAGTACTTGGATACCTGAAAAGGAACAGTAACTTAGAACTGACATACACGTCTAATTCCAGAATACTTGAAGGTTATTCTGATGCGAGCTGGTTTGATCACACCAGTGATTCAAAATCTACAAGTGGGTGGATTTACACTCTAGCAGGAGGAGCAATTTCTTGGGCGAGCAAGAAACAGACGTGTATTTCCCACTCAACTATGGAAGCTGAGTTCATAGCACTAGCTGCGGCTGGTAAGGAAGCAGAGTGGATTACAGATCTACTTACGGACATCCGTTTGTGGGATGTGCCAATGACGTATATTCCCATGTATTGTGATAGTGAGGCCACGCTATCTAAAAAATAAAACGCAATGTATAATGGGAGGTCAAAACACAATTATGTGAGACAATTTCTTGAAAGTGGTACCATCAAGGTTGTCTATGTCAAGACGAGTAAGAACTTGGCTGATCCGTTTACTAAACCTCTGACGAGAGATTTGTAGTAAAACCGCAAGAGACATGGGTCTAAAACCACAATAGAATCGTTAGTGATGGAAACCCAACTTGAACTTAGTGCTCCTATTTCTCAAGTTTAATTGGTAACAACGAAGTCACTTAACGATAGAAGATACTATCAATTTCTGATAGATCCATGTGAAGTATGATAGTACGTCGTTGTCGAGAACAAGGGTGAGCTAATGCTCTTAACAAAGTTTTGGAGGCATCCAAGAAATGTGGATGATGTAAAACATTGCCTATATCATCTTGGGGTGGTGCCGCCTCGAGTGAAGATAAGTGGTTTGTCTTCTAAAGGATCATGAAAGGGTTTATAGCGCACGGCCATATTCGCGCTCAGTGAGAACGCAAAGTCGGCCGGTGATGTGTGGGGGTAAACCGTAGGGGGCTATCAGGTTAATGGTTTAATTCCATAGGACACCATCGAATCTGTCTCTTCTTGTTTATCAACATAAACTGGGTTTAATCTTCGTGACACCTAGTGACATCATCTGTCTAAATGAGAGGAAGCATTCCAACTTGGTGAGGGATTGTTGGAAATATTAACGAGGAACATACAAGTTGGTATGTTTCCTCCATCCCACATTGGTGGGGGAGGTGAAAGTTGAGTGCCTTATAAGGGATTACCCCATATGGGCCTCCAAAGTGTTAAATGGGTTAAGAAGTGGGTCAAGCCAACACGCGCGCGAGCCGAGCCAATCCGCGAGCTCATGAATGGGCGCGTTTGAGGTGCGAATGGGCGCGTTTGAGGCGCACTTTGCACTTCGCACTTCGCACGTACGCATCGTCGCTAGGAGCTGAGGAGCTTTTATTTTTAGCTAGGGTCCGGTTGAGGTGCGTTAGTGCTGTGGATCGAGATCGGATGAGGTAAGATTGGGATAGAGATGAGTTCGAACCTGTGGGGGTTATCTGTATTAATTTGAATTCGAGGGGGTTATCTATAGATAACGGAATTCGAAACTAATTGATAATGGTTATCCAATTCCCCGTTTTTCTCATTCTCAGTTATAATCTGAACCTATAAATAAAAGCCTCCTGCTACCCATTCCACACACAATTTTCGCAGCCCTCCTCTCTGGTTAATGATATGTTGATCATTGGCACTCACCTTGAAGGTATTTCTGAAACTAAGAAATATCTGTCCTCGAACTTTAAGATGAAAGATTAAGGAGAAGTTGATACCATTCTTGGGATCAAGGTGAAAAGAACTGAAAGTCCGATTTCTCTAAGTCAATCTCATTACATAGAGAATATTCTGACTAAGTTTGAACACTTGAACATTAAAGAGTTTAATACCCCATTTGATCCAAGTGTGAAACTTAATGTGAACTCAGGGAGAGTAGTGGCTCAACTGGATTATGCGAGTGCTATTGGAAGTATGATGTATGCAACACATTGCACTCGTCCTGATATTGCTTTTGCTGTAAGCAAACTGAGTCAGTATACTGTCAATCCAGGGACAGAACACTGGAAAGCAGTGGGTAGAGTACTTGGATACCTGAAAAGGAACAGTAACTTAGAACTGACGTACACGTCTAATTCCAGAATACTCGAAGGTTATTCTGATGCGAGCTGGATTGATCACACCAGTGATTCAAAATCTACAAGTGGGTGGATTTACACTCTAGCAGGAGGAGCAAATTCTTGGGCGAGCAAGAAACAGACTGTATTGCCCACTCAACTATGGAAGCTGAGTTCATAGCACTAGCTGCGGCTGGTAAGGAAGCAGAGTGGATTAGAGATGTACTTACGGACATCCGTTTATGGGATGTTCCAACGACGTATATTCCCAGGTATTGTGATATTGAGTCCACACTATCTAAAGTATACAACGGAGTGTATAATGGGAGGTCAAGACACATAGGTCTATGACACAATTATGTGAGACAAGTTCTTGAAAGTGGTACCATCAAGGTTGTCTATGTCAAGACGAGTAAGAACTTGGCTGATCCGTTTACTAAACCTCTAACGAGAGATTTGGTAGTGAATACCGCGAGAGACATGGGTCTAAAACCACATTAGAATCGTTAGTGATGGAAACCCAACTTGAACTTAGTGCTCCTATTTTTTCAAGTTTAATGGGTAAAAACGAAGTCACTTGACGATAGAAGGTACTATCAATTTCTGATAGATCCATGTGAGGTATGATAGTACATCGTTGCCGAGAACAAGGGTGAGCTAATGCTCTTAACAAAGTTTTGGAGGCATCCAAGCAACATGGATGATGTAAAACTTTGCCTATATGATCTAGGGGTGGTACTGCCTCGAGTGAAGATAAGTGGTTTGTCTTCTAAAGGATCATGAAAAGGGATTATAGCGCATGGCCATATTCGCGCTCAGTGAGAACGCAAAGTCGGCCGGTGATGTGTGGGGGTAAACCGAAGGGGGCTATCAGGTTAATGGTTTAATTCCATAGGACACCATCGAATCTGTCTCTTCTTGTTTATCAACATAAAATGGGTTTAATCTTCGTGACACCTAGTGACATCATCTGTCTAAGTGAGAGGAAACATTTCAACTTGGTGGGGGATTGTTGGAAATATTAATGAGGAATATACAAGTTGGTATGTTTCCTCCATCCCACATTGGTGGGGGAGGTGAAAGTTGAGTGCCTTATAAGGGATTACCCCATATGGGCCTCCAAAGTATTAAATGGGTTGAGAAGTGGGTCAAGCCCACACGCGCGCCGAGCCGAGCCTCGAGCTCGCAAATGGGCGCGTTTGAGGCGCGAATGGGCGCGTTTGAGGCGCATTTTGCACTTCGCATGTACGCATCGTCACTAGGAGCTGAGGAGCTTTTATTTTTAGCTAGGGTCCAGTTCAGGTGCGTTAGTGCTGTGGATCGAGATCGGATGAGATAAGATTGGGATAGAGATGAGTTCGAAACTATGGGGGTTATCCGTATTAATTCGAATTCGAGTGGGTTATCTATAGATAACTGAATTCGAAACTAATTGATAATGGTTATCCCATTCCCCGTTTTTCTCATTCTCAGTTATAATCTGAACCTATAAATAAAAGACTCCTGCTACCCAGTCCCACACACAATTTTCGCAGCCTCCTCTCTAGTGTTCCTGTTTCTTCTCCAGCGTCTGCGTATTCTGGTTTCCATTGCTGTTGGATTACCAGATCAGTTCTGCATTAAATCCTGGGAGTTTACGCTGCAGCTCACAGCAATACGAGCGCGTAAAATCCTTTAAGGACATGAATCATCCGTGTAGTTCAAGAATCTCGGTTTCTTAAATCGGCAGATTGGTTTTAGTTTTTGCGTGTTATTTAAATTCGTCCGATAACGGGACAGTCTCATTCTACCTTTCTTCAATCAGTTTGTTTAAGTTGGAATAAACTGATTTGGCCAATAACTCGGTAATTAATAATAAAATAATTAATTTTCTGTTTGATTAAATTGTTTTTAACATCAAAGACAATTGAAGTTCAATTAACACCCATGTGAATGATAGTGAAATAAACAAATTTTTCATTCCAATAAATGTAATTACTCTGTATTTAGGATCTAAAATGATTCAGCTTTGAATCTAAATGAATATAACAATCAAAGAATCTATTTAATGTTAATTTTGTTAATCATAATGATACATTATTATGCATCGTGCAGGAACTAATCGAGGATTCAAACTTATTCGATACAGAAAAATGATATAATTTACCGACCTTGGCCATATTGGGATCAAATACTACATTGAAATAATTCAAGGATAATGAAAAGGTGACTTGTAATAATGGAACTGTTTAAAAGGTGGTGATTGATATTCAATTGAATAACATAGGAATTCAAATCACCTTCATGATGTTGACAACTAGCATAGAATGTTTCTTGTAAGCAACTTCCTTGGGAACTTGGGTCAGAACGAGCTGTAAAAGAAAGCCGAATTAGGAAACATTAAAATCATGCGAGTAACAACATACTGAATTAGCTTATGTTTGTATTACAAACACAACACATGGTTATCATCACATCATTATACACTTTTCATTTTTTTTATCTTCCAGGGGTAATAATATGGGAATGATCTTTCACATGATAATTCTAGGCTTTCTTGACCTTGAAACTACACAAGAATTTTTCATAAACACGGTGACAGTATGTAATAAATGCATTGTTACCAATATCAATGTAGATAACATAACATGATTAGAACATACAATCATGCCTTCTTCTTTTAATTTAAGATTCTAATCATGTTAATGATCTTCTTAACAATACATTAATTCTCTTTTCAACTTACAAATGTGCCACCCTTTGTTATTCTAAAACAAATCGAGAAGTCAAGTCACACAAATGTCCAACAAATCATCAAACATCGGAATACACAATAATCTTCATACAATTATTATGAATAAATGTTTTTGATATGGTAACGAGAACCAAAATGTAGATGCAAATTATTAAATCATATGATAAATATATGATGAGTCACACAATAAAACCAAGATAATGTTAGATTGGGTAACAGAAACCAAATTACATCCATGAGTGGATCTAGGATATTTTGACGGTGAAGGGAAAAATTGACATGTCAAATATGTCAAAAATGGATCATGGATCAAATAGTATAGACCGTATAAACTAGACCACCCGTTTATTGAAATATAAATTCCAATTAAAAAAATGTTTTTCCCTATATTAAGAGAGGGGTAGTGTGAACTTGGATGTTTTAAATCTTTTAGTGTCCAGTTTAACATAACTTATGAATTGGTGACCATTATATATTATTAACATTTTTACTTTATATGTTACATTTATTTATGTGTTAAATGACATTAATCTGTATAATATAATCTATTAGTATTTAATGGTATTGTACATTATTTTATTAAAAGAATATTAGGTGTGTGTATAATATATATATATATATTATTTAAAATTTGATAATCTCTAAATAAAAAACTACGAAAAGTTTTAATCTCTAAATTAAAAATAAAGATAAGTATAAGTATAAACATTAGATTTCGTTATTAATGGATAATGTAAAAGGTGAATATGAAAGTAATTACAATTGATCTACTATGGATAGCTAAGTTCAAAATAATGTAAACGACAATAAACATATTATGTAGTTTGAAATTTAAATTGGATCTAATTGGTTCTAATCATAAATTGAACTCTCACGGCCCCTGCATAAGAAGATGTGTACTACTGTTTGAACAGATCAATTATGTGAAACCCTATTATCGGCTTAATCAGTGGGAAAATAACTCAAATCGATTAGTGGAAATTTCATACTAAAATTTTTAGTTTTCCTCTCTATTCACCCTCAAGCCTATATAATCTTAGATCAGTCTTCAATAACTTAAGTAATTCACCCGCCAACTGCATATTAGACCTAATTTATGGTGGTTGTTTTGTGCTTTAATGCCATAAGGGTTCAATTACCAGTGATTTACGGTTCTATAGCCAGAAGTTGTTTGGGTTCAATTGTCAGTTAAGAGTGGTTCGATCGTCATTGGTTCAAGCGCTAGGTTTGTCATTCGATCAATACATATTCTTGATTCGAAATTATTCTCTTTTTGTTACATCATTTATGGAAAGTCTAATTATCTATCTTGTGATCATATTATAATTCTACAATCAAATAAGCAGACCAACACATGTTGGATTAATCGTTGCTTTATTGTTCTTCAATCATTATTTATCTATAAAAATTGGAATTATCAGTCATGTGATTAAATGATGCAAGATATCATATAAGATATACATGGGGTTAAGTGCTCAAATTTACTTGAGAAATCTTGAAGTATAAATTTGGTACATATAAAATCTGTGTAATTTGTTTGTTTAATATATGTTATATTTTTTTCAAAGAACCAATATGAATTGAACGTGTGTTGTGTATCTGAGTACGGGTAATGGACTAAACTGAAATTGGAACAGAAAAAGGGTAGAAATGGGTAGATCTAAACCTCGTTTGTGATACAAACACACCACACAAAATAACGATAGGGAACCTAAATTAAATAACTACATGTGGTCAAGTGGGAATGTGTAAGAAGGCATGGTGCAAGCATGTGAGTGCATGGGTCTTCAAAATCCACCATGAGGCTCTGGGTGACCCAACTAGAATCGACCGGTTGAGGACCCGATAAACCCGACCCAAATTTACGGTCTGTGACCCGATATACAACAGTATGGGACAAATAAGAATGTATAGGTTTGTTGTTTGCTTGAGTTGTTTCTTATGGGGACTACATTAATGCTGTAGATTCTTGTTATTGTTTGTACATCGGAAATCTCACTCGAAAGGAATTTAGTATTTGTCATATGCAACCCATGTTGATTTGTTTTGTAACTTTCAAGTGGTCTACATGCAAGTTTATGATGTATTCATACTCATCTCTGCATTGGAATTTAACCATTACGTCACACAAGTTTAAGACATTGCCATTTGAAAGAAATATGAACCAATATATCATAGTTAAAGTATTAGAACTTACGTAAATTTTAATATAATTTTTAGAATATGTGATTTATATGACGATTCTCAATAGACGTTACAAACTGTCAAACTACATATGTTGTTCTTTATCTACTGATATGAAATATGCCAAACTCGTAGTGACATTCTTTAGTTATTAAGGTCATCATGTGGCATATGCATGTTTACCTAATTTAATAATGTTTAATTGCTATGGAACTAGGACGACCATTAGCTACTTGATTGACTTGTTTAAATTATAATATGAATTAAAGGGTTCTTGAACCAAGGGACTCAGTAGGAGCAACCTTTCTATCATTTAAGATAGAGGAAAGGTTTGACTATCAATGACTATTGTAGTATAATGATTTTCAAATTCATATCTTTTTCTTTCATCATAATGATTGCAACTAATTGTAAAAAAAATTACTGTCATCCACAATTTATGCAGGCATAGAAACTATTTCCTTATCTACAGATATTTGTATCTACATTACATGTTGGTCTAAATATTCATTACAACAAGCTTCTTACGATGTAACTTCATTTTTTCATGTGCAGGTTTTACTTCTTGTAGTTTTGTAATCTAAATTTCTTGTTTTTGTTGTAACTTTCTACAGGTCAAACTTTTGACATAGTTACAGCACTGGGAATGATATTTTAAGATATGCGGCTAAAGCTTGATTGCTTTTTGATCTTTTCTTTTTAAAAATTATATCCATGGTTTTTTTGTTCACTTAGTTGTAACGACTTTAACTAAATTGATATATAATAACTATCATTTATGAAAATTCGTGTGAATTAAAGTAGTGATGACACATTTTTTGTTCATGTTATTAATCAATACTTTGTATTAGAGATGGAACATTGGCAATTATATCAAAATTTCATGATAGGCTCCATTCTTAGGTTCACTCTAACAAAAAACATTTTGATCCTATTCAATTTGGTTTACTAAAGTATGGGAAGGCACAATGGACTACATATCACTTTTACCAACTTTTACCGAGCCTAGTGAAAACCATGGTAAATACATTGTTGAAGACCATGACGAATATAAAACTCAAAGTCACATATAGTAAAATACAAGGTACTAATACAAATTCTCCATATTATTTGATTTATTGTTTGTTTTCTTCTCCACATTTTATAATAATGTGAAGTTTTATAAATTCTCCATATTATAATGAGATAAACTGATGAAACCTAGACTTGTTACTCAAAATTTCCCAAAAGATAAGCTGATCATGTAGGAGATCCAACCCCATAATACCCAATAAAATGGCATTATTCTAGCTATTTTTGACATTTATTATTGTAGTTTTGGTTTTTATTTGTCTTACTAACCATCAAACAAAAATTATAGTAGACAAAGAATAAAGTTGTATATCTAAAACAAGGAGAAATGTATATAACAACCAGCACTCATAAAGATGGAAGTATTGCTGATGATAAAGCTGCTTATGTTGTGGTAATTAATTTATTTTAATGTTCCTATATCATGGGTATGTTTAATTTTTTTATGATTACCTATTTTATTATGTGTTTAGTTTTGCAAATGACTCTACAATCATACTCGACGATCGAGGTTATATTACAAATGATGATTACTCAAAAGTTAAAGGCTAGGAGAAAAGAGGATACGTTTAATTATTTGGAAGGATGCTAGCTAACCTCAAAAAGTAGTGGTGCTTCTTTGACAGATTCACAAATTATTGATCAACTAAAGAGTGTTGTCAATGCCATGGTTATTATCATCTAAGAACGTATCACCAATACAAACTTGCCTTTGGTTTTTAGAAGTATGAATATACATGTATATACAAGCATGAACCATTATTTGTTCGATTATGTATTAGTGAACTAGCATTTGTTTCATTTATATGTTTTAGATCCTTAGTATTGGTTCTTTAATCCATAACAACTCCACCTATTAACCAAATATCATATTTAAGAAGTCATAACAATAATGGTAATTACTTTTAACTGATTACTTTTTAACTATATCACAATTTTAAATGGATGTTGTTATGTTGTAATCTTGGTATGAAATCGATCAGCCAAAACTTTCCATATTACAGGGCAAGAAAGACGTTTGGTGATTTGATCTTTAAATTTTTGTTGACATTGCAGTTTAGGTAATATGATGGTTTTTTGTTTAGCTATTAGGTATTCGGGCCAATTATAAATGGTTGAATACAATGTATTATTTTTTTGTCTGATTGTTAGGTTTTCAGACCATTTTCTTACACATATTTTTTCTTTTGAATGAAGAGTAATGAGTTTCATAAATTAAAGAACTTTTAGTTTTTTTAAATCAATATATTAATGCTTATTTGTATGATTGATGAAGCTATGATATATAGAGATAACTGAATAAAAGAAAAAAATGGTTTTGGATGAAAATGACAACTACCAGACTATTTAGTGTGAGTTAACTGATATTTTTTAACGAAGTTGGTGGGTTGAACCAAAATGGCAATAAAATGGAAAACTCGAAGACCTAGAGGAGAAAAAAACTATTTGAACTAAAGTGACAATTTCAGACAAAGCTCAGGGACTGAAATTGCAATTAACCCAAAAAATAAATATAATAGTAGAATACTATAATACTAAAAAGTAAAATATGGAAAAGGTATATATTATTATAAATTAAAAGTTACTATTCATTGTTGTTCAATAACAATATATATATACTATAATACTAAAAAGTAAAATATGAAAAGATATATATTATTATAAATTAAAAGTTACTATTCATTGTTGTTCAATAACAATATATATATAAATAACAATATATATATAAATATATATATATAATATAATAGTTACTAGGGTTGTAGTTACTCGCGTGTTGCGTAGGGATGCGTTTGGAATTTAGAACGTATAGCATACCATGACAACCGATAAATAAATTTGTAAAATTAGTTAAAATTATAAATTAATGGGTCGTGCTAGTTGCATCGTAACTTGGCTATAATCATCAAAATAGTAACAAAAGGTAAAACGATATAGTAAACAACAAAAATAAAAATAAGGTAAACGAAAAAGAAATCATAGAAACTTGGTCGATTTCGGCGTGCTCGTGAAATAGTAACAGAAGTAAAAAATATGTTTAAAAGAGTATCGGCGTGCTCGTGAAAAAATATTAAACTAAAAAATCTTTGCCAAAAAGAAGAATTTAAATATATGTCTAAAAATGTATTAGCGTGTTCGTTAAAAAAGCTATTTAGGAGTAGAAAAGTAATAATTTGGTTAAAGTAAAAAAAAAAAAAACAAAATAGTTAAACTATATGGTTTATAAATTGCCAAAAAGAAGAATTTAAATATATGTCTAAAAATGTATTAGCATGTTCGTTAAAAAAGCAATTTAGGAGTAGAAAAGTAATAATTTGGTTAAAGTAAAAGAAAAAAAAAACAAAATAGTTAAACTATATGGTTTATAAATGAAAAAGTTTATATTAAATGAATAAATAGAATAAAAGACAAAAAAACTAATAAACTTGTAAAACAAGCATTAGATGTAGTACAATACTATTCATCTTCTCTTCTTTCATATTATATATAATATAACTACTAACGTCTTTTCTGGGTAAAAAGACTTCAACTATAAGTTGAGTACATATTAGGATTTCTATTCTTGATGAATTTTGATAGAATTGTTTGCAAATCTTTGTGATTGGATTTTTAATATCTAAGAATTTTGAATTAGAAAATATCTTTTATGTTTAACCATTTTTTTATTATTAAACTCCTTTTCTCTTTAATCATTGAGTAACAACATAACTTTTCATCAAAAATATTCTAATATATGTCTCCCAATCAAATAAACAATGGGACCGAACAATGTTTAATTTAGAACAATGTTTAATTTAGAGGTTACAGAAAGGAATATTAGATTTTAATAATCTCAATTATTTATTGTTGGTCGCTAATAGTTTTAGCTTTAAAAATAAGCACTAGGAGTCCCAACTATTAACATATTGGCCTACAATGGACTCTGACTAACAGAAACCTAACGCCGTTAGTCTCCGGTCGTCGGAAAAACGTTTTTGGCCAGAAAACTCAACATTTTCGTCTCAAACCTCTTTTTAATCTTAGTACGGACCTTTAGGAACTTTTTCTATTAAAGGCCCAAATTATTGACGGCGCCGGAAAACTCCTTTTTCACCGAGAAACTTCTTTTTAGCCGGAAAACTCAAATCTTTGGCCGAAAACTCAATATTTTCGTACAAAACTCTTTGTAACCTTAGATAGGACCTTTAGAAACCTTTTTCTGGTCAAAAACCGTTTTCTGACGACCAGAGACTAACGTCGTTAGCGTTCTGTTAGTCGGGGTCCATTGATGTCTAATATATCAATAGTTGAGACTACCGGTGATTATTATTGAAGTTAGGACTGTTGGCGAAAAACGACTGAAATTCTTAAAATTCAATATTCCTGATAGAAAATAAGAACAAATCAAAGTACTCAAAAATTATTTTTTGTAAGGCAACTTTTCCAATATTAGATATTTAAGTAATTTTGTTATTCAAAACTCGAACCTTTCTTTAATTATAAATGCTTAGTGTTTTATAAAGCTTAATTTTCCAAGCTAAAAGTCATAACGATTTATGACACAAATAAAGTTGTCTAGTAGCCGTTTATTCTATTAATTAGAAATTGAAAATCCAGCTATTAAATCTCTTAAAATCTTGGGACACTCAATATATATTATTTTTGTTTCACAAAATACAAATTCAGTTATTGTTCACTTATTTTGTTATTCACTAAAATAACAATACAATTTACAAAATCATAGAAGGTAATTTTATATTAGGCTCGGTTTTTGATAGGCTTGAACCAATCAAATTCGACTCATTAGGATCAATATATTCCCACATAGACCATATGTAGTAGGTTTGAAACTAATGCTCATCGGGCATGAAGTGATATGTGTTAGTTCGGTCAGCATTGCTGGGACATTAATTTAAAATGAACGTAGTGGTATAATGCCTAATAATTAGGGTTGGCAAATCATTACTAGTGTTCTAGTAATGGCCATGGATACTATCACTAATGCTCTAGTGGTGGCCACGGTTATTTAAGTTTCACCTATGTTGGGTCCGGGTGAGTTTTTCCCTCAAGGTCTCAAGTTCGAGTCTTGTTGATAGAGGTTTCTCATTGAGGGGTTTAAATTGGGGATCTATGGTGCGACGGAGCTCTCTAACGCGGACCTGGTTAAGACAACGTATGCTAGACCTCCCGACATTCGTGAATAATTCACACATTTAAAAAAAAATAATACCAATGATTACCCATTTCTATTTTCTAATTTCCTATTGGTCTATTCAATTAACTTTTTGACCAACAGACGTTTTAAATGAAATGCCCAAACCACTTTTTGAAAGAAAACGCCTAGGGGGCGGTGTGGTGAGTGTGGTTAGGCATTATGGGCAAAAAAAACGCCCAATTCCTTTGCCACTACACATGGTCTTATAATAACGGGGCGATAGTCTATTTTCAAAGGGAAAACCTTTAAACATCTTGGTTTGAGAAGGGGAGGTTTTGGATTCAAGTCTCACTGACGACAAGGATGAAAAGAAATTTACCGATCAAAAAATAATAATAATAAAATTTGTAAAAGTTCCCCTTATAAAAATAGAGTAAGGATCAAATACAAAGGGTGAAATAAGTAAGAAGGGTAAGAAGGATTTTAGTCCATTGATCTTAGATTTGGAAGGTTGAGATTAATTGTAGGAAAAGAAAATAATAGAAGGACACAAAGGGAATCATATATTTTTATGTTTTCTCTCTCCACGTGCAAGGCACGTGTCAATTCCCTCATCGATTTAAAACGTCCATAACTATTCATACGAAATTTTAAAAAAATCACTATAATAACGAGCGTTTTTTATCTTTAATATGATCACCATATTGTCATATAAAAATAAAAATAAAAATTTTCATTTTTACTGGGTTTTTTTTTTTGCATTGTATTAAAGGTTAGGTCGTTGTGTCTTTTAACTGGGTCTTGGTCATTACATTTTAGTAGGGTTTCTATACATTGTGTTATTATCAAAACCTATAACACAATGTTAATTTAGGTTCTACCCATTGCGTTTTTATAAGAGCATATAACACAATATGACATAATGAAGATGGTGTTGTATCTGGGTTTTCTATAAATTGCATTATTGGTTCAGGTCATTGTGTTTAATTTGTTATCCGTTGTATTTTGATATGTTGTCCATTGTGTTTTAATTTCTTGTTCATTGTGTTTTAGTTTGTTGTGTATTGTGCTTTTAGTTTATTTTCCATTGTGTCTTCATATGCTCTCCATTGTGTCTTTTATCTGTTGTTATCAATTGTGTCTTTTATCTCTTGTCATAAATTGTGTTTTTATTTAGTTTGATATTTATTGTGTTGTATCTGGGTTTTCTAGAAATTGCGTTATTGGTTCAGGTCATTGTGTTTAATCTGTTATCCATTGTATTTTAATATGTTGTCCATTGTGTTTTGATTTCTTGTCCATTGTGTTTTAGTTTGTTGTGTATTGTGTTTGTAGTTTGTTTTCTATTGTGTCTGAATCTGCTCTCCATTGTGTATTTTATCTGTTGTTATCAATTGTGTCTTTTAATTGTTGTCATCAATTGTGTTTTTATTTAGTTTTATACTTATTGTGTTATACATTATGGCCATTGTGTTATACGTCAATGTCATGGTCATTGTGTTTTAGTCTGTTGTCCATTATGTCTTTATTTGTTGTCATTGATTGTGTTTTTGATCTACTTTACATTGTGTTTTACGTCATCTCCATTGTGTCATACAAAACTGGGTTTTTGAATTATTATTTTTTTTGAAAAATATAACAATATGATACTCATATTAAAGATAAAAAACGCTTGATTTTATGGTATAACTTTTAAAAAATCAAATGATGTATAAAAAATTTACGGACGTTTTAAAATTAAATGGGGAATAGCATGTGACTTACATATTATTCTTGATAGCCTCCTCTGTCTATAGTCTTTCATAACTATAAGTCTATAACCTTTTTTATATGTTCATACAAACATGCATGCAATTACGCATTTTATAGTTCAATTATATATTGTAAGCTGATTTGGTTTTTGAAGAATTGTCCTGAACGACTCCACATTATAAGCTCTTCATAATGGTCAAAACCATTCCTACGGATAAGCCTGGCAAAATGGGTGGGTCGGGTCGGGTGACGGGTCAAAACCAGGTCGGGTCAAAATGGGTCAATTCGAAAAAACCGGTTGTATTGGTTCAGGTTAGAACGGGTTAGGGTCGAAACGGATCCGGGTCAAAACGGGTCTCAGGTCAGATGGGGTTAAAAAGGCTTCTTTTTATAGTATTTAGATGTAAAAGAAATTAATAAAAAAACCCAAATTTATACTTCTTTTTATAACATTTACATTCAAAGTATATGAATTACATCCCATAGTTCTCCTTGGACTTTCATCAAACATCTGGTGGGCGTCGCGACAGAAACCTTGTTTCCACAGCAATATCAAAATCAAATCTGGGAATTCCTAGAAGAATGATTGAAGAAGAACAATCCATTGGAAAACAGTAAAGAAAATAAAGGATGAATTGCATAAGAACAATGGAGAAAAAAGAACTAATTGCATAAGATGTATGAACCTGTGAATAGTCAACGTGGAACGATCGGAAGAGAAACTGATTGGAATCGAAGAGTTTAGAATTGACGAGATTGATGTAGAAGATAATTATGGCTGAGATGATTTCAGATGCGAATCAATCAATCGAAGATTGGTAGTCTTCAATGCGATTTCAGACAGGTTAAGATGCGAGATCGAGCAGCGACCGTGAGCTATGAAAGACGATTGCAGATTTGTAGAAGACTAAATTGATCCGAGTGTTTGACAAAGACAATTTTAATGCAGCTGTTGTAATTTTTCTTCTACCCAGTTTCACCCGCTTCTCTTTTTACCTTGACCCATTCCAGCTTTTTCCTCTTTTTATTTTCACCCATTTTGACCCTTTAGAAATAATATTAACCTAGGAGGATATTACGATCCATAAGAATAAATAAATAAGTTTAATAAGTAATAACATAAATACGAGTCGAATTAAAACACAAAGAAAACGATCTATAAGAATAAATAAATAAGTTTAATAAGTAGTAACATAAATACGAGTCAAATTAAAACACATGCCAAAATCAAATGCAATAATAATTAAAAATAATGTAGTTTTTTCTTTATTTTAGATTTCCTAAAAATGTTGAAAAAGGTATATTTTTTTATTTAAAGATATGATTGCTTATTAGAGGGTTAGTGTATTTTAGCCGTTAAAATATACGAATGAGCTCTTTGGTAGGGTGATTATCGAACTCGATTTCGATGAGTAAACTCGAAACCGATCACATTTTGGACGGGTATATGGACAGGTGATCGGGTTTGGGATTATTTTTTTTTTCAGGTTTATGACAGGTTTGAGATTTGATGACATATTCATCGACCTGACTCGATTACCCGATAAAGCATACATGTTTACCTGACTGTAGACCCGATATAATATCTCTTTACTTTTTAAATATGTATATATAATCCATGTATTCTCTTTTTATTAAGGCAAATTAAAAAGTCACTTAGATTATCACTTTGTCATCTTAGGCTAACAATGTCAAAAATTGACATAAATTTTTTTTTGTTATCCATGCATTTTAGTATTTTTTTTATATATACATTTAGGTATTTTATTTTGTATATATTATAGTTATTTGATATATTTTTGTAGTGAAAGTAATAAATGTAATTGATTAGTAGTTACCCAATTGATATCTAACGGGTTTGGGTTGGGTATATACAATGGGTTTTTTTTTAAATTAACATGTTTACCCGAAACTCATAAGTACACCCGATATCCGACGAGTATTTACCTAATAAAAACTCAACAGGTTTTGAGACAGATTTAAGATAAGGTTATCTAATTGGATTTGAAGTTAGAGGTGTTTGGGATTGAGTTTGGAAATGACTTATTAACTTATTGGCTCTAATAAGTCAATAAGTCATCATCATCATCATCATCATCATACTCAGTAAATCCCACCAATAGCAAAGCTAAGGTAGGGTCTGAGGAGGGTAAGATGTAGACAATATTACCTCTACTTCGTAGGAATAAAGAGTCTGCTTCCAGTGAGACCCCCCGGCTCGATAGTAGTTTTGCATTAAACCTTAGACATAAGGCACATAACAGTCGACAATTAAGACAAAGACCTATTAGTGCATGTACCTTCTTGTCTTTTGGCTATCAACGCCACCACATGAGTCGATAACTTATTGACTTTTAAAAAAGCTAATAAGTTAATAATTTATTTTCAAACACAATTCGAAACTCCCATTATCATCTATTAGCAAAGGGTGATAATCCTATAGGTGGGTCTTATGCCTCTGATCCGTAGTCATCATTGGCATGTGAATCCTGGCCCTACATCATGGTTCGTACTATGTACAAGTCTTTGTGTACTGATTAATTACGTGACCTGCCCCAATTTCAGTTGTCGATTCCAAATAATTAGTCATTAGTTTAGTGCCATTTTTAAATATTATATTTTGCATAAATAACTGTAGTTATCTATTCAAATGGTTTTGTGATATTTATAATCTTTGATGTTATCTATAAATACAAAAAAAGTTACATAAATGTTTCTATTATAAGTATATAATATTATGATTATCAATTAATTATATAATTATATAGATTATTATGGTTAGTATATGTTTATGTAGAGGTTAGTTCCTATACATATTCGTTCTTAAACTAGAAAACGTAGAAAATCAGGTCAGACGGACTTTAATTAAATTCATTACAACGGCGTTGGAATCTGCTCATCGAACCATTCGCTAATGGAGCTCCTTCACTTGACAGGAGGCAACGAATAAGCCCCATTCGTCTACTTACGTCCCATTCCCTATATATTTACCTCATTTGCTAAATGAGTCTCTCATTCGCTACCAGAAGATCTCATTCGTAGATGGAAGCATCGGGGAATAGCCTCCATTCACGACTAAAGTTTCCATTCGTTACCTACAATTCCCATTCGCCATCTTGAAATCCATTCATTATTTAGATGATTAGCAAATAGTCCACATTCTCTACATGCGTTCCATTTGTCCACTGTGATTTGGCAAATGTGAAGCCTGTTAAATTCAAGTTGATCCATTTTGATGTGTTTAGTTGTCCTATCATTAAAAAAAGTATTTTCAAAAAAATTTCTTGAACATTTTTTCTTGGAATTTAGAATAAGCGGATGATTGTTGAGAAAATTTTTGGTAACATGATTTTTCGAGATTTTAAGCATTTGTTCTTGTATGTCAAATACTAGTGGTCTAGTAATGAGTGTAATGAGTCTGATCTTGCGATGATGAAAATATATGTTTTTTTAAGAGTGTGGGTAGTCACGGAAACTAGAGAGTACAATGGTATTCTTGGTTCATTCTATCAACCGATTGTTTGTGATCTTGTTTGCTGATGTGACTATAATGGGCCAAAGTGAAAACTCCATATATGAAGATGCATTGTTTGAACAATTTACTAAGAATAAGGGGAATGATAATTTATAGAAAATTATTATATTAACAACGATCTCCCATGAAGTATAAAACAAGTAAAAAGGGGTTATGAAACTCACAATATTCAAGTTCCTGCTTCTACCAGAAGACGTCAGCCAAGCGTTCACGTACTACATGGTTTCTACAAACCGAGAGACACTAATAAGACCTCAGATCTAATCCGAACGACACATGTCTAGGATTTCTACCCTAAACCAAGTGTACATTGTTGGTGTTTGTTTTTAATAACAAAATTGTTCAATGTTTATTCTGGAAACTAGGGTTTTGATTGTGCTTTATACTTCTAAAATTTCTAAGTATTCATGTTATCAAATACTTAACTTTAAAATAGCCTTGGGATGTAAGTAAATATTTTGTAAAAAGTGTGACAAGGTTTAATGCTTGTCAGTTATGTTCTCGACACTTGTTGCTTTTGCGTTTATTCATGTTTTTCTCCGTTGTTGGATCTGAGAGTGTCTGCAGTATGTGTTTTTTCTGATAAAATAGTTGAATCAAATTATAAATTCAATCAAACAGTAATAAATAAACACATCAATCTAACACAACTGGATTTTGAGAAGAGTGCAAAATGATTTCATATTGAATTTATAGAATGTGACACAATCACAACGTACAAAGTACTCCCCCTCACCAGATGCACTCTCTCTCACTTAGTTCTTATGCACAAAGACTCAAAGTGTTAACGATTACAGTGAATGAGAAGAACTATATATAGGAGGAGAGAACAATTGGTGACGTCACCAAAAAGCAACCCCTAACAACCCATTAAATGAGTGTAACTGCCAACGGTTGTTAAAACTGTTGGATAACTACACTGTTACATTGAATTATAGCTTTTGCTATATGAAGAGAACAACTGGATTCTATAGAAAAACTGGTTTGGTCCAGCTCTTCTATACATCTAGCACTTCTGGTTTTTGACATGTTAACATGGGCTTCTAGTCTTCACTCTTGATTTTGGATATAATGCTAAAAGCCCATCACATTTTGCTCCTGATGACATACACAAGTCGGATAAGTATCAAAATCATCAGATTCGGATACATACTCTAACAGATCTATCATCCAAGGGGAATGCTATGTAAGTACAAAATCTCATCAACCCTTATTCCCTCTCATCTTCATATCAAATTCTGATAACAAAACCTATCAGACTGTTTGAAATCAGATACCCAATATGAAGAAACATGACCCACATGATCATCGGATTTCATTAGAAAATGATAACTATCATTAGAATCTATAAGAAAACATGTTTTAATGGTGATCTTACAAAGAAACTTTAAGATGACAACGTGTGATTGAAAGAAATTTATCTGGCATTCATGATCATATCCAATGACTAGAAAATTAATTTTTTGATCACAAACACTTATCATAAAATATCTTAAGATCAACTTGGTCCATTTGTGCAAAAAGAATTTTATCTTTCAAAAAGGGGAGAAATAGCATTTCAAGTTTCTAGAGTTTGAATAAATGTTTGTGGACCACTTTCGAAAAGAGGACCCACCAAGAGAAAAAAGTTACAAATTGGCAGTTAGTATTAACCAATAAAATTTTTAGTAACTCTTAATAATTCTTTGAAAATATTTAAAGGATATATTAGAAGTTTAAAACGGCTTTGATAAGTTAATCACCAATTAACGTACCATAAACCAACTTAAATACTCACCACCCATGATCTCAATACGTGGGACACCACAACTCATAGTCAGTATGAATAGCTTTCTTCAATAAGAAAACCTTTATTCACTATGAAACTCAAAACCCGCATACACGACCTAGAAAATTGTTTTTGAAACCTAAATTTTTTCACCAAATCACCATGTCTGCCTTAACTTCAGTGAACCTCAATATTTCTGTCGTAGAACATGAAGTGCCTCTCATCAACATTAATAGATTTCTGCCCCTAAAAGACAACAGTCTTCAGATGAATGCTGAACATAAGTTATACGACCAAAAGTGCCAAATTCTGGTTGAATATATGATAAACTGCCCATTAAAAAAGGCCATGCTAAATCTGATAAGGAGGAGAAGGTTGAGATGACAACAGGTGGAGATCAAATTTCCAATCAAGGAAACCTGGTAAAGAAAAATATGTTTTTCCTAGCAACTCATGGAGAACAACCTGACAAAAGATAGTTCAGGGAAATAAGGAAAATCAGGATGTGACTCTATTACACAAATCTGGTAAAGGTCCTATGTATTAGTCTTATGATTAGTTCATACCTTTAACAACAACAAGAAGAAGTGCGTCTTCTGCTGGTTTGGTAGAAGGAACATCTGTTGTCCCACCTTACCCAAAATCACAATCTATGACATCTATGGAACTTGTTGTAGTATTGAAACAGGTCATGGATAGGTTAGGAGAAAAGAAGCAGCCTGTAGAACAACTAAAGTTAGTTGTTAAAGACAAGCTGGACCGCTTGCTGAATGAAATACAAAGTTAGAAATCTGATATCAAAAAATTGCCAGATTATGTTGAAATCATCAGACAACAAACATAAGAAAACACAAAGAAACTGTAGAGCATGGAAGAGACCTTATCAAGCTCTCAAAACATCAATAACGTGACATCAAAGTTTAGAAAAGTGACACAGGAACAAAGAGAAATGAAGAATCAGATGGGAGAAGTTGTGAAGTCAAAAGGAGAAGCAAGTTCTAATAACATAAAAAAAGATCTCAATAGTGTGAAGGTGAGTAACAACACTATTGTACCTCACTCGTAAGATTAATTGAAGATTGAAGTGAACACAAAGAAAAGCTTCAATCAGAACTAAGTGCAATGCATGCTGAAGAGATGAACAACAAGGTCTTAATCAATTATGTAAAATCCTTGCTAAAGAGGTTTTCCTACTGTCACACCCCAACCGATGGCGAAAACATCGAGGCGGGACGAAATAGATTGCTCATTGCTCATAATACTAAATGCGACAATAATTAATTAAAACCGAATTTCCTTCCATAGCAAAAATGTCATTACAATACAAGGGAATTTCAAATAACAACATTAATATAACAAAATTTGATACGACAATAATAAACCTAACGTCTATGTGTGTATCTAGTCTCGATGCTACTTCGATTTCATAGCATCATCTTCATCAACCTGTAATATGTTTGTAGGAACGTTCACGATTAGCATGGGAACCTAAATATGTTATCTATTGTCCGATTAGGCGGAAAATAATGACAAGTTAACCAAATAACAAGAATTACTCGTTTAATTGTTGTTTTCATTGATCTTAAGTTCAATACATTCGAGATCCGGATCCAACAGAGCTTCGCCTCTGATTTGACGAAGTTACAAATGAATTAGACAAGCTAGGTATTTATAGGCAGTGAAGTTCGCTCATGGAAGACATGAGTTTGCCCGAACTTGCTTTAGCAAGTTCGGCCGAACTTGACAATCCAAGTTCTTCATGGGCGAACTTGACCCTATTTCATATAAATACTCCGTATCGCTAGCCTAATCAATTCTATTCTATACAGACTCGATACAAGACTAATATACAAAAGTTATGCACCAATAGACTCCCTCTTGGATGTTGCCGTAGTCATCTTCTTTCATAGACATCTTTGACAATAATCATCCTCGTCAGTCTTCAAGTGCCATAGTCTTCTTTGAACGCCTTGTAATCATCAGACTTCAAATAAGTTCCGGAGTCTTTATCTTTATCCTTGAATAAGTATTAAACTTTATGATCTTCAAATATTCTCTTTTCTTCAATTTAACGTGATAAAGCTTTAATCTCAGCTCCCCCTTGCTGTGAGCTGTGTCCCCCTAGCTTTGAGCTTTATCTTCAATCACGTTTCATCCTCCCCCCCCCCCCTAAAACTTTACTTCCTGTTTCAAAGTTCTTGGAATTCAAATAAACATTTCAGATTCTAACTTTGAAATTTTGTACCTCTTGTATTACATACCACCTGTACAATACTTGTACTTCAAAATTTTAATCTTCATTTTTCAGTTATTTCAAGTTCAAATTAATGACCTTGAAACATTTTACGTTTAAAACCTACAACTTTCACATTTTTATCATTTGATTTGTGATAATCCACTTAGTTGATCAATTCCAAGTTAATGACCTTGATTAACTAAATATGTCAACCAAGTCCAAGTTAATGACCTTGTCTAAACCCGTTGTGAACACCTGGTATTATCTTCAATTTTAAAGTTTCAAATTAATGAACTTTTTCTTATCAGACTTCGATGATCCGTTCTCCAACATTGGCTCGTTGAAAATCTTTTTGGATTTAAAAAGTAAGTAAAGTATTTACAGAACTTTTAACAAGTAAAGTAAACTATGTACAAACTTATTTACAGACATATTTTTGTGAATTTGCGTCTAAGGATCATATCAGTTTTATTGAGACATATCACCAGTACCTTGACCTTTTTGAGACTTTAAGTTCTAAACTTGTTTACCTAGTTGTCGATATATTTGTCCATTTAAACTTCATCACGTTTCTCAATTGTACCAAGATATGTTAGGATATGATTTATGAAACTAAACTTATCTAGGGTTCCCACCTCTTGAATATACTCCCGTATCTAGATTCCCTAGATTTCATCTTACAGGTGAGTATAGCGTAACTGATATCTGTATTCTGGTTGTGTGAGACCTTAAGAGCTCAGGTTAGTACTACCGTACAGACAAAGAGATGAAGGCTCGTCTTTCAGGTGTGTTCCACTTAAGGAATCTTTTTAGCATTGCAAATGATTAGATCATTCGATTTTTTCAAGTTTTGCATGCTATTTGGGGTTTTTAGCAAAAAGCATTATAAAAGTTCTAGGCTATTGCTTCCGCAAAATCAGAAGAACTTGTATAATACCACAGATATCAATCATCTATAAAGACCTCGTATCTCAGAATCAGGCAATCTCTCAAATGAAATTTCGGAGTACTACGTCCATATATCCAAGAGATGTTAATCCACGAGATTAAGCAGTTGTAAAATTTAGTTTATATCCCGGAGACAATCTATTGATGTAGGTCCGTTATACGGATCGTTCGGGCACTAATCTGACAACCTAAGGTCAACGTGCGGAATCCGTTTGCTTAGGCGACATTGGATACACTCATTTGTTTCTCTTTAATCACCGTTTCATTAATATTCAACGTTACAGATCCAGGAAACACTTTGACAGAGCTTCGCCTCTGTCGTGACAAAATCTCTGAACTTTTCAAATGAAATGACAACACACATATTTATACTTGAACAAGTTCGCTCCAATGGTGGTTAGGCCAAGTTCGGCCGAACTTGTCATAGCCATGACAAGTTCGAGCGAACTTGTCCTTCCCACTACAAGTTCGAGCGAACTTGACTCATAACATACTTAATTTTGACATTTCGCTCCTAAATACAGACTCGATATTATACGATGACTTAGGCAACAGACATATGCATCAACAGACTCCCCCTTGGATGTTGCCGTAGTCATCTGTAACATTTGTAAAAATCGGGTCTCCAAAACCCGCTCCGTTTTGTAATCATGTACCAAGTTATAAAAGTTGCATTAATTATTTATGATTATTTTGAGTTAAAACGATACATAATTAATAAATAAACTAAACTATAAAAATTATATTTGATAAAAAGTTAAAATAAAATAAATAAAAAATATATGAAGCTGCCGGGACTCGAACCCGGGTCAGCCAAGACTCTTAAACAACTTAACATTCATTCCCTAAACCACTCCGCCACAATGTGTTTTCTGTTAACTCTAGGAAAACAAATGAAACTTATACACAAACTCAGTTTAACCGATGATGCCATCTGAAAACCGGTAATCGGCAAACCAATCGTCAAATCGATTGTTTACCTCACACATTCAGTTATAACCGATGCACGACGGTTTCTAATCAAGTTAGAATTGATTGAACTTAAAGTTTCATCATTTTCGGTATTTGAAACCGAAAGTTCATCAAATTCCTGAATAACTCAAGCTTCAGTCCATTCTCGCGATTCAGAGCTATCATATCAATACTCAATTTCAATTTCGTCGCATTTTTGAACCATAAGATCATCTGAATCAGTTCGCCGGAAAATTTCTGCAAGTCACCGGAAAACCAGGACTCACATTCTCACGGTAATTCCTCCGACTCTTTCTGTTTAAAACATGTGATTAATCAGTCTCTAACACAACTCCATCATCAGAATCGATCCTAGTCAACGTTTATCGAAAATCTTATCTTCGCCGGAAAATTTCTGAGACTGCCGGAATCACACTGTGAACTGGTATGATATCCTAAACTTCTTTTAAACCTTGTTTAAGTGACTCAACTTCATGAATAATCGATCAACGCTGTTAATTGGTTTCAACAGCCGGAGTTCACTTCCAGTACCGACGAACCTCCGCCGGATTTCTGTGAACAACATCAATCGGTATATTCTTTTCCTTAAACTCTCTCCATTCTCTACTTTTGAATTACTGTTAATGTCTAAAAATTGTATAAGTCATAAATCAATCATAACAAGTCGGATTATGCTGTCTGTGTAAATCGGCGAAGAAGATGAAGTCATAACACAACATAAGATTAATTAAAAACGGTATTTTAAACGGGTTAGACACACAGTCCAGCGGTGGACTGTGTGCAAATTTCACACACACGTCCCGAGTTCGATCCTTGCTACACGCACGCCTTGTGTAATAACATGCCTTTTTGATCAAGAACTAAACCGGGTTAAAACAGATAGTTGTTAAGTATAATAAAAACCAAGATAATAACCGGGTTAGACACACAGTCCAGCGGTGGACTGTGTGCAACATGAACTACACGTCGCGCGTTCGAAACTTGTCACGAGCACCGGTCCAATTGAATTAAAACGTTTTTGCAAATAAAGGAATTTTCGGTTAATTCAAATAAGTGTATAAATATAATTAAAAACGAGTTTATTTCGGGTTAGACACGTAGCTCAGTTGGTAGAGCTGCGTGCACGCGAACGGAAGGTCGCCGGTTCGAATCCCACCCGGCGCAGGTATATTCGCTGACCGAACCGGTCAACGGTCAACGGTCAACGCTTAAAAAATAATATTTTTTTTTTGTTTTTATTTATTTAATTTAATTTAAAAATCAATTAAAAATACTTAAAATAACATTTTTAAATAGAGAAAATAGCCATAAACTCACAAAAATATATCTAAAAATTTCATTAAAATCCTTAATAACATCCATCCATTTAATATATTTTTCCATTATTATTTAGGTTAGTATTCCTCGTCGACTCGCTCATCTAATCGTGCGCATCTCACCATCTCCAATTCAACGCACCCAATGTGAGTGAATCTTTCAAATTCCCCGTTTTAATCACGTTTTTGGGGTGTATCATGTGTCTTTGTTTATATACATATTATAACTAAACTATTGTGCATACATCATATCATGAACATGTGTATTTAGTTTGTTGCTATTAAGTAGTTATTATTGGATGCAAATTATTATTTCAGTACATGCAATTGCCGAGGCCGCCGCTCCCCATTTATGAGGTCTGAGCTTGTTCCCCATTTTATTATGCGGTTGAACCTGGCGTGCCCGCATACGATCGGCTCCGTTTGATTGAGCCTTGATCGCACAGTTCATTTTACATTTTCAGTACATGCAATACGATCGGCTCCGTTTGATTGAGCCTTGATCGCACAGTTCATTTTACATTATCAGTACATGCAATACGATCGGCCCCGTTTGATTGAGCCTTGATCGCACAGTTCATTTATGTTAGTTATCGTGTGATATTGGTATATTCATGTATGCTAGCAAGTGTTATTGTATGTTATAATTGTAACTGCTATTTGCTAATGCTTGATTATTTACATTTGTTCATTTATGATTATGCACCATGTTTCATTGATAAACTAACCATAAAATCATTATCAAATGTTTATCTAATAAGGTTCACTCGCCAACTTATGTTGACCCAAAAACTCCCCTTTTACACATGATACAGGTGAACCAGCAGCAGCTAGGAACACATAGGACCTGGATTAGAAGAATAAAACGATTTAGTATTGGGATTGTCATGTTTGGTTATTTCCTTTGTATTGAATGAACATGTTTGGATGTTTGAAAATGTAACTTTGACTTTATTAATTATGAAACATAATAGTAAATGTCATGTGCTTTGGTGATAACCCAATTATGCCCCGACTCTTATTTCCGCTGCGGGTCGGGGTGTGACATCATCATTCTTCAATTAAATTCCTGAGTCTTTAATGTTCTCTTGATCTTTATATCTTGAATAACTTTAACATCCATGCTCCCCCTTGCTTTGAGCTTTCTGGTATCTTTAATCAACATGTTTATCTAGCTCCCCCTCAAATGATGCTCTGAATCTCTAAGATTTGACGATTAAGAACAATCACACGTATCCACACACAAACAGTTTCTTAACAGTCTCGTTGGTTCGGCTCACATTCAACATTATTAGGTTACCGTGGAAGATTTTGAAAGAAAATCTTTTTGGATTTTTAATATTGAATGCAGAAATGTAAACAAACTAAAATGTAATATTTACAGTTTATATTTTTGTGAGAAAACGTGCTAGAGGATCATATCAGTTTTTGAGACATACCACCAGTACCGTTGACCTTTTAATGACTTTAAGTTTTAAACTTGTTTACCTAGATTGTCGATATGTTTATCCACCTAAACTTTAACACATTTCTTAATTGTTCCAAGATATGTTAGGGTAAGTATTATGGAACTTAACTTATCTGTGGTTTCCACTTCTTGAATATACTCCCGTATCAAAATTCCCTAGATTTCATCTTACAGGTGAATATAGCGTAATTGATATCTGTATCAGGTTAATGCGATGCCTTGAGAGCTCAGGTTAGTACTACCGTACAGACAAAGAGATGAAGGCTCGACTTTAAGGTGTGTTCCATTTAAGGAATCTTTTCAGCACTGCAAATGATTAGATCTTTTGATACTTTTCAAGATTGCTTGCAGTTTAGGGGTTTATTGCAAAAGTATTATAGAAGTTCTAGGCAATTGCTTCCGCAAAATCAGAAGAACTTGTATAATACCCCAGATATCAACTATCTATAAAGACCTCGTATCTCAGAATCAGGCAATCTCTCAAACGAAATTTCGGAGTACTAAGTCCATGTATCCAAGATATGTTAATCCACAAGATTAAGCAGTTGTAAAATTTAGTTTAGTTTGTATCTCGAAAACAATTTACTGAACGTGTTAAGCCTATCGACACATCCACAGTAAAACTTGTTTATAACTTTTTAAACTTTACAAATATTTAGCGTACTGTGATAGTCCACTGATGTACTATCATTTCCTTTTTGCGCACAAGTAATCTCAGTTTTCATTTTTCAATGTTTTTATATTTTAAGATTTTCTATTGTTTTTGGCTTTTTCAATCATTTTATCTATCTAAACTGATTTCAAAACGATGTTTTTCAATTTTACAAGAATTTTTTTACAATTTTTAAAATTTTTTCTCCCCCTAAAATTGAAAACATCTTATTAAAATCGAAAATAAGAATCTTCCATTTTAACCATTTAACGACTTTTTACGAATGTGAATGCGAGACTACCATTTTGTTTGTGTCGAAAATAAGAATCTTCCATGTATTTTATTTCTTCGTATTTCTCACATGGTCAAGCCATAATCAACTTTCCATTAAGTACCAAATGGCCCCTGAACTTGAATCTTCTTATTCCTTGTACCTCTAGTCGTTTCCTCAACCGAACAAGCTCCAAATCATTCCCGTAAACTGCAAATGCCATCCTTGAGCATTCCTCTTCATCTCTAGCCATCGTAACTCCTTCGAGTTACGTGTTTAACTTACAATTCAATGAATACTCGTAATTATACTATTCAACGCATATAAACACATAGAACACATACAAAACTCAACTTATAGGCACATTTAAGCTCGGGTTTCACCCTCTCCATCACATGCCCACACTTACCTTTGATTGTCCTCAAGCTAACCAACTTGAAATTACTCACCACGGTAACAACACCTCTAAATCCCTTAACAGATTCAACATGTTAAGTTCCCAAGTCATACCCGTCCCATAGACTAACACATGCGGGGTTGACGACCTGACAATCAATTAATGCAATTCAAAATTCAGGACTTGTCTATTTAAAACTAACATGCTTACGATTCCAACACACGCTACATGCCCCTCACAATATACTCTCCTCTCGGCTAATATTTGAACTAGCATGTAATGTGCTAGTATGTAACACTCATAACCAAATATGAAATTCTGCATTCATAAGCTTGTATAACAATCAAACCTCCACTATAAATGTAAACCTCCACTATAAATGTAACACGTCACATATCAAAAGGACTTTGGGTTTTGGGGTTAGGCTAAGGTAGGGGAAAATTTTTGGCTTTTTATTTTATGTGGCGAACAAATAACTACCAAACCGTGACAACTTATTTCTCAACACATAACAATCACACTTTCGGGTTGGTCTCTACCCAAAGCAATGTAACCTTATTCACAAAGACTTCCTTTTTGTTATTTTTTCTCTATTTTTTTCTCTCTCTTCTTTTTTTTTTCTTTTTTCTTTCTTCTCATAATTTTGTCATTCTCACGGTAGGTTAAAACACGATTCACAATAGGTGGACAAACGAAAGGTATGTAGGCTCAACGGGGCTACTAAGGGTAATGGTTGGGTTAACAATTGAACATAAACAAACACAAACACGAAGGGTACAAGGTGATCTTAATGCCTTTATCATTATGTTCATATGTCAACAAAACAATCTCGGAATGCATCAAATCATACAAGTTATAACACAGAATAACATATGGCCTGCCCTCAACAAATGAATTCACAATGTAAAGCATTCTATCAATTCTACAAGCTCAAAATCTCACCAAGAAAAGGAAAAATAGGTTACCGACATGTAGCATTTGCAATCTAAAGCATGTTACCTCTAAATAGACATCTCTTTTCAATACTTTTATCTAAAAACAATCGTCAGACCTACCCTCATGAAACTTAAAGGAACAACCATGACAAGGGACTATGTTAACTTACTACCGGTAATGAACCCATTAGTGATTGAAACTTTAGGTTTTCATAACTAACTAGCATGCATAAAGGGATGAAAATTTTTTAAAATTTTCAAATTTTCCAATTTTCATCGATTTCAATCACTTTCAATCTCTTCAAGCTTTCTTAACCAGTCCCCTTTCCGGGTCCTTACATCCCCACACTTGGGATACATTGTCCCCAATGTATGGTACTTTTAAAAACTAACCCAGGAATACCAACCAAACAACCCATGAGCGGCTAACTCATATCAAAACTAACAAACACATTCCCTAAACAAATAAAGTTTTACACCACCAATAACATAAACACACCAAACAAAGCAATAAAATTGTTTAAACAAAGTACAAGAAAGAGCACATGGACCCGAACAAGTCAGAGAGTGCATTCACTAATATGATGGACCAGGTGGCCCACCATAATAACCGCCAAGTGCTCGTAGAAAGCACTCATATCGAATATATTCGCCAAACCTCCTCCTTGCGGATCCTGCTATTGTGCTGATGATGAAGACTGAGCCTGCTGCTTGAAACTGGTACTCATACGGCGGTGGCTGGTATGGATATGAACTCTGAAAATGCGGCTCCGAATACTGCCACGACAACCACATCGAACCGTGCACCTGAGGCATAGGGTGTCGAGGCATACCTGGCTGATAGTGCGGCTCCTGGCTGCAATCCACATAGGGTGGACTCTCGACATACTATACCCCTTGGTAGTAGTCCATATGTCATCTGGTTTGGTTCTCATCGTAAGCCCTCATATTGAGTTCCATCTGCGAATCAATATGTCGTACCCGCTCTGTTCTCGACATATAATCCATCATCTCCCTATGTTGACTGTCTCACTCTATATCCTGCCTCAAGCCCTGATCATAAATGGCCCGCTAAGACATCTCCCAAGTGGCATAATCTGGTGGCTGCCTACTCGTAACAAATACCTGTGTTTCGTCATCAAACACACCCCAAGAATAGTCCGACTGTCTCGACTCTTCCGTCTGTCTACTCGGACCCTCACCCGTAGCTACACTAGCCTCTCTCCATAACCTCATCACTTGAATCCAAGTCATCCATGTCCCCCTGCTGTGGGGCTTGTTTGCCCCACTGAAGCACCTTCAACTTCACACCATCGCCATACTTTATCTTATGCTAAAGTTTGGTCTTCTTGTATGCAATCCATTTGCTCTTGCACATTAGCGATGGAGAATATCCCATGTGGTTTGATGTAGGGATACTCATTAGGTAATAACACCCCTTGTTTCTTTAACAGGGCACTTATCAAACGAACGTATTCTTCGCATTTATGCTTTGCCAGATCAACAACATTACCAACTGTCGGAAGGAGAGATGCGGCTGCCCAGTCATGAATGCATAGAGAACCGAAAGCTCCCATTTCTTGATCGCGACCCTATCACCAAGGCACAGGGCCACGTTCGATATCACCAAGCTCAAAATTACCCTCACAGGTGGCTTCACATTGTCCCGCTTCATATCAAGTCCTTTGTTCAACACAAACAACTCCGTATACATTTCACTCTATCCGACGATGTTCTTTTGGTCATTGAAGTAATCAATTTCGTTAACCAATTGATAGAAATTTTTAGCTTTTGAATCAAACTTCGCCACTTGCTTCAACGTGGCCAAAGACATCAAAGACAACTTTCCATTCACCATCCCCGTGAGTGTAGCTATTCTTGGACGGGTGGTGTAGTAAAGCGTATTATAAATTTATTAATATTTTGAGCCTATTTACGCATTAGTCAAGTTTTACATTGATAAAACATGATATTTAACTAACAGTAAAACACACACTTGGGCAAGTGCACCCATCGTGAGCGTAGTATAGTGTTGGTAAGATACCGAGATCGTCCAAGGATACAAGAGCTTTTAATACCGGTTTAGCGTCAACGTCTAATTGATCTAAATTTGGATAAAGTTTTGAAGCATAAAAATAAATAAAACAAAAGTAAATAAAATGAAATACAAATAGACAAGATAGAATCACTTGGATCCAACTTCTCTTTTATGTATCCTTTGATAATTTTCGCACTTTTGAACTTTTTAAGAGATTATCTTAGTTATAGTAGTAAGCCCTCTTTTGAAGGTGATGTTACCCTCAACCAAGTGGTTTGAGTCAGCAGGGATATAATCCCAAAGGGTCGGAATATTGGAAGACAATTAAATAAGTTATTAATGCGAAAAGTGATAGGCCCCTCTTTTGAAGGTGAGTTACCCTCGGCTAAGTGGTTTGAGTCAGCAAGGATAGAATCCCAAGAAGCGGTTTAAAGTATTAATAGTAGTTTACATATGAGGGGTTCAAGCTATTCGCACCCCCCCATCCAATACCCATAGAGCATTGAAGGAGGTCCTAGTAATCTTGAACCAAGTCTTCGCAGGATCTATACCCTGAACGAGACAAGAACTTTACCAAACCACCTTCTAACCCCCTTCCAAGTAGTTAACGCTCTTTATATAGACCGTAAATACACGAATGAGAAATCAATGACATCATTGTTGGGATCGAACCCTACAAAAGAACAGATGATAGAAAGCCAAAACAGGTATGCTCTATATGATCCAGAATAAACAGAGTTTAGATTTACTCCTTTCAAGACCAGCTACCAAATCGCTGCTAGTTCTAACAAATGCCTTATACGAAAGCTCTGCCAGTTGTAAAGTCTGCTGATTCACCAAACCTCTAATGGGTCAAAGGTCTGCTTAAAACTCAAAGGTCTGTTGGAAGTCAAAGGTCTGATCATCCTTTGAAGAACATCTGCCAATATTTCATCAGAGTTTATGCTTATCAGCGGTTAGGGTCATCAGTGCTTTGCTATCAGTGTTTAGGATAGGCAGTGGTTAGAGTTTGTTATTGTTGTTAGATGTCATTGTCAAGATGATGTCAGCATATACGATCAGTGGTTAGGTTAGTACTATCAATAGACAGTGCCTGTACTGTTATATCTAGCTTTTCACACTTATACTGTATTGTACAACTTTTCTGTGTGTAGCTCGGTCTGAGGGGGAGTTTAGTGATTCATACATGTAAGTTACTTTGTAATCATTTCAATATATTGAGTAATGAAAACATGTTATGATGAAAACTATTCTCTCGTTGATTGTGTTTTAAAGTTTTAACTGTTCTTCCGCTATAAAGTTCTTCATGATTTATCATCTTGATATCAATTTGGTTAAAATAATACAATCAATCCAAACTCTGATCCTAACAATTGGTATCAGAGCTTGGTCAGTCAAATTTGATCTAATCGTAAAATTTGACATAAGAAGATCAGCTCGATCTCATTGATATTGTGCTATTCTTAATTGTTGAAAACAGAGTCGCAATTGTGTAGAAATTCACGATTCAGTTGGTTCTATTGTTTGTGTTCGAGTCTATGTTGATTTCGGGGTTATCTGATGAAGAGGATCCATATCATTCTCATATGAGTGACTGAGATGAACTTTTAAATCACAAATTCTTCAAAAGAGCTGCTGGAAGTCTATCAGATCTAATTGATTCACATATCATGAAATTTTCTACGAGTTTTATAGTAGAAATTTCATGTTTATATCAGGTCTTGTATTGCTCTTCTGATCTTTTTTTGTTGAACATAATACACCTTGAGTTTTGCTTGCTTTTGATAGACAAAACTGAAATACCTGCCTGAAGTAGAACCCTATTTTTAGAAAGGGAAGATACTTCCTCTGAAAGTGAATCAAGAGGACTCTGGATGATAACCAGTTCAAATCAGATTCAAGTGTCATTGAAAACCTGTCCCTACAGACAAAATAGTTGCACCATCTGAGATATTCAACTTCTGCCAAAGCCTGTAAAGTATTTGTACACAAAGACGAGCATGTAAATGAAGCTTTGACTGAAAAAGGTTAAAATCTTATGTCATTGAAAAATCTCAGAAAGACATTTGAAATGGTCTGTCAAAACTAACCTTGCAAATTATCAAAAATTTTTATCAAACACATTGACACCAGACATCACTTTGTGAGGGATTGCTATGAAAAAGGTCTGAACTCTTTACAACATGTCCATACCAAGGATCAACTAGCAGATGTGTTGACAAAAGCACTTGATGCTTTCACATTTGACAACTTGATTTCTAGGCTTGGAATGCTAAACATGGATTAAAAACAAATTTTCTTGTGATCCATGTGTAAATAGCAATAAAATGTTTTTAGAAAATCAGAAATTCATCCTTAAAAATAGTTAAAATTGAATTATTCAATAAATTCTTAAAGTCTGTTCAAAGCTCTGATAGCCTAAAAACACTGTTGGATAGAAAAATCTATCCACTGATGTGAAACCTCTGATAGTATTAAACATTTGGTCACAACCACTGATAAGTTACTCTGTCAGTGGTTAGCCAAACAACTGTCTTCCATTGTCCAACAGAGGTTACACGTGGACAGATGTTATTCGAACAGTCGTTGCATCAGATGCCACGTCATCATCACTTTTTAAAAACCCTAAAACCCTATTTCGTCCACACACAGAGTTTTCACTTCTACTGTGCCATTTCAAAATTCTCAAAGCTATTTCTTCTGATAAAAAACGAAATCAACACAGGAACCACCGAAACACACTCTTACCATCAAAAATCCACATAATTAGCTCTGTACTCTTGAAAGACGAAGAAGAATACAGAGTTTCATGAAATTATTGATATATTGTCTTCTTCAAAGTACAAGGCTCTGTTAACCTGTAACCACCGATTTATCAAAATGCCCTTCGAGACTTTTGGGCAAATGCTAAGATTGAAAGTCTAAACCAGAAACCTTGGGAAATCACGTCAAAGTGGGAGGGATTTTGGTTCCAATAACCCCACAAACCATCTCAGAGGTTTTTCAGATGAACGATCTAGAAGGTAAAACTTCATTCCCTAAAAGTGAGTATCAAATTGTTTTGAAAAACAAAGGGTATACAGGAGATTTATCAAAAGCTACTATGAAAAAGGGAAAATTCCCTCCTCCTATGAAATTTTTGTTTCATACCCTGCTCACATGTGTTTCCAATAAAACCACTGGGTTTGATGAAATACCATAGAAAATTCATTACTTGGGGTATGCCATTTTGACTAAATCTGATTACAATTACTCCCAAGTATTATTTAATGATTTGGTAACTAATCTAGAAAATATGAAAAACAAAAGGGAAAATGATTTTCTGCTATTTCCCAGATTCACAAGTTATTATTTACAAGAGAAAATCCCAAAAGAAAGTGCACATGCTCTTGTTCAAGGTGTGCCTTTTCAAATAAACAGTTTATCATCTGAAACATATACTCGCCTTATGGCCAAAGAGTCAAAAGTTTCAAAAACATAAGCAGGGGAGTCTGAGCAAAATTTAGACGAGTCCACATCTGCTCCTCAGACCTCAGCTGCTGAGCCCACTGCTCTTGGTGACCACTGCAGTACAACCACTGTTGTGTAACCCACACCAAAAACCACTAAAAGGACCAAAAAGAAACCTTCAAAACCCACCAAACCTATAAAAAAGACCTTCTGGAAGATGAGATCCCAGAAGTTAATACGGTGACAACACAAAAGTCACATGAAACCACTGCTGCTACTTCCTCATAGCAGATGGTAGAAAGATCTCCACCCAAAACCACACTCCTCATGATTCCTCACAAAAGGAACATGTTATAAGCACAGGGATCCCACAACTGATAACATCACCCTCATTTGAGAGTATGTTAAAATGTCCATCTCCCAGGACAAACCTATTTCCACACCACTCTCCACATTTCAAATCACTACAACAACCACATCATTGTTTGAAGCCTTTGATAGTCAGTCACAAAAGGCCACTCTCACCAACACATCACTGAGAGCAAAACTTTCGAAATGGCTGTGTCTGATAAAAATCACCTGGTTATCCCACAAACAGTTGAGGAGGCTACATCACTTGGATTTCACAAAATCCTTGTTGATAGTTCAATTGGAGCAGCTACTACAGATGTTGAATCCTCTAATTTACATCTGGACAGTAGTTTCATATATAAGTCTCCTTTGAAGGCAACCACTGTTGAGGCTAACCAGGTAACCTCTGCTGCAGTGGGAAGACCTCAGTATCAAGAAAAAAGGGCATCTAAGGTTGAAGCAAGTGATAAATCACATGCTCATGACACCCTAGATAAAACTACCATCTCTCGTAAGTGCTCAGATGATCCTATTAACTTAGGAGATGAGCTAAAACATAAGGAATTGACGGATAAAGTCACAAAGATTGAGGCATCAGTGGGAGATATCAAAAATGTACTACAACAGATGTTACACTCTGCAAAAATCTCGGAACACTACTCAATCCTCTGCTCAAGCCACCAGAATTGCAACACAAGTGTATCCTTTGCTTCAACAACACATTCAGCATGCTAATCAGTTATATGATTTAAAAGTGCAGACATTCAAAGAAGAAGTTGAGGCAAGGTATAAAGACACACAGGAAGAGCTTAAAGTGATCAAGAGAATTCTCATTTCTGGCACTCCCCCTGCACCTATCTTTGAAAGAGTTGATGATGCCAAAAAGGGGGAGAAAAATAACTCTAAGTAAAATCTCTCAGTAACTTCTGCTGAAACATCTGTCAAAGAAAAGGAAAAGGGAGGTGATGAAACCCTGAAAATTCAAGCAGATGGTGAAGATACACAAATGAGGATCGATCAAAGTCATGTCAGGATAAAAGAGAAGGAGATGAAGAGTGCCACTGCTGGTACAAAAAGGCAAACCATTGACAATTCAATTATATTGCCTTCCTCATCTCAGCAACCACCTGTCACAGTTGCAGATGTTGATACTACTAAAAGTACAGTAGATGTTACGACAGCAGTGGTTTGCACAATGCCCCTGCACCAAAACTGGTATATGCTAGGAAAAGAAGAAGAATGGCTACAGGAAAAACTGATGACATATCATCTTCACTTGTTGTCCAAACAAATCCAAAACCAAAACCAGTTATCACCCATTCATCATCACAACAAATTAGCTTTGCTGAGTCACTCAAAGGTCAAAATACAAAAAGAAATATCCCTATGGAGACATCATATCCTTTAGAGTTGGCTGCAGTAAAAGGAGAGATGCTACAATTCTTTACAGAAGCTAATCCATCCAAAAGAACCTTCCCATCTCTTATGGCTATAGAAATCCCAAAACCATTGAGGATTATCTAAAACTAAAGACTAGACAAGCCAAAAACATAGAAAAGAAGAAAGCAAAGGGAAAGGTAATACTTACTTAACAAGATTGGAGCAGCATGAGCTAAGCAAAGTTAAGAAATTAGAAGAGTATGCAAAAGAGCTTAATGAGAAAATGACAAAAGAATCTCCAAAAGATGACCCTCAAAGGAAGCTAAGGGAAAATCTCATAAGATTTATCATGAAAGAAAAACCCTATCAAGCTGAGGAAGATAAATTTAAGGAGTGGTCCATCCCAGCTCTCAAACAAGAAGTAGATAGAATTGATAGGATGAAGAAAGACCCTCTAATAAGACAGAATGCACCAGATTGGAAAGATGTTAAGAACCTCAGTGCAGATCTGGTCTTAGAAACATCCATTCAAGCCCTCAACCAAAGGAAGAGGCAGTTGCTGATGGATAAGCAAGGTCAGCAAAGGGATGCTAACAAAAGTAAGCAGCCTATCACAAAGGAACCTTTGCCTGACTTGAATAAAGAACCATTGAAGCCTTTAGCTAAATCTGAAGATCTTTTTCAAAGGCTTTCAAAAAGTTCACCTTTTCAACTCTCATCACAAATAACTCATCTCCCAAGAAACCCATTGAACTCAAAAATACTAAAGTGGCTCTCTGATAAAAAGACCCATGTATTGACTTTGCTCAGGTCCAATGGGAAAGTTGTAAGTATATTAAGGAAGGATGCACTAAGCCTGGGTGTAGCTGACCTTCAAGATCTTTTGGAACTACAACTGTGCAGCGATGAGGATGATGAAGATTCCTTGAACTTTGAATCACTTTTCAAAGTACAAATCAGGGAAAAACTGATGAGACATAAAGATCATGAATAAAGAAGAGTTTTGGCATCGTCTGTTCTAGGGGGGATTGTTGGGATCGAACCCAACAAAAGAACAGATGATAGAAATCCAAAACAGGTCTGCTCTATATGATCCAGAATAAATAGAGTTTAGATTTACTCCTTTCAAAGACCAGCTACCAAACCGCTGCTAGTTCTAACAACTGCCTTATACCAAAGCTCTGCCAGTTGTAAAGTCTGCTGATTCACCAAACCTCTGATGGGTCAAAGGTTTGCTTATAAAGTCAATCAAAGGTCTGATCATCCTTTGAAGAACATCTGCCAATATTTCATCAGAGTTTATGCTTATCAGCGGTTAGAGTCATCAGTACTTTGCTATCAGTGTTTAGGATAGGCAATGGTTAGAGTTTGTTATTGTTGTTAGATGTCATTGTCAAGATGATGTCAGCATAGACGATCCGTGGCTAGGTTAGTACTATAAATAGACAGTGCTTGTACTGTTCTATCTAGTTTTTCACACTTACACTGTATTGTACAACTTTTCTGTGTGTAGCTCGGTCTTAGGGGGAGTTTAGTGATTCATACATGTAAGTTACTTTGTAATCATTTCAATCTATTGAGTAATGAAAACATGTTATGATGAAAACTATTCTCTCGTTGATTGTGTTTTAAAGTTTTAGTTGTTCTTCCGCTGTAAAGTTCTTCATGATTTTTCATCTTATTATCAATTTGGTTAAAACAATACAATCAATCCAAACTCAGATCCTAACAATCATGAAGAAATGGTTAGGAAAATTCACTTTCAACATAAGAAACAAGTTATTAAAGTCATTAATACATACCCAATTAAAAATTGCCGAACGATTAAAAACTAAAAGTAATACATAAAAGATTAGACTTCACCAAGTGATGTAAGGAATTTAGCCAAGAATGGCCTTTGTTTGACAAGAACCCTTACAATCAATCTTGGATCCCGAGACTACTACAAACTCTAAAGATGATTGATGGATGATGGTGGTCGGTGTTGGTATTGTAGTGGTGGTGGAGTGGTGGCAAAGTGAGAGAGAAGTTGTTTGTCAAGGGATTCATTTGAAGTGAATCAAGCACCCCTATTTATAACCTAAACAGTAGCCCGGCCACGGCCCCATGTCCAGCGGGCACGACCCGTGGCCAGTTCCTTCTCTTCCTTCATTAAATGCAGCTGTCAGTAGAGGGCCCCACGCAACCCTGTGTCCTGTGGGCATGACCCCGTGGTCAACTCTTCACTGTACTATCTGGATTCTGCGAATCTGTTAGCTAACCACGCCCCATGTTGAGCTGAGCACAGTCCCGTGGTGGGGGTAGAAGCTTCTGCAGAATTTGTCTTTAAGTGCATTGGCTGGCCACGGCCCATGCCCAACTGGGCAAGGCCCCGTGGCCAGACTCTGTCTTCTTGTTTTTTACTTTGGGGTGCTGCTGAGGGGTCGGGTAGGTCATGTTATTCCTTCTTTTCGTAGTTGTGTTGGTTTTAGCTGCTTATTTGTTTCTTTTGTTCTTTTAAGCTCTTTTTATCCTGTAAATACAAAAGGAACAAAGAAACGTGCTTTTTCCAACATTGGTACTAAAAAGGGTTAGTTTTATGCCTCATTTGATGTAATTTATATGTTGCATTTCGTACACATCGGCGGGTCATTACCATCATCCTTCTTTAAGGTGCTCAACCACGCCATAACGCTCTTCATATACACCTCTCCCTTATCGTCACCACGAAAATTCACCACCTCCTCCCAACCAAGTGCTACAAACTTTTCGTATAATCCCAAAGCCTTGAGATCAGGTTTGTAGATGATCTTCTCAAAACAAGTATTATCCTTAACCGAATGATCATCCCCCATCTTTGCGTAAAACAATTCAGACTAATATGCTGCCGGTTGGTTGCTGAGAGGACCCGTGGTCCAATTCGGTCTGTACGGCACATCACCGTGGCCATATTGAGGCTCTTGTACCTCTTGCTGAACCTCATCCATAACTTGCTCTTTGATCTCTACCCCCATACCTCTTCGTCTCTTTGGTTGTCTCGGCACGGGTGCCGATCCGCAACCGTCTCTTTCCCTGCACTTTGTCTAACCATCTGCACACAATCAACACAAAAAAACAACACCCGTAAGTACACTTCAGTTCACCAAAGCAATCAAGAACAAGTGTGCCACCCCATGAACCTCCCCACACTTGTTCTATGTTATGGCTAACTTGTTTACCCGTGATATCATAACCCAACAGGTTCAATTCGCTAACTTCATTAACAAAATCAGAATTATTGTCAATTTATGCCCGTGAAATAAGTTTCTTGCAACACCCCATAACCATAACATTCCCTAAGCTGACATGCATATCCCAACCCTCTTTATAATGCAACAATCAATATGAATTCACAGGCTCATAACTCAACACCTACTTACTTAGACATTACATAACTAAACAAGCGTTGGTTAAGCATACATCGAACAAACCGTACCTTGGATTCATCAATTAAAAGCAAAGTTGGGTGAAATTTCATACCTTTTTCGCTTAGAATGCTTAGAAAACACTTAAATTGCTTGGATTTGAAGTTTAAGCAAAACAACCCAAATTTGAGATTCTAGGGTTCTTCGTGCTCGACGTGATTCATCAACTTCTGTGCGTTTTCGGAGGAAACCGAGGTTGGGGTTGTGTTCCTCTTGAAAAATTAAGTGGAATAGGCTATTGAATCACTTGATTTAGTTAAGAAACGAGAAGATTGGAGATGGAGGTGGCTATGGAGGTTTTTGGAGTTATGAGGAAGAAGATGAAGATGAAGATGATAATAGGTTTGTGGTGAAAGAGAAAGGTGAAATCTGACATAAGAAGGTAGGGTACAAGTCTTATTTGGTTAAGATTCCGGTTTTAACATAAAATTCGGGTTTTATTTGACCTAACCCAGAACCCACTCGCTGTCGCTGAACTGGCCGTAACCTACGGTCAAGGACCGTAGGTTATGGTCCTGATTCGCTGTTTGAACCGAACCCCCCCCCCCCCCACAGTAACCTACGGTCTCCAACCGTAGGCTATGATGTACCTTTTTCAGATTTTTTTTGAATGTGGTTTCAAAAGATTAGTTTCAACACACGACATTTTACGAGTAGTTAAATTTATGACAAGTCAATAACTCGTTACTCGCCTGCTCCACTCCCCTTAAAAAGTTTGTGTCGAGGAGTTAGATCTGAAACATACACAGGCGTCTTCAAATTCCCCACACTTACTCAATGATGTGGGTGTGCTTACAAAACATCTTTTTTAACCGTTAAACATCACAACAATTCAAGACACAAACACAGAGAAAAGAATATGTACCTGCATCCGGGTTGCCTCCCGGTAGCGCTAAGTTTTAGTCTTCAGCCAGACTTCTCATGACCCTTAGACGGTCATATATTCCGGTGAGCTTGCAAGGAAACTCACCTCATCCATGGATTTAATGTTCAAATCCTCCGCATCCAAGTACGATTTCACTCGATGCTCGTTCACCACTTGTTTTCTTTGGTCCTTAGAGTCTTCAATTTCCACATGTCCAAATTTCCCAACACGTGTAATAATAAACGGACCTGTCCATTTGCTCCTCAACTTACCTAGAAACAGTTTAAGATGTGAATTAAACAACCATACTCGTTGACCTATCGCGAAAACTTGACGCCTCAACTTCGCATTGTGCATTGCCTTCATCTTGTCTTTATAGGCAGCCGCGGTATCATACGCCTCATTGCGTAACTCCTCAAGCTCGGTCAACTTCAACAACCTGTGGACACCTACAACAGAATAATCAGTGTTGACCTGTTTAACAGCCCATAATGCACGATGTACGATTTCCATGGGCAAGTGACAACCTTTCCTGTACACCAATCGATAGGGTGTAGTGCCAGTAGGAGTTTTATAGGCAGTGTGATAAGCCCATAAGGCATCATCCAATTTGGTTGACCAATCCTTAAGGTCAGTTCGCACTGTCTTTTGCAAAATTTCTTTAATTTGCCTATTAGACACTTCAACCTGTCCGCTCCTTTGTGGATGATATGGTGTAGCAATTCGATGGTCCTGCAAAACCGGAGCAATCTGCAAACACTAAATTTTTTTAGTGAGATCCCCCATCACTGATGATCACACGGGGAATCCCAAAACGTGAATAGATGTTCCATTGAACGAACTTGCAGACAACAACATGGTCATTGGTCTTAGTGGCGATTGCTTCAACCCACTTTGTAACCTAATCAACCGCCACTAAGATGTATAAGTTACCATTCGAATTCGGAAACGGTCCAATGAAATCTATCCCCTACACATCAATTATGTCCACAACCAAGTTTGGCTGCAAAAGCATTTCATCCCTTTTGAAATCCCACCCACTTTTTGGAAATTAGTACAATGTTTAGCATATTCAAAAGCATCTTTAAATAATGTAGGCCAATAAAGACCACATCCAAGGACTCCATGGCTTGTCTTTTGACCGCTAAAATGGCCAGCCCATGCTAATGAGTGGGCATGCTGCAATACTTCCAAGAATTTCATCTCAGGAACACATCTTCGGATGATCTGATCAGCACCAATTCTAAACAAATCTGGCTCGTCCCAGATATAATTCTTCATTTGTGTCAGGAACTGCTGCTTCCTACGCTTTTTCCATGCATCTGGCACCATACCTGAAACAAGATAATTAGCAAAATTAGCATACCACGGTCCAATATTAACAGACATTATAAATTCATCGAGGAACTGCTTGTGATCTTGGGTGTGACATCCTCTACTCCTGAAGGTAGTCGTGAGATGGTCAATAACCACATTCTCACACCCTTTCTTGTCTCTGATCTCCAGATCAAACTCATGCAGTAGTAGGATCCACCGAATCAGCCTCGGTTTGGCATCCTTCTTCTCAATCAAGTACCTAACTGCATTATGATCAGAATACACAATTACCTTGCTTCCCCAGATATATGACCAGAATTTGTCTAACGCCTAGACAACTGCAAGCAACTCTTTCTCCGTTGTGGTGTAATTAAGTTGAGCATCAGAGAGAGTTTTGCTTGCGTAGTAGATAACAACCGCTTCTTATCTACTATTTGGCCAAGTACAACCCCGATAGCAAAATTGCTTGCATCACACATTATTTCAAACGGTTTGGTCCAATCAGGTGATTGCAAGATCAGGGCTTGTACTAGTTGTTCCTTCAATACATTAAACACTTTAAGACACTCAACATCAAATTCAAAAGGAACATCTTTCAAAAGTAGATTACATAGTGGTTTAGTTATGACGCTAGATCCCTTTATCAACCTACGATAAAACCCGGTGTGTCCTAAGAAGGAACGGGCGCCCTTCACATTTGTAGGGTGAGGCAGTGTAGAAATTACTTTGATTTTGGCCCTATCAACCTCAATCCCCTTGCTAGACACAACATGTCCTAACACTATGCCCTCTTGAACCATGAAATGGGTCTTTTCCCAACTAAGCACTAAGTTCGTTTGGACACATCATTCTAAAACCCTAGACAGTTCATTCAAACAAGTATCAAATGACGACCCAAAGACTGAAAAATCGTCCATAAAGAGTTCTAGGGCGTCCCCGACCATGTCTGGGAATATACTCATCATGCACCTTTGGAATGTGGTTGGGGCATTGCACAACCCGAATGGCATTCTCCTGAATGCGAAGGTGCCATACAGGCATGTGAATGTAGTCTTTTCTTGGTGATCGGGGTGTATGGCAATCGGCATGTGAATGTAGTCTTTTCAATGATCTGATCGATGAAGGGTAAAGGAAAGTGATCCTTCGACGTGGCGGCATTTAAGTTCCTATAATCAATACATACCCGCCACCCAGTTGTCACACCCCAATTTCCACATAGATCACGGTGGGCCCGGTGGGGAGTATCGTGACATAAGATTGATATCATCATAGTCAATATATACAGAATAACACAACGGATATCAATTTGTGATATAATATTAGTAGGATATCAAACATATGTGTGGTTTATAGTTTAAGACCATACTATGCACCACACATATGTTTGATATCCTACTGATATTATCACAAATTTAATATTTTTCCAGAAAGTTTATGATCATAACATCAGATTACATGCAAGTTCCTTTTATAAGTCACATAATGACCGAAACGCCCTTATGAGGCATAGTTTCATTTTAAAACCTTAACGGGCATATAAATTGATATCCTACTGATATCATAGCTTATTTAAAATATAATGGCATATGGAACTTGTCCATGGCTCATCTGGTTACCCGGTAACACTTATGTGCGTACGGTTAAGCTTATGTAACTAGTTTACGTAATTTAACCAAAACGGGTTTAACCATATCATTTTATTTCAAATTCCAGAATGTAAATAGTTTACCTATATTATACAAGTCTTAGTACTTGTCGGGTTTAAACTACATTCTATTCTGGTCATTGCTTAATCTAGCGTATCGTATCGTATTCATTAATTTAAGCTAGCCGGTCCGAGTCTGTGACTTAAATAGGACCCGTTAGCATTCTAATTGGTTATTAATACCATCACTCTAGACTAGAGCGTTCTAGTATTCTACCTAAACTTATCTATTGATTAATTGGCTGAGTTAATAAAACTTTGAAGTGCTAGCTCAGGTAAATACTCTTAACCTATTTTCCCTATACGGGCACAGGATACGGTATAATATTACCGCTTGGTCGGGTATGGGATCACTTAACTAGATTTTGGTTATAAAATCTTCCTAACCCGTTTTAATTTGTATTGTTTGATAACTTAAACATTAGGGGGTTAACCCAACCGTGTCTTGGAATCCTTGGCTCATTTAAATTACTAATGGCCACGACTTAAGCACGAGGTGTAGGCATACACCTGACAGATGCTAACGCTAAATTATTTTTATATACTCCTTGTGAGTTTTTAAGTGGCATTTCGGTTAATTATGTTGTTCGGTTTTTGCACCGGACCCCATATGTATTGAAAGACCTGTAAAAATGTATACAAGATCATTTTGAATTGTCTCAAGTTATTCATAAAATATGCCTTGTGCACTTAAAACAAATTTTGAAAAGATTTTCAAAATGTGTCGGTTATTTGTATTTACCAGTGTAAATTGACGTATTTTCAAAAGACTAAGCTACAGGTACAACACATAAATAGGCTGAGAGCTACTCAGTATCGACATAAGAGGATCTTGCAAGTCCTTAGTTGTGCCTATAGTCTGTTGAACATCATTTGGACATTTTACGATCCACCTGTGGATTTTATTACGAACCGTCTGTATATGTACTTTTGAACTTTGAACATTTCAGTTTGTAATAGTAATTTAACTCCAAGACTTCCGCTGTGTTATTATGTGTATATTGACTATGACGATATCAATATTACGTCACGATACTCCCCACCGGGATCTATGTGGAAATCGAGGTGTGACAGGTTGGTATCAGAGTAGACATTCGAGTGAATTAAACACTAGCCTTTTGTGTTTAATCTCGAACATACACAATAGCACATTCCTTAGACTTCCGATTCTAGGATTTGACCTAGGATTACTCATTTCATTATTTTATCATCATTGTTTTGTTTTGTTTTAACTTGTTTTTGGAGCAGGAAAATGACGTCAAGAGTTCGTGGAAGGGGTGGTAAAGGCAAAGGTCCAAAGAGGGGTGGACCGTCAATGCAAGGGCCTTCTCATTTACCTAGTCCAAATCCTTATGAGGGGTCAGGAGATTCCTCTTCACCGTGGGAACCTGTGAGACACTCCATCTCCCACGAATACTTGCCACCAAATTCTCAAAACTCCCCACCCAGGCCCATCGGGAATTGTGTTGGAAATCGGGGTGTGACACCAGTTACCGGCTGAGTGGCTATTTGCTCACCATTATCGCCCTTGACGATTTGAATTCCTGCTTTCTTGGGTACGGTTTGGGTTGGACTCACCCATGCACTGTCTGAAATGGGATAGATGATCCCAACGTCCAACCACTTGATGACTTCTTTCTTCACCACCTCTCGCATGTTAGGATTAAGGCGCCTCTGTGTGTCTCGTGCAAGCTTTGCATCTGCATCAGTTATTATCTTATGCATAACAATATAGGGGCTTATACCTTTTAAATCCGCGAGATTCCACCCAAACAGTCTCCCGGTTGGGTAACGTACCTTGCGATCCTCGGGACAATCGCAATTGAGGAAGGTGTTCTCCATTTCCTCAAACCAGTGGAGGAGAGCAGTGACACCTTCGGTCCCTTCATACTTTGGGGGCGCAAGACTTGAAGTGTTTGTAGGAGCACTTCTTGGAGGGAGGGTTGTCGACGTTCTAGTCTTCTTGATTGGGAGGGTTGATGGGGTTTGCAGTGAGAGCTTGCTGGACTTGAATTACGATGTCAAGAAGCACCGCGGCCATTTGTTTTGCAATTTGGGTGGCCAAGCGTTCGTTTGACCTTCCTGACTTTCTACCTCCACGTAGTTGCCTAGCCGACATCTACAGGAACATACATAGGAAGATTGTGAGTTTAAGAAGTTCGCAGGTGTCATGTGACGTTAAAAATAATAAAATAACATAATCATAAATAATGCAACTACATCCATAGGATGTCTTGGGTTTGCTCATGTTTGGACCTCCAATGTCCCCCATACCATCGCCTGTGTAGTCATGTGGGCCCCCACAACTATTGGCTCAGTAGGATTCACATTGGTGTTGGCGGTTTAACACTCGCATCACCCGAATGAAAACCATGAAATATGTTTGCGAGATGTATGGTCGGAGGGTGTCCAGGTATAGACACAATGACAACTCAAAGTGGGGTTAGCTCACACGACGTTTGGTATAGCATGCTTTGGCCTAATAGGTCCTTCGTACTCTCATCATTAGTCCCCAGGTAGGCGAACTGGTCCTTTATTTTGGATTTATACGAATGCCAAGCCTAGACAGGACGTTCCGACTACCGGTACTCGTACCCTTCCAGTTACTACATGCCCGTCATGAGAACTCACTTTGATGTGATTTGAAAATACAAAAATCGTTGCAAAAATCATAGGAATTGTGAGGTGTGTGCTCTCATGGATATGATATGTTATGAGGATATGATTCATGATGAGCATTGTATAATAATATGTACTTATGAACATGCTTGCATAACATTGAATGTAACAATAAACATAAAGCATATAAACATCATGAATTTTGCATGTAACACACAAACAATTTAAAAATTCTAATCAACTATAGTATAGGCTCTAAGGGTCTAATAACCTATCCTATATCCCTATAGTCATGACTCTGATACCAATCTGTCACACCCCGACCCGCAGCGGAATAAGAGTCGGGGCATAATTGGGTTATCACCAAAGCTCATGATGTTTACTAAAATGTTTCATATTTATTAAATTCAAATTACAACTTCAATATTCCAAACAAGTCCATACAATTACAAGGAAAAAGTAACTAAATAAACAATCCAAAGCCTAAACTGATTTATTCTTCTAGGCCGTCCTATATGTTTCTTGCTGCAACTGGATCACTTGTATCATGTGTAAAAATGGGGGTTTTTGGGTCAACAAAAGTTGGCGAGTGAACCTTGTTAGAAAAACATTTATTATTGATTTCTTGTTGTATTTAATATGGAAAAATTTTGCAATAATCATATGTGAGCAAACGTAAATAAACGAACAATAACAAACCACCTTGCATGAGTATATGACATGAATGATAATGTATATGTTGGCAACGTCACGTTCCGCTCATAGGTAATGGGGAAACGGACGAGCCTATGATGATGTATGTGAGATCAAGGCTCAATCAAACGGAGCCGATCGTATGTTGGCAACGCCACGTTCCGCTCATAGGTAATGGGGAACGGTTCCGCTCATAGGTAATGGGGAACAGACGAGCCTATGATGATGTATGTACTGAAAATGATAAATTTAATCTAAACATTAACCACACAAACAATTTATACACATTGGATACACATTTGATCATGGATATGATGGATGCACAAGTGTTTAAATGTAATAAATATTAAGCGACACATGATACACCCCAAAATGTGATTAAAATGGGGAATTTGTAGAGATTCACTCACATTGGGTGCGTTCGTTTGATGATGTTGAATGCGCACGAGTTTTAGGATTTGATCGACGAGAAAAGACTATCCTAAAATAATAACGAAATGGTATGGTAAATAAGTGGATTTTATTAACAATTTAATAGGATTTTTAGATTTATTTTTGTGAGGTTAAGGTCATTTTCTAACTTTAAAAATATTATTTTTAAGTATTTTTAATTGATTTTTAAATTAAATAAATAAATAAAAATATAAAAAAAAGTTGACTTTTTGTTGACCGTTGACCGGTCCGTTGACCGGTCGGACAGTGACTTATGTGTGCGCTGGGTGAGGCTCGAACCCGAGACCTCTCGTACGCGTGCACGCAGCTCTACCAACTGAGCTACGTGTCTAACCCGAAATATTCTATGTTTTAATTATATATATATACTAATTAAATGTTTAATTTATTTGGTTTTATATTAAAAGAATTTAAATGGTTGAACCGGTTGCAGGGAAACCGGATCGAACTCGGGTCCTTTGGTTTGTAAGCGCACAGCCCAACCAGTTGGGCTGTGTGTCTTATCTGTTAAACTTACAGTTTAAATTAATCTTAAAAACATCCTGGGACCTACTCTGATTCAGTTTAAAAAAAATTGGTTTTAATTCGGAAAGTCGGTGTGTTGCAAGATTCGAACTCGTGACGTTTGTTTTGTTTGCGCACGCAGTCCACCGCTGGACTGTGTGTCTAACCCGTTTGATTATGTGATTTTAATTATACTTATACTTATTTCTGACTTCGTCTTCTTCGTTTACAAACACCCAGATCAGAGAGTTCCGACTGTTTTGTTTAACTTGATTATCAAAACTTATAATCAGTTGAAATGTAATAGTAAACGGGATTATAGAACAGAGTGTACCAAAACAGCGTGTTTAATTCAGGTTTCCGGCAAGGGGGCGTCGGCTCTGATTGGCGATCTCCGTCTGAGTGAACTAATCGACAGTTTTGATCAATGAGTTTTGCAATTAAGGTACTAAACAAGGATTATCAAAAGGTTTAGATGTTCGTACCAATTCACAGCGTGATTTCGGAAATTTCCAGAGATTTTCCGGCGAGTGCAGATTATCCGGCAACGTCGTCTAGGATTGATTCTGGTTGATGGATTGAAGTTAGTATAAGTCTAACAATGGATTGAAAACGAAAGAGTCGAGAAATTTACCGATTTGATGTATGTCTCGGTTTTCCGACGAAAGTCCGACAATACAGAATATTTCCGGCGAGTGAAATTTCTTTGAGAATTTGTGCGATTTTGAGCGAAAAGATTACCAGAGACTTGGGTGTGCATTTATAGGGAAGAATCGTGATGAATTGAGTCCGAATTGAGTCTTGATTCATGGTCAAGGCTTTCTCCGGCGGTTATGACTGAGATCGCAGAATTTGACATCGGTTAAAACCGATGTCGATGTTAATACATGCGTTTAGTCAAAAGAAACCGTCGGAGTCACGCGAAATCGTCGAGATTTCCGGTGACTGTGGATTGGGCGCGCGGATTCACTGGGTTTGATTTAGAGTTTCAACATAAATGTTATTTGTTTTGATACTTATCACAAATGAGTCAAGTGGCGGAGTGGTTGAGTGTTGTTTGCTTCATCCGACTGACCCGGGTTCGAACCCCGGCAGCCTCCTTTCTTTTTTATTTAATTTATTTTTACTTTTTAAGCATTATAGTTTTTAAATTCTAAAATGTTTATTGATTATGTATTGTTTAAAATTACAATTAATCATAAATACGCAACGAATTTTATAACTTGATATTCGATTAATAAACGAAGCGGGTTTTGGAAAAACCCGTTCTTCGACGGATGTTACAAAAATCGTATTGGTCATACAAACTTCCCGGGAGAATGCTCACACTAGCTCCCAGATCCAACAACACCCGGTTCATTTTAAAAATCTCCCACTTGAATAGGAATTAGAGGCGTTCCTGGATCTTGTAACTTAGGTGGGAGCACTCCATTTAAAACGGCACTGATCCTTACAGTTAAATCTATTTGTTTAGGTACTTTATGTTTTCGTTTTTGAGTGCACATGTCTTTCAGATATTTGGCGTAAGCCGGAACCTGTTTGATTGCATCAATTAAGAGTAGATTGATTTTAACTTGTTTAATACCTCCCAGATTTCCTCTGGTTGAGGTCCCCTTTTATTGATAATACTTTTGTTACCCGAATTCTTCAAGGCGTCCGAAAGGGAGGTGGAATTAATTCCCATTCCTTAGCCTTGGTCGGTTCAATGAATGTAGTACAAGTATAACAATTATGTTTATTATCAATTTTAATCTCATTCGATTCTAACTCATCGCCACTCTCACCATCTTCCCCTGATCCTCCACTACACCATCAACACATTGTGGTGGAGTGTCGACCCTGTTATACATTTTAACACTACGTAAAGTACTTACCTGGGCAACCTGGATCCTTTTTCTGATGTGCGGGGTTTGTTGTTGTATTGCTCGGCAACCTCTCATTACTCTGCTTCAACCCCTTCATCTCACTTGCGAGTTGACCCATTTGAGTAGTTAGCGACTGAATGGCCTTATCTCGCACCTCATCCTTCTATGCTCTCACCTCATCCATCTGAGTCCGCTTCTGCATATCTTGTTGAATGGACTTCAACATTTCCATCATATCATTGTTTTCCAGAGGTGTTAGAAGATCCAGTTGGTCTGCTTTGATTATTATGATAACCCCTTTGAAAATTATTCTGGAAGCGGTTCTGATTGAAATTCCGTTCACCACCCGACTTAATGTTATCTTGAAAACCCGGATTGCTTTGATTGTTTGCATTCCTGTAGCTAAAGGCCGGGTAATTCCGAAGGCCCAGATGGTATGTATTGGAATTCATGTTGAAATTCCTAACACCGCCTCCACCTCCTTTCACGTAATTAACATCTTCAACATTACCAACTATACTAGGGCACTTATCTGCAATGTGCCCAATATCCCCACAATGTCCAAAAACCAGATATTACCCATTATTAACATCCAGTGCATTCTCCACCGCTCTCACAGTCGAATGACGAGTGCTCCTCGAGATTGACTTTCCGTTTCGATGTTCTTGCATTCCTTTCCAAATATTCCCAATCGACATGTTCGTAGTTAGTACCGAACGTCCCATTCGATGTCGAGCTCAAATCCCGTGCATCTTCGTCTGTCAACCCGTCTTGAAATGCATTAAGGAGTTCCCATAGCTGAATACCGTGATGCGGACAATTTTTAAGCATCATCTTGACCGATTGAACGCTTCGTGGAAAAGTTCACCGGGTTGTTGTCGGAAACCCCATATGTCTTTCCTAGCGTTATTCATACGCAGAGGAGTGTAGAATTCATCTAAGAAGAGTTGCTGCATCTCAGGCCATGTGAATATCGAGGCGGATGGTAACGAATGAAACCATTGTTTTGCTTTGTCTTCAAGTGTGAATTGGAAAATTACCAATTTCACATCATCCGCCGAAAAACCTTGACCTCCGATCATGTTGCAACGTGCATCATATGCGGCAATATGCAAATATGGCTCTTCATGTGCCAAGCCATGATACTTAGGCAAGCTCGATATTGATTGTGCTCGAACTTCAAACGACCTACCTCCTTGTAATTGCGGAATCACAACCGGTGATGGGTTGTTAGCTATGGCAGGTTTGAAGTGACTCTCAACTCCCCTCACTGGTCCCCGATCATATCTCGTGGGAATACCCTCCAGTTGATTAACCGGTGGAACCAAATTCCTAGGAAGAGGCCTTTGCTGACCCGGTATCGGATTCACTAGAGCTGGCAATGGAATTATTAATAGGTCTTCTCGGAATAGGTTGTTGGTTGATCGGATCAAGTTGTTGGAATTGCTGTTGTGGCAACGGTATTTGTTGTACTTGTGGCATTTCATTAACCGGTTGCTGATTGACTTGATTGGGTGCATGTACTGGCTGTTGATATCTTTGCACCTCAAAAATTTCCCCATATTATGCCCTTCTTGAATTCCTAAACCCATCATCTGTGATCATATTAATTACCCCCGTAACCTTCATATCCTTCATATCATCCCCATAATCCATCATGCCCTCTGTTGATTGAACATAGAAGTTCTAGTAGAATAATGTTGTGGTTGTTGTGAGGGTTGGTATTATATATGTTGCGTTGGAGGAGGAGGGTTAGTAGCTAAGTTAGAAGGCCCGGTTTGATCGGTTGGGAAAATTGTCGTCTGTGACAATCCTCACATATGGTGAGGAATACTGGATGTTTGATGTTTGAGTAGGTTTGGTTGGGAAAAGGTTGGGTTACTTAGGTTGGGAAACGGTGGTGGTGGTATTGGTGGCATTTGTGTAGTAGCGGGTTGGGTGGTTTGTGATTGTGGTTCGGGTGGTATCGTTGTGTTCGGTGCTGGCTGGGTAGGTGTTGGTGAGAACTGGGTTTGCTGAGATGGAGTGACAGGTTGGGTTACGAGACTACCTGGGTTTTCCATTGTTTTTGGATGATGTTATTGGTGATTGCAGAATTCTGTTTTCTCGGTGCACGACTCTAGTTCGCCGAACAGTCCTCTCGATTTCTGGGTAAAAAACTAAAGCCGAAGACTTCCCGGATTTCCGAGTATGAAGCATGCACGTATGAGATCACCTGCACAACACAAACAAATGAAACCTCACGTAATTCCGAACAACAGAAAACAAAATGGAACTATTTTCTGTTTTTTTTCTTTTTATCTATTTTCAACTAAAAAAACTTAACCTAAACACTTTGCGCACGCCTCCCCGACAACGGCGCCATTTGATGTCTATCGTGAAGAACATGCAAAAACCGAAATAAACTATATAGATAGAGTAAGTCGGATATCGATCCAGAGGAGGATTGTGGAAAGTGTGTAATGTTTAGTATCAATTAACTTCTATTGAAAAAGTAAATTCAAATGGTGGTTTGATTGTGTATCTAAATTAACAACTAAAAGTTGGGATTTAAATCAATAGAAGAAAGATTGGTTCCTCCAGATTTCAGGTTTAACAATTAGATTCAATTATGTGTCTAATCAAACACTTACATAGACATAAGTGTTTTAACCTAATTAACCAATTGTGATAATCAAAGACTAAGTACTCTGGTCAATACATGAGGGTAGGTTATCTAATGACTACCAATCACAATTACCAACCTAATCACATAGCAAATATATCCCGATTACTAGAACTCTATATTAAAAACCGAAATAAACTATATAGATAGAGTAAGTCGGATATCGATCCAGATGAGGATTGTGGAAAGTGTGTAATGTTTAGTATCATTAACTTCTATTGAAAAAGTAAATTCAAATGGTGGTTTGATTGTGTATCTAAATTAACAACTAAAAGTTTGGGATTTAAATCAATAGAAGGAAGAATGGTTCATCCAGATTTCAGGTTTAACAATTAGATTCAATTATGTGTTTAATCGAAACACTTACATAGACATAAGTGTTTTAACCTAATTAACCCATTGTGATAATCAAAGACTAAGTACTCCGGTCAATACATGAGGGTAGGTTATCTAATGACTACCAATCACAATTACCAACCCTAATCACATAGCAAATATATCCCGATTACTAGAACTCTCAGGAATTGAATGATCAAATATTAAAGTTTAAATAAAATGCTATCGATTACAATTGATCAATCAAATCAAATGTGAAAAGCATCAAATGCTTAGATCACCCAGTCAAACGTTTGTCACAAAACACATAAAATCATCTAACTTACAAAAACCCTCCATCCGGATGAAACCAAAAGAGTTTACCCGCTCATCTCACAAGTGAAATCTTCGAAAGCTTGATCAAAGGATGAATTCATGATCGCAGTTGATGATTCGGTAGGATGAATGATGGATTAGAGTGAAAGATGCAAATTTTATGCCCTAGAGTGCCTTGGTTCGTCCTTGGAGATGATGATCATCATTAGCATGAGAAACAAACCCTAATATACCCACTTAGCTCCTTATGCGCGTTTTTTCGTCAATTGAACCGTAAGTTACGTTCTGGAACCGTAACCTACGGTCCCGAATCCTTGTTCCACTTAATGAAGCTCACCGTAACCTACGGTGGTGGACCATTGGTTACGGTCCACAAATGCTGGCTATTCTTTCCTCAAAACAAACCCACCGTAACCTATGGTACCCTACGGTGGGAATTCCTCCTCCTTGCTCTTCACTCAATACAACTTCCAATAAATGACAATTTAGTCCCTGTACTTTATTTCTTCGTATTTCTCACATGTTCAAGCCATAACCAACTTTCCATTAAGTACCAAATGGCCCCTGAACTTGTATCTTCTTATTCCTTGTACCCTCTAGTCGTTTCCTTAACCGAACAAGCTCCAAATCATTCCCGTAAACTGCAAATACCATCCTTGAGCATTCCTCTTCATCTCTAACAATCGTAATACCTCTGAATTACATGTTTAACCTGCAATTCAATGAATACTCGTAATTATACTATTCAATGCATATAAACACATTAAACACATACAAAACTAATGTTATAGGCACATTTAAGCTCGGGTTTCATCCCCTCCATCAGTATTCGACCACATATCATTAGACGTGGCAATTTCTCCCATTAATGGGTAAACGGGTTGATTCATGTCATACTTTTGAGTCTGATTGATCAAATACGTAGATGTTGAAAACAATTAGCTTAAATAAAAATAGTTAAATGGGTCAGACGGGTAGAAAGTCACCTGAAGTGTATTAGAATAATGATACATTTGTGGAGGTATTGTAATATTTTACACTTTTTAATTACCCATTATGATCTGATCCCATTTTTACGTATTATTCAACCAGCCCATTTTGTCAGCCTTACCATGATTTTTTTTCACCGAACAACTCAACTTCTTTCATCAATCAAACCATGCACCTTTCTCTCCAGTTTGCTACATATGAAAAGGTGATTTAGATGTGTAAATGTGTCGACATGATGATTTAATTTATCTTTAATCTTACTATATGTATTATTATTCCCAGTATTATTCTTATGGTGACATATACTACCTTCTATTTTTCATGAATCTTGATTTGGATGCTACAAGGGTAAATGTATATCAGCCGAACCAAATTTCAACCTTTTCATGACTTCTGGTTCTAGTGATAATCAGAAATATTTTTTCAAACAAAAGGTAAATTAATTGTTAACCACACAAGAATGTCATTATTAATTGACTTCTATAAACTTTTTTTTTCTAATTTTGGTTTTGGCAAGAATATTAGCAATGTTTTTGTGTTTATTACTAATTTTGATCATAAGTAGCTTACTAGATCATCTATAAAAATGATTTTGTTATATGGCTAAAGAGCAGATAATTGGTGATTTAAAGAAATTGCTAATCACACATTAACTATTACATAGGGATTTATGTGCTTTTGTTGTAACTTTGTATTAGTGTTTTGTTTTTTCGTAGGTAGTGATGGATTTTAATACGTAAGGAAAGAAATCTTCCCTAGTAGGAAACCCGTTTCGTTGCAAAATCCTGACAAAGGATAATCAACTAGTTCAAGACGCGTTGTGTCTTCTGGATCGAACTGGTTAAAGCATTGCTCGTAAGTGATGCCATATGTGCTCCTTGGGTCGATGAAGATGTAATCATTGTGATAGTGACCTAGAACTCTGGTGATGACGACGGGTCGTGTGACGCGAGGGCCCCCGCATACCACAAGAAAAATGACTTGCTGTACGCGCCACGAATCATTCTTTGGGCATTTCCCATGATTCTTCGCATTGCGCTTCGGTCCGCCACTGACCATGTACGTAACTAGCTGACGTATCTTCCTATTAGGTCCTTCGTCTGTGCGTTGGATTTGTCTCATTTCCTTTCGCATGTTCTTGATTAATTTTGTTAGCTTCCTACTCTTTAAAGCTTTCTCTATCTCCTGGCGCAAGCTGATGTAATCGTCTGTCAGATGTCCAGTGTCTTTATGATAATCACAATACAAATTAGCGTCTTGGCACTTTATGTTTCTCATCAGATGTGCTGGTTTAAACTGATGATTCTTCGTTGTAAGAACCTCCAAAGGTGTCTTAGTCAACGGAGTCCAATGCTTCTCTCTATTCTCGTTCTTAACGGCTTTCTTGTACCCTAATCTATTGATTGTCACGTGAGCATCATCACCCTGGTGGGGCTTCTCATCATAATTGTTTTACAGTTTGAATTCCAGCTAGAGTTCTTTCCTTTCTTGTTGCGTCGATTGTGTTCTTGCGTATGCCTGCTCGAATAGTGCTCGCTTGAGTAATGACTCGTTTTTGCCCCTGTCAATGTTTTTTTTTCTTTGGCGGCTGCCATCACCTTATCCCACTCCTCGGGCATTCCGTCCTTCCCTGTTATATTCTGGATTAGACTATCTGTTGGACCTACAAAAGAACAGCTGATATCTAAGAGCTATAACATGATCCACTGATCAAGAAATACGAAAAAGATAGAACAAAACTCTCCCCAAAGATAGTGAATCTTGAAAACCTATTCAGAACATTTGTTCAAGAGCTTAGCTAACAATTGATGAAGAGTTGGAACCGTTGTTCAGGAATACAACAAGTGTTGCAAGCCAGGACTTGTTTGTTGAATGTCAAAGCCCTGATCAAGCCAAGGTCTATTGAAGAAGACTAAACATTTGTTAGGCCAAACAGATGTTTGGACAACTGCAACAATGGTTAGCTTAGACAGTGTTTATTCAATGTAACAGTACTTATTTTGTCAGTGTTTTAGTATAACCTAGATCAGATGATAAGATTGCTCAGATGTTTGTAAACATCTAAGAATCTATTATGTTAGAAATGTTAGATGTCACTATCAGGGCGACGTTAGTTGATCCTACAACAAAGCATTCGTGCTTAGTATAAATAGATCACACATATTAGTGATCTATTAATCACAAACCGTCACATTTTCTCATGTACGAACTTATTTGTTTGTGTGATCAGTTGAGGGTGAGTTTGTAGAGTCGATCGAGTTGTAAAACTTTTGAATCATTAATATTCATTTGAAAAGAATTCCTTGATGATAACTCCAGTTTGCGAATACTATTGTGATAATCAATAATTGTTTGCAAACCAAGAAACCCAGTTTCTAACACTATCATAGCGTACCGCGTGAGTGAAGTGTGCACGCATCAGGTCTTCGATGACATTCCTGATTTCTAGGATCTTTTGTTGAATCGGGTGATGTATTCTTCAAGGCGTTCATTCTCTCTTCTCAAGATATTCTTCACCTCAGACGTGTCGCGCTTGTGACGTTGTTGCTGGCTAAAATGAGCGAGGAACTTCTGCTCTAAGTTTGGCCATGACTTCAGCTTACCTATAGAGAGGTTGTCGAACCAGGCGCACGCCGCGCCTGTAAGGGTTTGAACAACGAGATGGAACCACATTGGCATGGTTCATCCACCCACCAGACCAACACTCGTAAAAACCTCAATATGATCATCTAGGTCAGTCAGCCCATTAAACTTAGCCTTCTCTACTGGTGCCAAAGCAATTTCCCGAATGAACTTCAACTACTCCGCCGCTGCTGCTGGCTTGTAGACTAGGCTATAATCATGTCCGGCCGACGGTTTGTAAGTTGCGCGTGCCCGTGGCTTGTATGCTTCATGATTTCTTGGGAGGAGGCTAAATAAAGGTGAGTTTTCGCATTCATGGTACACTGGATCTGAATCACCAGTATATGTATCCCAATCTTCGTTCATGCTGCGCGGGCCTAGCCGGCTGCTCACCGGTGTTCGTCGGTGAGTCTAGGTATACTGGTGGTCATAATATCTTCCTGTATCTGCGCGCGTCTCTCACGTGGTGTGGTCACTTTGTCGTCGTGGTGACGACGTCCTGTGATGCTGGCTTCTATCTGTTCGCTTCAATGGTACATATGAGGGTGTGCGTTCTTGATGAGGAGAATTCTAATTTAATTGCCTAGGCACTAGCGTCGCCGCTGGCATGTGTTGCGCTTGAGCTTGAGCCGAAGTTTGATGCGCACACATCTGTGCGTAAATGGCATTCAGAGTTGCCTGACTTTTGACGAACCATGAGGCTGGAGTCTCCCCCTCTGGTAATAGTGATGTCAGTGGCGCTGATGGACCAGCGACATGGTTAGTTAGGGTCACGTTGTGGGTGGTACGAGTACCACTTGCATGCATGCCTCCAACCTCTGTGTACTCTTCCTCGGCGTACTCATTGGTGGTTTTGGACGTGCGCATTGTCTGGCACCGGGCCCGACTGAGAATGGAAACTGAGAGGAAATAAAGGAATACCTTGATCTACCATGAGATCGGGGAAGGTAAAACAGAAAGAAGATGAAAAGTGATTATAAAAAATCAGTAGGTGCTAATGAAGAAACACCAAGTTAATCCGAAGGTTAACTTGTGGATTTAGTCTCGTCAAATAAAGGTTAATCTTCTTTCTTTCTCGATTGATTGTTGTGAGATCTTGAAAAAACAAGACAGCACCGTGAAGCTCGTTACAAGGAGGAGATTTGGTGGTTTTCCTTGTAACCACCCTCCTACGTGAGAATAAGAACTTGCTTTGAGGATAAAAAAGTGTGTGTATTAAGTGAGAGAACAAGAGAATGACGCTTAAACCTGGAGCTGAAGTCCTCTATTTATAGCCGAACAACGTTGTGAAGGAGATGGGCCTTGGGCCTGACGTTAACAATAAGGGATATCCTGCTTGTCTCCTTAAACACGACCATTAGTGCTTGCAAGCGAAAAAGGGAGTTGGCGCACGTTAAATCGATCCACGTGGCCTGGTAGTTATCCTTGTTTTCGGGCCAGTCATCAGCGTTTAAATGGAGATCGTGGAGCAGTGGTCTGCGCATGGGGATTGGTGACACGTCAGTGTCCTTGTCTACTTCATGTCTCCTGTACGATTGCTCATCGGGAGGCATTGTTGGACACAGCCTGGTGGGCGCCTATTGGCCACCCGCTCCGACGTTCTTACTAATTGTACTATATGAGTTGTCTCTTGCTGGCAACTTGATGATTGTGTTGCTTAAGCTTGCGCCACTTGACTGGGACTGGCTTAAGCACGAAATACATCTTATTTGGGTATGGTTCCTTACGCGTGGCCTAAGTTTGCATTATGTAGTCGACGCAGGGTTTAGGACCATACCCTTCAATTTGTCACACCAATAACTCTTGGTATCGTTTTCTTTTGGCGTCATTACGTTTGGTTTATGATTAACTAAAAACAAGACCCATTTTAAGGTTCATTTTAAACCCTCACGTTATCTATATTTGAGTTTCTTGCATGTGTTCACAATTATCCGACATTAGTACTGCTAATATTTCCTTTGCATATTTTTATCAAAAAAATGCTTTGTTTACTACATTAATATTGCACGTAATGGCCATATATCTTTTTTATAACTTTCATGATACATTTATTTGAAAAACTTCTAATGATAAAACAACTGGAAATAACTTCATGATACAAGAAATATTATAACTTTATAACACGAATCAAACTTCTTAATAGGCTTCAAGTTTTCCTTTGAGTAAGGAATCCTGATTATTACGGGCGTACATATGTAAGAAACAATTACACACTTCATTTTGCATTACAAATGTTCATGATCAAGATTTTTCTTGCACTGATTTTAGTGGTGGCGGGCACGGTACTGGTGGCGGAGGGGGTGGTGGACATGGTTTTTCAACTGGTGGTGGCTTTGTAGTTGGTGGAGGATGCACTACTGGTGGGTGAGGTGGAGGTTTTGGGGTTGGTGGTGGAGGATATACTATTGGTGGGTGAGGTGGAGGTTTAGTGGTTGGTGGTGGAGGATATACGATTGGTGGATGAGGTGGTGGTGATGGTTTTATCACCGGTGGTGGCGGTGGTGGTGATGCGTAGTGTGGAAAAATTGGTGGAAAATTCACCGGTGGTACAGGGTGAATAGGTGGAAATGTTATAGGTGGTATTACAACCGGTGGAGGCGGTTCAACAATGGGTGGATGGACAAAGGGTGGTTTCACAATTGGCGGATCCACGAATCAAACTTCTTAATAGGCTTCAAGTTTTCCTTTGAGTAAGGAATCCTGATTATTACGGGCGTACATATGTAAGAAACAATTACACACTTCATTTTGCATTACAAATGTTCATGATCAAGATTTTTCTTGCACTGATTTTAGTGGTGGCGGGCACGGTACTGGTGGCGGAGGGGGTGGTGGACATGGTTTTTCAACTGGTGGTGGCTTTGTAGTTGGTGGAGGATGCACTACTGGTGGGTGAGGTGGAGGTTTTGGGGTTGGTGGTGGAGGATATACTATTGGTGGGTGAGGTGGAGGTTTAGTGGTTGGTGGTGGAGGATATACGATTGGTGGATGAGGTGGTGGTGATGGTTTTATCACCGGTGGTGGCGGTGGTGGTGATGCGTAGTGTGGAAAAATTGGTGGAAAATTCACCGGTGGTACAGGGTGAATAGGTGGAAATGTTATAGGTGGTATTACAACCGGTGGAGGCGGTTCAACAATGGGTGGATGGACAAAGGGTGGTTTCACAATTGGCGGATGAACAAATGGTGGTTTAACTACGGGTAAATGGCGGTTTTGGAACATAAGGCGGTTTAACTATTGGTGGATGTACCAAGGGTGGTTTTCCAACAGGTGGATGTACCAATGGCGGCTTTGGAACATAGGGTGGTTTAACTATTGGTGGTTTTGGAATATAAGGCGGTTCAACAACAGGTAAATATACATAAGGTGGTTTAACAATTGGTGGATGTACTACGGGTGGTTTTGGAATATCGGTTTAACAATTGGTGGATGTACGACGGGTGGTTTTGGAAAATAAGGGGGTTTAACGATGGGCGGATGGACATAAGGTGGTTTAACTGTGGGTGGAGTGGTGGTTGGTGGTTGGTGGTTTTGGAACATATGGAGGTGATGATTTTGGGGGTGGTTTGACAACAATTGGTGGGAAGTGTGGTGGCAATTGTGGTGGTTTAGTAGGTGGAGATGGTGGTTCACATGTTGGACAAGCAGTTGATATGATAAGGGTATCGAGGTTTATAAGTAAAACTGCAAAAATAGCCCATTGAAGCTTTCCCATATTGGGCAAGAGTGTGTTGAGTGATTACTTGAAGGAAGGTTTCAAGCTTTTTTATACCTGCATGATCACTTCATGATTGAAATATATTCAATGAAGTTTGACCATTATAGTGTGTAAGCGATAATGATTTATCATATATCAAGAATAAGATATTCCTACGTCCATACACTTGTTTCAATCTTATAAATTGATAATATATAAAATATAAAAATTGTATTATGCATCGTTCTGTTCTTCAATGAAGTGTTGGATCCTCTCAAGTTAAGTGGTCCTAAATAATAAGATAATTTTTAAACTTCTCATATATAATTTATCTAATGAAACTCTTAGTTATTTATATCATTTTTAATTTACAAACACAATTCAGAAAGATGGAAATGAATATGGTAACAAGTTTAGATAAATATTACAAAATTAAAAACTAAACAGAATAAAGAAAGAAGAAGAATAATTAAGGTCATGTGTTTTAGATATTCCCTGAAATAGAACACTGAAAATAGTATGTATGTAACATGCATACTATTTGCTGAAAGATTTTGTGGGTGTAATCTTTGTTATCATGTGTTTTTCTGTCTTTAGACTTAGCTTTGTTTTGTAGTCATATCAAAATAAAAATTGACGATCATTTGATTGTATTCAACGAAAACTATCAAACTGAATTAAGTAAAATACAACTGAAACGGTTTAATATATAGACGATTTATCTACATTACGTGCATATCAAGTTAACGCTTTTTTTTAACGGCCAATGAATCTCAAAATGGGTTACTGGGGAAATTCACCATATCGGGATACACTCGCCTTCCGAACCGAGGAAAACCCTCACCTAAGGCCGAAGCCCGTGAACACTCGCCCGAAGGCACGACAGTGCGGCGAGGTAAAACCTGCTCAGTTCAAGGATCGAAATAGCGATCACCACCTACTCGCCTAGTCTCTCATCATCACCAGGTGCCGCAGAAACTAAATGCTGAGGGCAGGATTTGAACATGGGTCACTTGAAACACCATATCTCTCCCTTACCACTCCACCTCACGCTTTCTATTATACAATCATTTATATGTGCGTATGTGATACAATAAAAGACTCAAGCAGTTTATTAAGCATATTGACTTCTTACTTCTAAACATTTTTAATGTTCATTTACTCACCTATGTAGGAGTTTAATCTAGTTTTTTTCAATAGTTAAGATGGAGAGGGTGGTAAAATCATAAACAATATAGAACAACAAATGACTACAAGAAATTAGAATCCAAACGAATTAGGATTTATCAAATATATACTGATTTGAATGATCCCTTGTGAGAGTTGTGAAGATAACTGAAGATTGAATTCGAAGTTAATACAATAACAGACGTGGACAACAAATTAAAATTGTGAAGTGAATGAGAGACGGAAATGCGAAGAACAATAGAATTTGGTTTATAGTGCAGGATTCAAATGAAAAGAATTTTTTTGTAAAAAAAAAATCAATCAATAGAAATGTTTTATTTGATATGTGCATTTAATGTTATTGGAAAAAAAATATAAGTAAATTTACAATTTTAATTAATTTATTGTATTCTTTTAAATTAGTTAACTAAATAAACTTATAACTCATTTATAAAATATTTTCCTTCAAGACAACCTAATTTAGGTTGAAGAAAAACTTTGAATATGTATAGAATAAATTTCGATATGTGTAGAATGTATATTACGATAAATTTTGATAGGTGTAGAATAAATTTTAAATTGTGTAGGATAAAATGCTTTTTACCTAATTAATAAGAGATAAAATAATTAACGAGAGAACTTATAAACAAGGGCAGAGTCCATGGGTGTTTTGTGGGTTCCCGAGAATCCCCTCGATTTGAAAAAAAAAATAGGAAAATTTAGTGAAAACCTTATATGATTTGTAAAATTCGTAAGAATCAACCAAAAGAAGTCATGCGTAAAACAAATCATAGATCACTGGTTATAAGTTATTTATAGTTTACTATTATGTCATTTATTCTCACATTAAGTTTCTCTCACACGGTCTTCCATAGATTTAGGCTATTGGTGTGGGGCTTGTGGATTGTTGATTTGCGCTTTGACTAATCACTGGTTTAATAATAAATCATTTAATTTATAAAAATAATATGCCCTCTTCTTTTGCTCATCACCCTATGTTTTTTTGTGTTTAGGAAGGTGATGACGGGGGTAGCTCAAACCTCAATAAAATGGTTTTTGCACGTTAACACTTGAAAGGTTAAAGGGTTCGTATCCCGCCAACTCGGGTGAACAGTATGTGAACAGCAAAAAGCATGTAAACAGTGGCCCATCAACTCACTGGTTACTTGTCCAAGTCTCTCAGCCGAAAAGAAGAAACATGTGCACAGAGAGCATCCCATTAACCGCAGGTCAAAAGCCTTCCACTCCTAAAAGGGTAAGTCCCCTACTACAGTAATGGTTCACCAGTCAAAGGTTTCCCTTTTGGGAAGATCCTTCTCCTATATAAGACACAACAAGCAGCCATGGAAGAACACACCAGATCAGTGGAGACTAGACCATACTCTCTGATCTCCTCTTCTCTCCCTTAGAAAACTTGCTTCTTGCATGTCTCTTTCTTACATCCTAAACAACGCGGCTCCACTAAGCATCAACATCCTTGACTGAATTCTCTTCGGTCTTGGATCCTTAGTGAACAACAACAACAAAAGAACTAGTGAACCTCTCTCTACGTCTCGCAAACGTAGGGTGACCCCACGACCTGCTTTAGGCTAATCTGAACCCTTGAAGCCTTTTAGCCTAACCAGTCTATCCACTATCCTTGGTCTTGTATTTGTTATAGCAACAAGTTGGCGCCCACCGTGGGGCTACGCCGCTTATTCTTCTAAAAAGACCAGTAGTGTAGCTCCATATTCTTCAAGATCAGCATGTCAGGAAACGAATCTCCGGGAGAAGTTAATCAAGTACCACGTACTTTAACGTCCACCGTTAGTCCAACCTCACCGGTTGTGACAACCCCACTCTCCACCCCTGGAGATACTTCTGCCGGAATCTCTTTCCCTGAGTTCTTCCAAACGCCAACTCCTTCCCGTTCTGGGGTTCCTTCCCCACAAATCGGCACCTCGAGTGCCCCAGAACGTGTCGACTTAACCCCTGAAGGAGTGGCAAGAAATTTCTTGCGGTTGAGGACTCTCCTCAACCAGCACGTAAGTCAAGAACGAGAAAAAGGGGTCAGAATAAGGTTGGATTATGACGAGCCAGACCCGTCTTTATCGCCGGGACCACCACCTCCACCTTTCAGCAATTCACAACCCATGGCCTCTGGCCATGAAGCTGGTCCAAGCACAGTACACCAACCTTTTAACCCTACCTCTTATTCTTATGGAAGGCCTAACCCGACAGCCTTCCCCATATTCACCTTTCAACCGGTCATGACTAGTGCACCAGTTGGGCATGAGACCACCTTCGAGCAGCTATGGCAGTCTCAAGTAACAAGTGTTCCCCCTCCGGTAGCCTCCACATGGGAACAAGCATTGGCTACTTTGCCTCTGGCACGAGGCACTGTTATAAATGCCGCCATGGGAATGCCTTGTGCTGCATAGCCAGAAAGCCTTCAAGGCTTTAACCTCATGCCCTAGATGATGGCTCAAATGATGGCATATTTTCCTTGGTCTCAGCTCATCAACCGAGTATTGAGTACTCACCAAGGAATGACAAGTCAGAGTCTTGCTACCAGGGCAGAAGAAGACTTTGTAAAACCTTACAAGCCCAGCAACCTGTCGTGCTTTTCCCAACAAATCGCCGACTACGACTTTCCAAACAAAGATTAAAATGCCATCTCATATAAAGACATATGACGGAACCGAGGATCCAGAAGATCACCTACTGATCTTCACCGGCGCGGCCAGAATCGAAAAATGGTCCAACACTGAGTGTTGCCTCATGTTCATGCAAACTCTTGTTGGATCCGCCAGGATATGGTTCAACGACCTACCCGCCAAAAGCGTTCGAAGCTTCGATGACCTTAGCAAAAGGTTCTTGGCCAATTTTTCACAGCAAAGGAGATACGTCAAAGACGCCACTGTGATTTTCCAAATAAAACAAAGGGACGAGGAAAGATTTCGAGAATTTATTAAGAGATACAAAAAAGAAGGTCTCACCTACGTAGGTGCAGACGAAAAAATGAAGGTAGCTGGTTTTATGAACGCTATCACCTCCAAATATCTCACAAGAGACTTCAACAAGAGCCTACACAAGACTCTTGAAGAAGCCCTTGAAAGGGCTGAAGCACATATACGAGGAGAGGAAGCCGTGGATATCAAGGAACAAAGGAAACGGGCACCTAGCTGGCGAGGTAGCAGCCCAAGCAGAAAAAGAGGAAACTTTGGTCACTACGATAAACGGTTCAAGGGTTCAGACTCCCGGAAACCTGAACCCCGGAACCCTCCTAGCAGAGAAAGGACTGTCAATTTCACAACCCTGACCAAAACCGCTCAAGAAATCCTAGCGACTGAGGAAATCAAGCACAGCTTCCGACCCCCAAGACCTTTACCCAAAAGCAAGAAAAACGAAAACTCCACTCAATACTGCGAGTTCCACGAGGAAAAAGGTCACCACAGAAACGATTGTTTTCAACTCAAGAAAAGAATCGAAGAAGCCGTTAAGTCTGGGGAATTGGCTCATCTAGTGAAAGGAGTCAGGGACAAAATGGCTGAAGGAAAAAACAAAGAAGTAAACATGGTAAATATCGATCAAGGAGTTTCTCGCAAAAAGCAACGCTTGGAGGCTTGGGAGCTTCAATGTGTCTGCTTCCCACCACCTCAGGGAAACCTACTTTCAAACCCCCTGGTTGTCGAAGCAATTGTGGGAACAAGTAAGACAAGCAAAGCCTACATTGACACAGGGGCGGCTGCCAAGATCATGTTTGAAAAGTTCCTCAAATGTCTCACTGAGGAGGAACGTTCAAGGCTTCAACCCTCTGGGTCATCTATAAAAGGTATCATTGACATACCCCTCAAGCCTTTATGCCAGCTAACCCTTGATGTCTGTTTCAGTGAAGGCCAGATGGAAAGAACCAGGCCACTTACCTTTGTGGTTATCGACATCCCTTCCAACTATGATGTTATCATAGGAAGGCCAGGTCAATGTGCATTTGGTATGGCCGTCTCAGTCGGCCAAGGCACTGTTAAGTTTCCCATCAAAAGAGGGATTGCAACCCTTCAACCAACTCAGGAAACTTACATGGTTGTAGGGGAAAGTTCAAGAAATAAAGATAACGAAGGATTGATCATAAACCCCAAGTATCCTGAACAAAGGATAAGGGTTAACATGAACTTATCCCAAGAAACTTTATCATACCTTGAAAAGTTGCTCATACACTATACCGATGTCTTCGCTTGGTGCCCGGAAGACATGACGGGTATCCCTTAAAGCATTGCTGAACATGAGTTGAGAATACCACCAGATGTCAAGCCTGTGGTCCAAAAGAAATAGAGTCTAGCTCCTGAACGAAGCCTGGCAGCATGCCAATAAGTTGAAAAGCTTGTTCTCGCTGGAATCCTTCGAGAAGTAAAGTACCAATCATGGATTGCCAACCCTGTTATGGTTCGAAAGCCCGACAAGTCTTGGAGGATGTGTATCCACTTCAAAGATTTGAATAAAGCATGTCCAAAGGATTGTTATCCTTTGCCAGAAATTGACCTCAAAGTCGACTCTCTTACTGGTTATCCTTTTAAGTGTTTCCTCGATGCTTACAAAGGATATCACCAAATCCTCATGAAAGAAGAATATGAAGAAAAAACCGTGTTTCACACAGACAAGGGTATTTTATTTGCTATCAAAAGATGCCTTTTGGCCTAAGGAATGCCGGTGCAACCTACCAACGCCTAATTGACAAAGCATTCGCCAGTCAAATTGGAAAAAAAACATGGAAGCTTACGTCGATGATTTAGTGATAAAAAGCAAAACCGAGTATCAAATGCTCGACGACGTTCAAGAAACCTTCCAAAATCTGAGAAAAATCAACATGAAGCTCAACCCGGTAAAATGTTCATTCGGGTTTGAGGAAGGCAAATTTCTGGGGCATATTGTGGGGAAGCAAAATATAAAAGCCAATCCAAACAAGGTCAAAGTTGTTTTGGAAAAAAATACTCACAAAGCAAAAAAGAAGTTGAGAGTCTAAACGGAAGGCTTGCAGCCCTGAAGCGTTTTACCTCCAAGCTAGCTGAAGTCTCTCCCATTTTTCAAAACACTCAAGGGGTGTGCAAACAAAAAAGACTTTAGATGGATGGAAGGAGCAGAAGAAGCTTTTAACCAGATGAAGCAACACTTAGCTTCACTCCCGACCATAGCAGCCCCAGAAACGGGAGAAACAATCTTTTTCTACCTCTCAGCTGCTGAAGAAGCCATAAGCACGGTCTTAACTATCAAACGAGACAAAGTTCAGGTACCCGTTTATTTCTTCAGTAAAACGCAAAAACTGGCTGAGATCAAATATCCTCCTTTGGAAAAACTTGCTTTAGCCCTAGTCCAAACGGCTAGAAGGCTTAGAAGGTACTTTCAAGCACACCCAATACAAGTGGTCACCAACCAACCCATCAAAAGTGTGCTTGAAAAACCAGAAAATTCAGGACGATTAGCCAAATGGGCTGTGGAACTAGGTGAACATAACATCACTTATGTCCCCAGAAAAGCTATCAAAGCCCAAGTCCTGGCAGATTTTATCGTAGAAATACCAAAGAAAGAAATCACTGAAGTTAATGTCACAGCCACTGAACCCTTTGACCCTGAAGCCTGGAAGCTTTTTACCGATGGGGCTTCCAGAATTGAAGGGTCAGGGGCTGGGCTCATTTTAATCAGCCCTGAAGGTTTAGAGTTTACATACACTCTTTGACTTGAATTTCAGACCGCTAACAACGAAGCTGAATACAAGGCGCTGATCGCTGGTTTAAAGATAGCCAAAGAAATGAAGGTTCAAAGGTTTCAAGTCTTCACGGACTCGTTGCTCGTTTCAAGTCAAGTCAACGATAGCTATGTAGCAAAAGAACACAACATGAAAAAGTATCAGGAGAAGTCAAAAGAGTTGAGCAAACTTGCATCCCTCACGTTTGCTCATCTTACCAAAAAAGTGGTGGTTGAAGTGTTTAAAACCTCTTCCATCAAAGAATTAGAGGTTCAAGACGTGATCACTGACGAAGGCCCTAATTGGATGACTCATATTGAAAATTTTCTCAAACATGGTGAATTACCCATTGATCCGATAGAGGCCGAAAGGGTTCGAGTAAAGTCCAGATAATACGTGTTGCAAGGGGAAAACCTTTTCAAGAAAGGATACCTTGCACCGTTGCTGAGATGTGTTGGCCCTGAGCAAAGCCAATATTTAGTTAAAGAGGTTCACGAGGGAATATGTGGAGCTCATTTTGGACCAAGATCAGTGGTTGCTAAATTGATGAATCTCGGGTATTTTTGGCCCTCTATGCATCGAGATGCCGCCGAGCAACTAAGAAAGTGTGAAGCTTGTCAAATACATGCACCGGTTCCCAAGAGCCCCAAGCACGATCTTGTTCCCATCACTTCAGCCTAGCCAATCCACAAATAGGGAATGGATATCGTTGGACCATTCCGACAGGCCAAGGGTGGAGTGAAGTTTTTATTAGTAGTCGTGGACTACTTTACCAAGTGGCCCAAAGTCAAGCCACTCGCAAAGATAACAGGGAAACAAGTTATCGACTTTGTTTGGGAAAACATCATATGTCGCTTCGGGTTGCCAGGAGTCCTGGTCACAGATAACGGGAAGCAATTCGCTGAAAAGCCTTTCAGCACATGGTGCAAGGAATTCATAATAACCCAAGTCTTTATCTCGGTCGCATACCCATAACCCAATGGTCAAGTCGAAAGAACCAATCGCAGCATAGTTGAAGGTATCAAGAACCGACTAGGAAAACACGAAAGCAATTGGCTCGAAAACTCCCAAACGTTCTATGGGCGATAAGAACAACAGAAAAAACAAGCCATAAAAGAACACCATACAGCTTGGTATTTGGCTCAGAAGCTGTAATTCCAGCGGAGATTGGAGTTGTGACTCAAAGAACACTCAACATGGACCTTGAAACAAACAACAAAGAGACCATGTTGAACTTACAACTCCTCGAAGAAATTCGTGATCAGGCCGCCATTCAGGAAGCCAAATACAAACAAAAAATGGAAGCCTACTACAATGCAAGAGTAAAACATGAACGTTTCAAACCAGGGGATCTCGTGCTTATAAATAACGAGGCTAGCAAAAAAGAAAACCAAGGAAAACTTGGCCCGAAATGGGAGGGGCCATACACAATCCTTGAGGCCCACAAAGGAGGATCCTACAAGTTGGCTGCCGCAGAAGGCAAAAAGCTTCCCAGGCACTGGAAGGGCCAAACCCTTAAAAGGTTCCATGTCTAGACAAAAAATTAGAATGTATTTCAGGAGTTGTATAATCTCCCCTTTTGTAAACGAAAAACCTCTTGAATGAATGATGAAGCTTTTATCATAACTTGTCTTAACTATCCTATAATCAGGTTGAGAACCTTGCAAAAAACTCCATGGCAAGGGCCATGTAAGGGGATGAGCTCCCAGGCCACATCGCTCAATAGGTTCAAGGGTTAAATGAACCTATATAAGGGGTGAGTTCCTATATCAATTCAACTCCATGAGACTTAGAAAATTTTTTCAACAAACTAGTCTCATAGACGGGTCTGAACAACCTACATCAACTGTTCCTTAAACTTTAGAAGAAAGTTTATGAAATACACATACACTAAGTAGTAATATAAAGGATAGACAACATGTGCTTTTTACCTAATGAAGCCTTGAAGCCAAAGTGACTGCAGCACTAAATCTTCTTAAGGAAAATTAGATAAACAGACACATAAAACAAACAAGACAAGTATCATTATAACATGAACGACAAAGATACAAAACATCAAGTAAAACGATGCATAAACATAAAAGGCCTTAAGGGCCATAACCTAAATATTATTCATACAGCCACCAAGGCTAATAAGGAAACCACAAGGGTTCCCATCAAATTGTTCAAACGGCCACCAAGGCCAACCACAACCACAAAGCAGAAACCTTAAGGGTTTCTGCAAAACTTAAAATTATTCAAAAAAAGACATAAATAACATAACATTGTTTAAGATGCTAAGAGCTACGAATGAGTTTTAAAGTTTTCACTTGGCATCACTAACCACAGACTTTGAGGTACCGGCTTCATCGCCTTTTGTCTTCTTGGTCTTCCTCTTCTTCTTTTTACCCTCTTCAGTTGCCGTCCCCGAGGCTTCAAGGCTTGGATCCTTCAAGCCTCATCAACACATTTCAAGCATGTACCATCAAGCAAGTCCCCAGATCCCAAAACAAAAGAGACGACACTTTGAGCAAACTTGCATCCCTCACGTTTGCTCATCTTACCAAAAAAGTGTTGGTTGAAGTGTTGAAAACCTCTTCCATCCAAGAATTAGAGGTTCAAGACGTGATCACTAAAGAAGGCCCTAATTGGATGACTTCTATTGAAAATTTTCTCAAACATCGTGAATTACCCATTGATCCGATAGAGGCCGAAAGGGTTCGAGTAAAGTCCAGACAATACGTGTTGCAAGGGGAAACCCTTTTCAATAAAGGATACCTTGCACCGTTGCTGAGATGTGTTGGCCCTGAGCAAAGCCAATATTTAGTCAAAGAGATTCACGAGGGAATATGTGGAGCTCATTTTGGACCAAGATCAGTGGTTGCTAAATTGATGAATCTCGGGTATTTTTGGCCCTCTATGCATCGAGATGCCGCCGAGCAACTAAGAAAGTGTGAAGCTTGTCAAATACATGCACCGGTTCCCAAGAGCCCCAAGCACGATCTTGTTCCCATCACTTCAGCCTAGCCATTCCACAAATAGGGAATGGATATCGTTGGACCATTCCCACAGGCCAAGGGTGGAGTGAAGTTTTTATTAGTAGCCGTGGACTACTTTACCAAGTGGCCCAAAGTCAAGCCACTCGCAAAGATAATAGGGAAACAAGTTATCGACTTTGTTTGGGAAAACATCATATGTCACTTCTGGTTGCCAGGAGTCCTGGTCACAGATAACGGGAAGCAATTCGCTGAAAAACCTTTCAGCACATGGTGCAAGGAATTCAGAATAACCCAAGTCTTTAGCTCGGTCGCATACCCACAATCCAATGGTCAAGTCGAAAGAACCAATCGCAGCATAGTTGAAGGTATCAAGAACCGACTAGGAAAACACGAAAGCAATTGGCTCGAAGAACTCCCAAACGTTCTATGGGCGATAAGAACAACAGAAAAAAAAGCCATAAAAGAACACCATACAGCTTGGTATTTGGCTCAGAAGCTGTAATTCCAGCGGAGATTGGAGTTGTGACTCAAAGAACACTCAACATGGACCTCGAAACAAACAACAAAGAGACCATGTTGAACTTACAACTCCTCGAAGAAATTCGTGATCAGGCCGCCATTCAGGAAGCCAAATACAAACAAAAAATGAGAGCCTACTACAATGCAAGAGTAAGACATGAACATTTCAAACCAGGGGATCTCGTGCTTCGAAATAACGAGGCTAGCAAAAAAGAAAACCAAGGAAAACTTGGCCCGAAATGGGAGGGGCCATACACAATCCTTGAGGCCCACAAAGGAGGATCCTACAAGTTGGCCGACGCAGAAGGCAAAAAGCTTCCCAGACACTGGAAGGGCCAAACCCATAAAAGGTTCCATGTCTAGACAAAAATTAGAATGTATTTCAGGAGTTGTATAATCTCCCCTTTTGTAAACGAAAAACCTCTTGAATTAATGATGAAGCTTTTATCATAACTTGTCTTAACTATCCTATAATCAGGTTGAGAACCTTGTAAAAAACTCCATGGCAAGGGCCATGTAAGGGGATGAGCTCCCAGGCCACATTGCTCAATAGGTTCAAGGGTTAAATGAACCTATATAAGGGGTGAGTTCCTATATCAATTCAACTCCATGAGACTTAGAAAATTTTTTCAACAAACTAGTCTCATAGGCGGGTCTGAACAACCTACATCAACTGTTCCTTAAACTTTAGAAGAAAGTTTACGAAATACACATACACTAAGTAGTAATATAAAGGATAGACAACATGTGCTTTTTACCTAATGAAGCCTTAAAGCCAAAGTGACTGCAGCACTAAATCTTCTTAAGGAAAATTAGACAAACAAACACATAAAACAAACAAGACAAGTATCATTATAACATGAACGACAAAGATACAAAACATCAAGTAAAACGATGCATAAACATAAAAGGCCTTAAGGGCCATAACCTAAATATTGTTCATACAGCCACCAAGGCTAATAAGGAAACCACAAGGGTTCCCATGAAATTGTTCAAACGGCCACCAAGGCCAACCACAACCACAAAGCAGAAACCTTAAGGGTTTCTGCAAAACTTAAAATTATTCAAAAAAGACATAAATAACATAACATTGTTTAAGATGCTAAGAGCTACGAATGAGTTTTAAAGTTTTCACTTGGCATCACTAACCACAGACTTTGAGGTACCGGCTTCATCGCCTTTTGTCTTCTTGGTCTTCCTCTTCATCTTTTTACCCTCTTCAGTTGCCGTCCCCGAGGCTTCAAGGCTTGGATCCTTCAAGCCTCATCAACACATTTCAAGCATGTACCATCAAGCAAGTCCCCAGATCCCAAAACAAAAGAGACGACACTTTGAGCAAACTTGCATCCCTCACGTTTGCTCATCTTACCAAAAAAGTGTTGGTTGAAGTGTTGAAAACCTCTTCCATCCAAGAATTAGAGGTTCAAGACGTGATCACTAAAGAAGGCCCTAATTGGATGACTTCTATTGAAAATTTTCTCAAACATCGTGAATTACCCATTGATCCGATAGAGGCCGAAAGGGTTCGAGTAAAGTCCAGACAATACGTGTTGCAAGGGGAAACCCTTTTCAAGAAAGGATACCTTGCACCGTTGCTGAGATGTGTTGGCCCTAAGCAAAGCCAATATTTAGTCAAAGAGGTTCACGAGGGAATATGTGGAGCTCATTTTGGACCAAGATCAGTGGTTGCTAAATAGATGAATCTCGGGTATTTTTGGCCCTCTATGCATCGAGATGCCGCCGAGCAACTAAGAAAGTGTGAAGCCTGTCAAATACATGCACCGGTTCCCAAGAGCCCCAAGCACGATCTTGTTCCCATCACTTCAGCCTAGCCATTCCACAAAGTAGCCGTGGACTACTTTACCAAGTGGCCCAAAGTCAAGCCACTCGCAAAGATAACAAGGAAACAAGTTATCGACTTTGTTTGGGAAAACATCATATGTCACTTCGGGTTGCAAGGAGTCCTGGTCACAGATAACGGGAAGCAATTCGCTGAAAAGCCTTTCAGCACATGGTGCAAGGAATTCAGAATAACCCAAGTTTTTAGCTCGGTCGCATACCCACAATCCAATGTCAAGTCGAAAGAACCAATCGCAGCATAATTGAAGGTATCAAGAACCGACTAGGAAAACACGAAAGCAATTGGCTCGAAGAAATCCCAAACGTTCTATGGGCGATAAGAACAACAGAAAAAACAAGCCATAAAAGAACACCATACAGCTTGGTATTTGGCTCAGAAGCTGTAATTCCAGCGGAGATTGGAGTTGTGACTCAAAGAACACTCAACATGGACCTCGAAACGAACAACAAAGAGACCATGTTGAACTTACAACTCCTCGAAGAAATTCGTGATCAGGCCGTCATTCAGGAAGCCAAACACAAACAAAAAATGGAAGCCTACTACAATGCAAGAGCAAGACATGAACGTTTCAAACCAGGGGATCTCGTGCTTCGAAATAACGAGTCTAGCAAAAAGAAAACCAAGGAAAACTTGGCCCGAAATGGGAGGGGCCATACACAATCCTTGAGGCCCACAAAGGAGGATCCTAGATGTTGGCTGACGCTGAAGGCAAAAAGCTTCCCAGGCACTGGAAGGGCCAAACCCTTAAAAGGTTCCATGTCTAGACAAAAAATTAGAATGTATTTCAGGAGTTGTATAATATCCAAACGAAAAACCTCTTGAATGAATGATGAAGCTTTTATAATAACTTGTCTTAACTATCCTATAATCAGGTTGAGAACCTTGCAAAAAACTCCATGGCAAGGGCCATGTAAGGGGATGAGCTCACAGGCCACATCGCTCAATAGGTTCAAGGGTTAAATGGGTTCCTATATCAATTCAACTCCATGAGACTTAGAAATTTTTTTCAACAAACTAGTCTCATAGACGGGTCTGAACAACCTACATCAACTATTCCTTAAACTTTAGAAGAAAGTTTACGAAATACACATACACTAAGTAGTAATATAAAGGATAGACAACATGTGCATTTTACCTAATGAAGCCTTGAAGCCAAAGTGACTGCAGCACTAAATCTTCTTAAGGAAAATTAGATAAACAGACACCTCAAACAAACAAGACAAGTATCATTATAACATGAACGACAAAGATACAAAACATCAAGTAAAACGATGCATAAACATAAAAGGCCTTAAGGGCCATAACCTAAATATTGTTCATACAGCCACCAAGGCTAATAAGGAAACCACAAGGGTTCCCATGAAATTGTTCAAATGGCCACCAAGGCCAACCACAACCACAAAGCAGAAACCTTAAGGGTTTCTGCAAAACTTAAAATTATTCAAAAAAAGACATAAATAACATAACATTGTTTAAGATGCTAAGAGCTACGAATGAGTTTTAAAGTTTTCACTTGGCATCACTAACCACAGACTTTGAGGCACCGGCTTCATCGCCTTTTGTCTTCTTGATCTTCCTCTTCTTCTTTTTACCCTCTTCAGTTGCCGTCCCTGAGGCTTGAAGGCTTGGATCCTTCAAGCCTTCATCAGCACTAGAAAAGGTCTCCTCACTGTCCCCAGAGCATGAGCGCTTCTTCGACAAAGACTTGAACACCTCTTTGCATGCAGCCTCATCAAGACCATGAGGCTTCAGACTTTGCAAAACAGATATTGGCTTGCCAAAGCACTTAGAAACCTCACCAACATAAGAATAGGTCAAACGCTTCATCTTTCAGACTGAATCTTGGAAGACTTTGAGAGCTTCAGGCTGATAAAGGGAAGACTTCTCTTAAGAATCGTCAGATTCACAAGCCTTGTAACCAGCGACATAACCCTGATTCCTTCCATGGGTTAAAAGTTTGCCATACACACCACCCAAGACGCTGTTAAATTCGGCAGAATGCAAAGATAAGTAACCACCTGCTGAAAACCCTGCTCAATAAGCTACTTGTTATCGTCATTCGCCTGAGCAAGGGAGGCTGCGATCTTATCTTTCTACCCCATTGAAGCCTCCAACTGCTTCTTCAAGTCACCAACCTCTGCCTCATGCTTTTGTGTAAGCTCACCAACCTTCTTAACCCATGCCTCCTCCTTCTTAGCAAAACTCTCACTCTCCTTCTTCAACTCATCAATGGAAGCTTTCATCTTCTCTTTATTCTTTGAAAATGCTTCATACTCATGTATCCGTTTACGAAAACGAGAAATCCCTTGAGGAAGAATAGCAGTAAAGTTGCGAGCGCTCAACATCAGACGAGATAACATCATGTCATCCTCCATCTCAGCAATGGAACCACGAACCATTGGAGGAGCAAAATGATTCAGCACATCTTCACAAACAGCCGCATCCTTAAAACTGTCACTAACCTTGACACTCCAGTTGGGCACATAAACCGCATCTGCATCCAACCCTTCAAACTCACTAACACTTTTGGCAGAAGAGCCTGCCACGGATACACCCTTCTTAGCAACATCTCTCTTTTTCCCAACTAACACAGATAAACCTTCCTTTTCACCCTCAACAGAAGTAACCAAGTCATCTGAAACCTCCACCTCACCACTCGGATCAAGGGGACCAGAACTTGAAGGTTGGTCAACACCTTTGATCAAACGGCAATTTGAACGCCGGGTCGCACCCTTGATCAAACAACTTAGAAAACCCCTTCACATTTGGCACATTCACATAACCGGATCCCTCAAACCTATGTTCCATCCCTTTCATAACAGCATCCTCCCCCTTCGTGGTTTCAACATCGTCAAACCCATCGTCCAATGTGTCATCACTTTTGATGAAATCAAGAGCAGACATAACTGCAAAAAATAAACCAACACAAAGGTTTTAAAACATAAGTGACGATAAAACCAAATCCAAATACACAAAAATAAAACGCATACCCTGTCCATCCCTCATTAGAACAGGATCTCGGTCCTTTTTATCCCACAGTTTACTAACACCCAACAAAACCAAATGTTCAGGGAACGGGCGAACCCTTGAAGGACAAGCCCTAAGGGCATCAAGGAAACAACTGTTAACCTCATATTCTAAGGGTTCTGGCTTATTGAGAACAGCATCCGGATGCCTCCACACCATCTTAAAAGGAACGATAGTCTCAGATACCCAAAAGAAACGATTTTTCCAAACACCAAGACTGGTAACCATAGATGAAACCAAACAAGTATCAACCTTAGTAGTTTCAAATGTATACCAGTCACCATTTTTTTCAAGACGAAAAAACCACCGAAAGGCCAAAAGAGTTGGGTCATACCCATTAGCACGACACAAAAGTTCAAAATGCAAAACCCTAGACATCCCCTGTGGATGAATCTGACCAAATGAAACGCGATAATTCTCCAGAATATTCAAAACAAACATCGAAAATGGATGACGGAGGTTAGAAAACTCGAAGTGGCGACAATACAAAGCAATCGACCCATGAGGACATCGATCAATCGAAACATCACAACCTGGTGCAACCGGTTTAAAATCCAAACCGATACCCCATTCGACACCAAAAGCCTCTACTTCTTCTTGGGCCAAACAGGACTATGTACTCTACATATTCTTCTTAGCACCCATCGGAAATAGTAAAAAGAAAGCAACAAAGAGGAAAGAACACTAACCTGATGAAGGATATGAGGGAAACTTGAGAGAAAATGATAAAGTTTTTGTTTATCTATTAAAGAGAAAATGAATAATAAAAGGGCAATAGGAGTTATCATTGCACAGCAGTCAATAGGAAACAGCTCCCTACAGAAATCGCCCTTGTCAAATCAACTGTCTCGTCAACATTTAAAATTTCAAAAAATCTCAACTGCAACGAACCGATTCAAGCCTTCAAGCCTTGAAGCCTTTAAGCAAATAAAAATAATGTGTAAATGTCAGAAGTGTTTGAGCCTACTTCCCAAAAACCTCTGACTTGGGGGGCTGATGACGGGGGTAGCTCAAACCTCAATAAAATGGTTTTTGCACGTTAACGCTTAAAAGGTTAAAGGGTTAAAGGGTTCGTATCCCGCCAACTCGGGTGAATAGTATGTGAACATCAAAAAGCATGTAAATAGTGGCCCATCAACTCACTGGTTACTTGTCCAAGTCTCTCAGCCGAAAAGAAGAAACATGTGCACAGAGAGCATCCCATTAACCGCAGGTCAAAAGCCTTTCACTCCTAAAAGGGTAAGTCCCCTACTGCAGCAATGGTTCACCAGTCAAAGTTTCCCTTTAGGGAAGTTCCTTCTCCTGTATAAGACACAACAAGCAGCCATGAAAGAACACACCGGATCAGTGGAGACTAGACCATACTCTCTGATCTCCTCTTCTCTCCCTTAGAGAACTTGCTTCTTGCATGTCTCTTTCTTACATCCTAAACAATACGGCTCCACTAAGCATCAACATCCTTGACTGAACTCTTCGGTCTTGGATCCTTAGTGAACAACAACAACAAAAGAACTAGTGAACCTCTCTCTACGTCTCGCAAACGTAGGGGGACCCCACGACTTGCGTCAGGCTAATCTGAACCCTTGAAGCCTTTTAGCCTAACCAGTCTATCCACTATCCTTGGTCTTGTATCTGTTGTAGCAACAGAAGGCAAAGTCCTTACTACCTAAATGATATACATGTGACGATATTTGCCCCCTTACCTCGCACACCACATCTGGTAATCATATATTGTCCCAAAACGCTCTTTGTTAAAGTTCGTATGAATTCCATAACCTAGGATTTATAATTTGTGGAGGATATTTATTTGGATCCATTTCATTCTACTTTTAAAATTTTTTAATATTGTTTAAAAAACAGATAAAAAATAATTCATATATCAATCAGTATGATCAAATACAAACCACATTTCGCCTACAAACCGTAAGAACCATTTAAAAAGTGTCACGTGGCACCCAACCAATTATAGAGAAATGATAATATACTAACATAAATAATATAAATTATATTGAATTCTCGATAATTATGCTAACAAGCAATTAATTCTTTATTTGGATCTTACTTTTGTTTTCAATGTGGTGATTAAAAAAAGTGTTGATATCATTCACATATCTGCTAAAATCAATTATCTTGATTAATTAATATAATTCAAAAGTGCTACTTTTATGTATGTATTGTTTTGGTATGTGCTAATTTAACTTTTTTAAGTGTCAGGATATGTTCTTACGGTTGTAGGATAAATATGGTTTGTACCGGAACCAACCTCAATTCATAATCAAACGGGACATCGACGACAAAAAAAACACCGGTTAAAAACATATCATCGAAATCATGCACGATCTTTGGCTCCATTCCTCACTCTGTACATCTAGCGTATTTGCACCTAGTAATAATATTACTCTTAACGTTGCATCATCCTGACAATATAGACAAATTAAGTTGGTTTCGTTGAAAGAGACTTCATCTCTAAATATAATTATCTCCCATTTCATGCCGACAAAGATTTGATTTCTAACATGACATTAAAATCAAACTGTAGGTGACAGAATCAAACAAAAGTAGACTTACCTTCGAACTGGAATCAAAAGAGATTAATAATCAAGTTATCCACCCCACGTGCTACAAACGTAGGAAGACCCCGCGACCTGCGTTAGGCTAATTGAAACCCTTGAAGACTTTTAGCCTAACCAGATAGTCCAATACCCTTGGTCTCATATCTGTTGTAACAACAAGTTGGCGCCCACCTGGGGCTACGCCGCTTATTCTTCTAAAAAGACCTGTAGTGTAGCTCCATCTTTCTTCAAAATCAGCATGTCAGAAAACGGATCTCCGGGGGAAGTTAATCAAGTACCACGAACATTAACATCCACCGTTAGTCCAGCCTCACCGGTTATGACGACCCCACTCTCCACTCCTGGAGACACTTCCGCCGGGATCTTTTTCCCTGAGTTTTTCCAAACGCCAACTCCTTCCCGTTCTGGGGTTCCTTCCCCACAAATTGGCACCTCGAGTGCCCCAGAACGCGTTGATTTAACCCTGAAGGAGTTGCAAGAATTTCTTGCGGTTGAGGACTCTCCTCAACCAGGATGTAAGTAAAGAACGAGAAAAAGGGGTCAGAATAAGGTTGGATTATGACGAGCCACAACCGTCTTTATCGCCGGGACCACCACCTCCACCTTTCAGCAATTCACAACCCATGGCCTCTGGCCATGAAGCTGGTCCAAGCACAGTACACCAACCTTTTAACCCTACCCCTTATTCTTATGGAAGGCCTAACCCGACAGCCTTCCCCATATTCCCCTCTCAACCGGTCATGACTAGTGCACCAGTTGGGCATGAGACCACCTTCGAGCAGCTATGGCAATCTCCAGTAACAAGTGTTCCCCCTCTGGTTGCCTCCACATGGGTGCAAGATGTGACATCCCGGTTTTTCGGATAACTTAAACGCAATACTTGTCGAATAAATTATGTGCTACGTATTAAACGTTTATAAGTTGGTGCGTTATTATGTGATATCCGAGTTCGTGTTTTATGTTAGTTATAATGTATAGACGTAGTAAATAAACAAATGAATCGAGCCGAACCGCGACACGATCTGGCCTCTTTTCTTGCGACTCAAGGAACTAAACTTGGGGATCAAGTTTTAAACCCAAACCTTAAACTCAAACCATCCGGTCGCGAGCAAACAACCCAAACCGACCCACCCAAGTCCTTTCGGCCGCGAGAACAAACCCAAACCGCAACCCATTCCCTTCCCTCATCTCTTGCGCCTATATATACAAACACATGCATGCTTTCTTCACAACACAAAAACCCTAATATCTAAAGAAGCCGACGGCAGCCTTGCTACACTCCCCTCGGTCGCGAGATCAGCCCCTTGTTCACCTCCTCGATCGCAAACAGCCCTCTTGTCCCTTGATCGCGAGCAGCCCTCCTTTCCGTCCCTCGACCGCAAGCAGCTTGTTACAACTCCATCTTCATCCTCGGTTGCGATTCTTTTGATCATTGGTTCCTCATCTCACTCACGGCTCATTGATCTTGTTATTAAAGGTTAGGATTATAATTGTTTGCAAGATCATATTCGGATTATATGCTTGAACGTAGGGTTATGTTAGCCGATTTATTAATGATGTTTGCAAGTTGATGTTTGTTCAAAATCTAGAAACATAGGCTGTGTTTTGTTTATAAAAACTAGAGATTATGATTAGGGTTTGCATGGATATGATATATGTATTGATCTATGATTGGAAAAATCAGTTCTTGATCGCCTAGGTTCATTGTATCGACGGTTATTGCGAATTAGTTGTGATAAAATGCTGAAACAGGTTGCTGAATGATAGTTACAGCCGACTTCAACTGGCTGTAACTCGGTCATTAGTTGTCGAAAAACGGATTTTCTGAAGTCGAAAACGTATAGATTTGAATAACGAATCTAATGGCGCTGGATTCACATTTTTCTGAAATCGTTTGCTATTTTTAAGTGACCAATGAAGTTCAGTAACTAAAGCTGTGAAAATCCTGAAATTTTGTTAATTGTTTATCGAGTTGGATTTTATAATCTGTAGGGAGTCGAATCATGAAATTTGTACAGCAACTAGATATGGAAATTTCCGGGCAACTCCCACTGGAATTTTGTTAATTGGACAATCGGTGATTTTTAAATAAATTCTTCCGTGGACTGCAGTCAGAAAGCGACGAATCTGACTGCAGCCTAGTATATTAATATTTATGGTTAATTGGTAAAGTATTAGGACTTGAAAATTTTATATAAATTTCTACAGTATAGTTGTCACCTGCTGTAAAATAATTGGAATTTTTGGAACATTGGAACTATTTTATAAAAATCCTAGAAAACAGCCGAATTATGAGTATGTAAGCTGAAACTTGATAACTTGTGAATGTGTGCACCAAAGTGTTGCATGGATTGGATTATGTTCATGATAAATTGTTTTAATTACTATGTTCACATGAGGATACTTGCATGCATGTTTGAGTGTTAGGAATTTTGATTGTGTGTATCACTTTGTGCGTAAATTATGTGTAAAATTTTGTATTGGTGTGTTCACACACTGACTTGAAATCAATTGGTTTGTTAGGACGCAATTAGCGGTCCCATCCTTTACGACTTCTTTGCTACACTAACCGAGCAACTAAAGGTGAGTTCACGGCCCCTAATTTTATCCGGTTTTAAACAACAGGGGGAGAAACATGTATACACTCTTCAAACTCAATCTCTTTACGTTATACGAATTTAACGTCACATAACTATTCGGTAACTAAGTTAATGTTAATGTAACGTTATGGTCACTAAGCAGCTATATCACATAAGTCCTCGACAATCTCTCGGATCGTTAGTATTGGGTTTAAATAGCGGGGAAATTATAAGTAGTACTACTGGGCCCGACAAGCCCCATCCGAGCTAGTCGCGCTAGCCGACCGGGTATGGTCAACGGGTGAATAATTTGGCCTAACTTCGCCATGGTCAGTGATAGGCCTGGCAACACGGAGGCACAACAGTCAGCTTCGATCGCGAACACTTACGTGACATAACTTTAGGCTAGCTACCTATATATGTTAACATTGAACTTATTTACGAATCAACAATATTATTCCGGGTTAGGAATAATGGAACAAACAACAATATTATTCCGGGTTAGGAATAATGAAACCATCAGCAATATTATTCCAGGTTAGGGATAATGGAACCAACAACAAAATTATTCCGGGTAAGGAATAATGGAACTATCAGTATTATTCCGGGTTGGGAATAATGGAACTAAATCGTTATCCCGGGTTAGGGATAACAGAGGAAACAAACTCATAACCGAACAAACGAATTTATGAAAACCTGTGAACTCACTCATCTTTAATGTTGACACTTGTTTCTTTACATGTTTCTCAGGACGCTAGGAGCTCTAGGTGCACTCACTTGCATTGATCAAGACATCTTTTATCGAGTCTCATTTACAAACATTGTTTTGGGTTTTTCATTTGCTTTGGCGTTTGTGTTGGCGCCCGTTTCACTACTTATTTTATGCTTCCGCTCAACCATAAAAACTAATGCTTCCGCTAAACATTGGTAACTAACTAAGACAATATAAAATCTACGATGAATGGTTAAACAAATGATTTTTGGAAAACGTATTATCAAATCATATAGAGTCGTTCGACGTACTAGTGTTTCAGATTCTGGTTTGTTCACACGCCTCGCGGTAAAACTCCGCAAGTGGAAATTGAGGGTGTGACACAAGAATTGGCTACTTTGCCTCTGGCACGAGGCGCTGTTATGAATACCTCCATGGGAATGCCTTGTGCTGCACAGCCAGAAAGCCTTCAAGGCTTTAACCTCATGCCCCAGATGATGGCTCAAATGATGGCATATTTTCCTTGGTCTCAGCTCATCAACCAAGTGTTGAGTACTCACTAGGGAGCAACAAGTTAGAACCTTGCTACAAGGGCAGAAGAAGACCTTGCAAAAGCTTACAATCCCAGCAACTTGTCGTGCTTTTCCCAGCAAATCGCCGACTACGACTTCCAAACGAAGATCAAGATGCCGTCTCATATAAAAACATATGATGGAACCGAGGATCCAGGAGATCACCTACAGATCTTCACTAGCCCAGCTAGAATCAAAAAATGGTCCAATGCTGAGTGTTGCCTCATGTTCATGCAAACCCTCGTTGGATCCGCCAGGATATGGTTCAACGACCTACCCGCCAAAATCGTTCGAAGCTTCGATGATCTGAGCAAAGGGTTCCTGGCCAATTTTTCACAACAAAGAAGATACGTTAAGGATGCCACTGTGATTTTCCAAATCAAGCAAAGGGACGACGAAAGTCTCCGAGAATTCATTGAGAGATACAAAAGAGAAGGTCTCACCTACGTAGGTGCAGACGAAAAAATGAGGGTAGCTGGTTTTATGAACGCTATCACCTCCAAATATCTCACAAGAGATTTCAACAAGAGCCTACCCAAGACTCTTGAAGAAGCCCTTGAAATAGCCTAAGCACATATACGGGGAGAGGAAGCAGTGGATATCAAAGAACAAAGGAAACGGGCACCTAGCAGGCGAGGCAGCAGCCCAAGCAGAAAGAGGGGAAATTTCGGTCACTACGATAAACGGTTCAAGGGTTCAGACTCCAGGAAACCTAAACCTCGGAACCCTCCAAGCAGAGAAAGAACTGTCAGTTTCCCAACCCTGACCAAAACCCCTCAAGAAATCCTAGCGACTGACGAGATCAAGCACAGCTTCCAACCCCCAAGACCTTTGCCCAAAAGTAAGAAGAATCAGTTACTCCATTCAATACTGCGAGTTCCACGAAGAAAAAGGTCACCACATGAACGATTGTTTTCAACTCAAGAAAAGAATTGAAAAGGGAGTCAGGGACAAAATGGCTGAAGGGAAGAATAAAGAAGTAAACATGGTGAGTATCGATCAAGAAGTTTCTCACAAAAAGCAACGTCTGGAGGCATGGGAGCTTCAATGTGTCTGCTTCCAACCACCTCAGGGAAACCTACTTTCAAACCCCCTGGTGGTCGAAGCGATGGTGGGGACAAGTAAGACAAGCAATTGCTACATTGACACAGGGGCGGCCACCGAGATCATGTTTGAAAAGTTCTTCAAATGTCTCATTGAGGAGGAACATTCAAGGCTTCAACCCTCTGGGTCATCTATAAAAGGTATCGTTGACATACCCCTCAAACCTTTAGGCCAGCTAACCCTTGATGTCTGTTTTAGTGAAGGCCAGATGGAAAGAACCAGGCCACTTACCTTTGTGGTTATCGAAATCCCTTCCAACTATGATGTTATCATAGGAAGGCCAGGTCAATGTGTATTTGGTATGGCCATCTCAGTCGGCCAAGGCACTGTCAAGTTTCCCACTGAAAGAGAGATTGCAACCCTTCAACCAACTCAGGAAGCTTACATGGTTGAAAGGGAAAGTTCAAGAAATGAAGATAATGAAGGATTGATCATAAACCCCAAGTATCCTGAACAAAGGATAAGGGTTAATATGAACTTGTCCCAGGAAACTTTATCATTCCTCAAGAGGCTGCTCATACACTATAGCAATGTCTTCGCTTGGTGCCCGGAAGACATGACGGGTATCCCTCGAAGCATTGTTGAACATGAGTTGAGAATACCACCAGATGTCAAACCTGTGGTCCAGAAGAAACTGAGTTTAGCTCCTGAACGAAGCCTGCCAGCATGCCAAGAAGTTGAAAAGCTTGTCTTGCCGGAATTCTTCGAGAAGTAAAATACCAATCATGGATTGCCAACCCTGTTATGGTTCGAAAACCCGACAAGTCTTGGAGGATGTGCATCGACTTCAAAGACTTGAATAAAGCATGTCCAAAGGATTGTTATCCTTTGCCAGAAATTGACCTCAAAGTCGACTCTCTTACCGGCTATTCTTTTAAGTGTTTCCTTGATGCTTACAAAGGATACCACCAAATCCTCATGAAAGAAGAAGATGAAGAAAAAACCATGTTGCACACAGACAAGGGTATTTTTTGCTATCAAAAGATGCCTTTTAGCCTAAGAAACGCCGGTGCAACCTACCAACGCCTAATTGACAAAGCATTCGCCAGTCAAATTGGAAAAAACATGGAGGCTTACGTCGATGATTTAGTGATAAAAAGCAAAACCGGGTATCAAATGCTCGACGACGTTAAAGAGACCTTCCAAAATCTGTGAAAAATCAACATGAAGCTCAACACGGTAAAATGTTCATTCGGGTTTGAGGAAGGCAAATTTCTAGGGCATATTGTGGGGAAACAAAGTATAAAAGCCAATCCAAACAAGATCAGAGCTGATTTTGTAAACAAGATCCCCATAAAGCAAAAAAGAAGTTGAGAGTCTAAACGGAAGGCTTGCAGCCTTGAAGAGTTTTACCTCCAAACTCGCTGAGAAGTCTCTCCCCTTTTTCAAAACACTCAAGGGGTATGCAAACAAAAAAGATTTTAGATGGACGGAAGAGGCAGAAGAAGCCTTTAACCAGATGAAGCAACACTTAGCTTCACTCCCGACCATAGCAGCCCCAGAAACGGGAGAAACGATCTCTGTCTACCTCTCAGCTGCTGAAGAAGCCATAAGCGCGGTCTTAACTATCGAACAAGACAAAGTTCAGGTACCCGTTTATTTCTTCAGTAAACCGTTAAAAATGGCTAAGATCAAATATCCTCCTTTGGAAAAACTTGCTTTAGCCGTAGTCCAAACGGCTAGAAGGCTTAGAAGGTACTTTCAAGCACACCCAATGAAAGTGGTCACTGACCAACCCATCAAAAGTGTGCTTGAAAAACCAGAAAATTCAGGACGATTAGCCATATGGGCTGTGGAACTAGGTGAACATAACATCACCTATGTCCCCAGAAAAGCTATCAAAGCCCAAGTCCTAGCAGATTTTATCGTTGAAATACCAAAACAAAAACCACTAAAGTTAATGTCACAGCCACTAAACCCTCTGACCCTGAAGCCTGGAAGCTTTTTACCGATGGGGCTTCCAGCATTAAGGGTCAGGGGCGGGGCTCATTTTAATCAACCCTGAAGGGTTAGAATTTACATACGCTCTTCGACTTGAATTTCAGACCACTAACAATGAAGCTGAATACGAGGCACTAATCGCTAGTTAAAAGATAGCCAAAGAAATAAAGGTTCAAAGGCTTCAAGTCTTCACGGACTCGTTGCTCGTTTCAAGTCAAGTCAATGATAGCTATGTAGCAAAAGAACCCAACATGAAAAAGAATCGGGAGAAGTCAAAAGAGTTGATGAACACATTTCAAGCATGTGCCATCAAGCAAGTCCCCAGATCCCAAAACAAAAGAGCTGACGCTTTAAGCAAACTTGCATCCCTCACGTTTGCTCACCTTACCAAAAAAGTGTTGGTTGAAGTGTTGAAAACCCCTTCCATCCAAGAATTAGAGGTCAAGACGTAATCACCAAAGAAGGCCTAATAGGATGACTCCTATTGAAAATTTTCTCAGAAACGGTGAATTACCCACTGATCCGATAGTGGCCGAAAGGGTTCGAGTAAAATCCAGACAATACGTGTTCCAAGGGGAAACCCTTTTCAAGAAAGGATACCTTGCACCATTGCTGAGATGTGTTGGCCCTGAGCAAAGCCAATACTAGTCAAAGAGGTTCACGAGGGAATATGTGGAGCTCATTTGGACCAAGATCAGTGGTTGCTAAATTGATGAGTCTCGGGTATTTTTGGCCTTCTATGCATCGAGATGCCACCGAGCAAGTAAGAAAGTGTGAAGCTTGTCAAATACATGCACCGGTTCCCAAGAGCCCAAACACGATCTCGTTCCCATCACTTCAGCCTGGCCATTCCACAAATGGGAATAGATATCGTTGGGCCATTCCCACAGGCCGAGGGTGGGGTGAAGTTTTTATTAGTAGCCGTGGACTACTTTACCAAGTGGCCCGAAGTTAAGCCACTTGCAAAGATAACAGGGAAACAAGTTATCGACTTTGTTTGGGAAAACATCATATGTCCCTTTGGGTTGCCAGGAGTTCTGGTCATGGACAACAGGAAACAATTCGCTGAAAAGCCTTTCAGCACATGGTGCAAGGAATTCATAATAACCCAAGTCTTCAGCTCGGTTGCATACCCACAATCCAACGGTCAAGTCGAAAGAACCAATCGCAGCATAGTTGAAGGTATCAAGAACCGGCTAGGAAAACATGAAAACAATTGGCTCGAATAACTCCCAAACGTTCTATGGGCGATAAGAACAACGGAAAAAACAAGCCATAAAAGAACTCCATACAGCTTGGTATTTGGCTCAGAAGCTGTAATTCCAGCAGAGGTTGGAGTTGTGACTCAAAGAAAACTCAACATGGACCTCGAAACGAACAACAAAGAGACCATGTTGAACTTACAACTCCTCGAAGAAATTCGTGATCAGGCCGCCATTCAGGAAGCCAAATACAAACAAAAAATGGAAGCCTACTACAATGCAAGAGTAAGACATGAACGTTTCAAACCAGGGGATCTCGTGCTTCGAAACAACGAGGCTAGAAAAAAAGAAAACCAAGGAAAACTTGGCCCGAAATGGGAAGGGCCTTACACAATCCTTGACGCCCACAAAGGAGGATCCTACAAGTTGGCTGACGCAGAAGGCAAGAAGCTTCCCAGGCACTGGAACGGCCAAACCCTTAAAAGGTTCCATGTCTAAGACAAGAAATTTAGAATGTATTTCAAGAGTTGTGTAATCTCCCCTTTTGAAAACGAAAAACCTCTTGAATGAATGATGGAGCTTTTATCATAACTTGTCTTAACTATCCTATAATCAGGTTGAGAACCTTGCAAAAAACTGTATGGCAAGGGCCATTTAAGGGGATGAGCTCCCAGGCCACATCGCTCAATAGGTTCAAGGGTTAAAAGAACCTATATAAGGGGTGAGTTCCTAAATCAATACAACTCCATGAGACTTAGAAATTTTTCAATAAGCTTGTCTCATAGACGGGTTTAAACAGCCCACACCAATTGTTCCTTAAACTTTGATAAAGTTTACGAAATGAAAACACACTAAGTAATGATATAAAGGATAGATAACATGTGCTATTTACCTAATGAAGTCTTGAAGCCAAAGTGACTGCAGCACTAAAACTTTTTTCAGGAAAATTAGATAAACAGACACATAAAACAAACAAGACAAAAAATCATCAACACATGTCGAACAAAAACGTAAAAGCATAAGGATACATAGACATAAACAGCCTTAAGGTCCATAAACTACATAATGTTCACACAACCATAAAGGCTAATAAGGAAATCACAAGGATTTCCCCCAAATCGTTCAAACGGCCACCAAGGCTAACCACAACCACAAAGCAGAAACCTTAAAAGTTTCTGCAAAACCTAAAATTGTTCAACGGACATAGCAAAATAATATTGTTTAACAGGATCCTAAGAAGCTATGATTGAGTTTGCAAAAGGGTCTTCATTTCGCATCACTAACCACAGGCCCCAATGCACCGGCCTCATCATCTTTTGCTTTCTTGGCCTTTTTCTTTTTCTTCCTACCTTCCTCAACTGTTGTCCCAGAAAATGCACCGGCCTCATCATTCTTTGCTTTCTTAGCCTTTTTCTTTTTCTTCCTACCTTCCTCAACTGTTGTCCCAGAAGCTTCAAGGCTCAGATCCTTCAAGCCTTCATCAACGCTAGAGTAAGTCTCCTCGCTATCACCAGAACAAGAGCGTTTCTTTAAGCTTTGTACACCTCTTTACACGCAGCCTCATCAAGCCCACATGGCTTTAAACCCTGCAAAACAGATAAAGGCTTACCAAAGCACTTTGAGATTTCACCCACAAAAGGATAGGACAAACGCTCTATCTCCCTGACGGAATCCTGGAAAACCTTGCGAGCTCCAGGTTGATAAAGAGAAGACTTGTCTTGAGGTTCACCAGCCTGGCAAGCCTTATATCCAACAACAAAACCTTGATGCCTCCCATGCTCCAAGAGTTTACCATAGACATCACCCAAAACGCTATTAAACTCAGCCGAATGAAGAAGGTAAGTAACAACTTGTGAAACCCATGCTCTATCAACCACCTGTTGTCATCAGCAAGTTGAACCTTTGAAGCTTCCAAGTCTCCCACCTGTTCCTTCAGCCCATCTACCTCCATCTCGTGTTTCTGAGTAATCACTTCAACCTGTTTTGCTAAAGCTTACCCCTTCTTCACCAAATCTGCATTTTCCTTCTTCAAAGCTTCAATAGAAGCCTTCATTTTGCCCTTTTTCTAGGAAAACTCCTTATACTCATGCGTCAACTTACAAAAGCGAGCCACTCCTTGAGGAAGCATGGCAGAAAAATTGAAGGCACTCAACATCAAACGGGACAGCATGGAATCATCATCCATCTCAGAAATAGTGCCACGAACCAAAGGAGGAGCAATATGGTTCAGTACATCCTCACAAACAACGGGATCTTTAAAACTATCACCAATCTTAACACCCAGTCCGGAACATACACAGCATCTACATCAAAACCTTCAGAACCGCTAACACTTTTAACAGAAGAACCCCCTACAACGTAACCTTTTTAGCCCCAAACTCTCTCTTGCCAATCAACACGGACAACTCCTTCTTCTCACCCACAACTTCCAAGTTATCTGAAGTTTCTATGTCACCAACAGGACCAGAATCAGAAGGCAGGTCAACATTCTTTATCAAACGACGGCCAGAACGACGAGTTGTAGGTTTCACAATAGGGGTCTTAGCAAACCCTTTCATATTTGGCACATTAACATAGCCTTTACCCTCAATCGACCCCCTGAACCACGAACAACAACATCCTCCCCGTTCGTGGCTTCAGCATCGTCAAACCCAACATCCGATGTATCATCACTTTTGATAAAATCAAGAGCAGTCATAACTGCAAAAAACCAACACAAAGGTTTTAAAACATAAGTGACGATAAAACAAAATTCAAATACACAAAAATAAAATGCACCCTATCCATCCCTCATTAGAACAGGATCTCGATCCTTTTTATCCCACAGTTTGCTAACACCCAACAAAACTAAAAATGTTCAGGGAACGGGCGAACCCTCGAAGGACAAGCCCTAAGGGCATCAAGGAAACAACTGTTAACCTCAGATTCTAAGGGTTCTGGCTCATTGAGAACAGCATCTGGATGCCTACACACCATCTTAAAAGGAACTACAGTCTCAGATACCCAAAAGAAACGATTTTTCCAAACACCAACACTGGTAACCATAGATGAAACCAAACAAGTATCAACCTTAGCGGTTTCAAACGTATACCAGTCACCATTTTTTGCAAGACGAAAAAAAACCGCCAAAAGGCCAAAAGAGTTGGGTCATACCCATTAGCAGACACAAAAGTTCAAAATGCAAAACCCTAGACATCCCCTGTGGATGAATCTGACCAAATGAAACGGAGAATATTCCAGAATATTCAACACAAACATCGAAAACGGATGACGAAGGTTAGAAAACTCGAAGTGGCGATAATACAAAGCAATCGACCCTGGAGGACATCGATCAATCGAAACATCACAACCTGGTGCAACTGGTTTAAAATCTAAACAGATACCCCATTCGATACAAAAGGCCTCTACTTCTTCTTGGGTCAAACAGGAATATGTACTCGACAGATTCTTTTTAGCACCCATATGAAATAATCAAAAGAAGAAAAGAAAACTAACCTGGTAAGAAGAAGGAAGAACATGGAGAAAAACTTGGAAGTAAATGAAAGAGTTTGATGATTATCTCTAAAATAAAAAGATAAATAAATGAATAATAGGTGTTATAATTACCCAGCAGTTACTCAGGAACCGCCCTCCTTCAAAAAACTGCTCTGTCGTGTCAACCGTCTTGTCAAAATTCAAATTTCAAAATCTCAACTGCAATAAACCCTTCGAGCCTTCAAACCTTGAAGCCTTTAAGTAAAAAAAAAATGTGCAAAAGTCAAAAGTGTTTGAGCTTACTTCCCAAAAACCTCTGACTTGGGGGGCTGATGACGGGGGTAGCTCAAGCCTCAATAAAATGGGATTTACACATCAACGCTTAAAAGGTTAAAGGGCTAAAGGGTTCATAACCCGCGAACACAGGTGAACAGCAAAAAGCATGTGAACAGTACCCAGTCAACTCTCCTGATTGCTTGACCAACTCTCTCACAGCCGAAAAGGAGACATGTGCACAGAGAACATGCTATTACCCGCAGGTCACAAGCCTTCAACCCCTAAAGGGTAATTCCCCCACTGTAGTCTCGGATTACAGGTTACGAGCTTCCTCTTATGGAGTGTATCCCACCTATAAGAACCAGCTCAAAGCCACTCATAAACATATACCTGATCAAGAGAGCAAAACATACACTCTGATCTTCCTCCCTCTCTCGAGAACAAGTTTCATCCTTGCTTCTCTTCTTCACCTTAAACAAACATTGCTTCGCTAACAACTTCACTCCGGTTCGAATTACCTTCGAACTGGAATCAAAAGAGATCAATAATCAAGTGATCCACCCCACGTGCTACAAACGTGGGAGGACCCCGCGACCTGGTTAGGCTAATCGAAACCCTTGAAGCCTTTTAGCCTAACCAGACAATCCACTACCCTTGGTCTCATATCTGATTTAAATTGCTTTACAGCTACTAATTTAGATTAATTTTCACTTCAGACAGTTAAAATAACTTGCTTTACAGCTTATTTGACCCACAAATTTTGGATATTGATTTTTTCTGTATAATAACACATATTTTTAGATAATGAAATTATAAAATTTTCTTTATGCATTTCTTCAAATAACTATATACTTTTTTCGATGAAAGAAATAATGTTAATTTAAAAAAAAATCAGTCTTATAATGTTAATTTAAAATAGAAGTTCTATATAAGACTTAAAAAGAAGTAATTCATCACTATTCACTAATGACTAATGACTCAACTCCAACAGAGTACAAGTCCAGCTGCTAGCTCAGATTGAAGATAGCCCGTTTCGTATTATTATGAGCTCAAGCCAAAGATGACACATGCTAGATTGAAGAAAATTCTTAAGTTAACTATTAATATTAGTTAATATGAAAAAGAGTTAATATGAAGATGTTAATGGAGAATGGTCGAATTCAATTTCGTTAACATGAAAAGGATCCTGAGAATATTCTTTTTATGTTCGGGATTGAAAATAATTTAAATAAGTCGGTTTTGTATGGAGTTGGGGTTGATAGTGAAGAGTTAAATATTCAAGCCGATGGTCTGGATTGTATAGCAGGCGAGATTCCTTTTGTTTATTTGGGAATAAAGATGGGGGCTAATATGAATAGGATTGCAAACTGGGACCTGGTAGTGAACACTTTCAAACGAAGGTTGTCGACATGGAAAGCTAATACCTTATCTATCGGTGGTCGGGTTACGTTAATTAAATTGGTCCTTGACAGTTTGCCTACATATTATTTCCCTATGTTCAAAGTGCCGGTGAAAATAATTAATACTTTGGAAGGTCTTATAAGACGCTTCCTATAGGGCGGTTCGGACGAGGTGAGGAAGATGAGTTGGGTGCGTGGGAAATAGTCACAAAACCCATTCGGGAGGGTGGATTGGGGATAGCTCGATTGGGTGTGAATAATATGGCTTTGCTTGGTAAATGATTGTGGAGGTTCTATAATGAACAACATGCGTTATGGAGGAGAGTTATAGTGTCGATCCATGGTGCAGCCGAAGTTGGGGAGTTGCACCGGTTAATAGTTCTATTACCGGTGTATGGAAGAATTGTGTGACGCTTTGGAATAAACATAAAGTTCAAGGCGTTGTTTTTATATGTTTGATTCGGGGCCAACTTGGCAACGGGAAGCAAATTCGGTTTTGGTTAGACGTGTGGGTGTGCGATGAGCCGTTAAAAGACAAGTTTCCATCTTTGTTCATGCTTGAACGGAATAAGCGGGCATTTATTTGTGATAGATTGCGTTTACAAAACAATGTATCAGGGCTGACTTGGGAATGGAGCCGAGCTCCTAATTCTGTGGAAGAGATCGACGCCAAGCAGCAAATGGAGATGTTGATTCTAGATGTGCGGTTACAAGACATTCAAGATAGGTGGGTTTGGAAGTTGGTGACGATCTTGGCTTTACCGTGACATCGGTCAAGAAATGGTTACGTGGAGCGGTATAATAATACAGGAGCCTTCCTTTCACGTGGAGCAAGTGGGTCCCTATTAAATGTAACATTTTTATGTGGAGAGCGTTTTTGGATTGTCTGCCTACTAAGGTGGCTTTGATGAGACGTGGCATTTGGTTAGATAGCCAACAGTGTAATTGGTGACAAGAGCAGTGAAGAATCTATTGAGCATCTCCTGATGGGTTACGGGTTTGCAACAGGTATTTGGCAAGGAATTTCGACGTGGTGCAAGATTCCTGGTACGTTTTTGTTTTTGTCAATGATTTGGTGGAATGGCACGAGCATTGTGACACAACCAGGAATAAGAAGATGGTGCTTCATGGGATAATTATAATTGCTTGTTGGAGGATATGAAGGCGATGAATGAAACTATATTTTCGGGTAAGGAGCCGAAGGTTGTGGACATGATCGCGGACATTAAGACCTTGGGATTTTTGTGGTATAAGCATAGGTTTAAAGGTGGTGTCATTGATTGGGATAGGTGGTGTTCTTTTGATGTGATGTAATGTTCTTTGTGGCTTTAGCTTCCTTTTTCCGTCTTGGGTATATGTGGCTGGTGTTTTTGGTGTTTCTTTTAATGAAAGTTAAGTTAAAAAAAAACTATTGATATTAGTCAAATTTATTGTTTTAGATTTGTTTGATTTCTTATACAAGCAAACTACTATGTGTTATAATTGTGTTAGATTTTTTTGTTCCAAATACAGATAAATAAGTACCGTTTATAATAATCAAAAAAGGAAAAAAAGCTTCAAAATTTCATTCACTTAAACCTCTAAAAAAGTTGGAACAGCCCTGAGACTTGATTTGCTTGTTAAACAACCCGGGTACATGCTCACTATTTTAAGTCTAAAATACTTTAACTTATAATACTATTAACCAACACGTAGTCATCATTTTTACTATTCACAAAAGGAATCCTGTAAAACACCACTACAAGAAAACTGGGGTTAATATGACGGAAAAAGTTTGTCAGAACTATCTATCGGTAACATCATGAAATTACCTTTAAAAATGGGTTTAATAAATATCACCTAGCCGTTGGTTATTGTTATGGTCAAAAATCTGATAAAGATAATGTAACCAAATTTGTTAAGTAAGGTAGAGTGCTTAGGTGATGAACACTAATAAAATGAATGCTAAATGAATAAGATGATGAACACAATGATTTGTACGAGGAAAATCCCTTGATCACTAGTAGATCGCCAGCATAAAAACCTCGGATAGTGAAACTATCACTATCAACTATACTGCACAATGAAGAAGATTACAACTTCGGATGTCGATCAAATGTGGTACAATTGAATGCTAAGTGTGTTGTGAGAGCTCTGGTTTGCAATCTATGCAAGAGTGTGTGTGTACTCGTAATTGTCTATATTCACACTTGATCAAACCCTTTTGAATTTGCCTAACAACTAGGTCCGAAATTCTTGGAAGACCACGTTCAACCTCCATGACCATTTGTGGAATTAGCACGTGCAGCATCTTGAACGAATTATGCCCGAGATTCAAGCTGAGACATAGTCCATGTCGTTAATAACCTGCACATGAACATTGGAAAACATAGAGAATAATTATTAGAAATCATAAGTAATGATAAGGATCCTTGATCCACTGGGTCCCTGCGTCATCCGCTAAGGATAACTGATCCAGGCAACACCTCAGGATATATGATCCACAATTATTAAACCTATGACCTAACAATTGCACCCAATATGGAGGTTGTGATAAGGATCACAGCTGTCATATTGCCGTTAAGATCGAACTAGTCGTTACAGCTTCTGACGGATGGGACTTAATCAGCTACAACCATCATTGCGCTATTTAGGGTAGAGATAAACTCCCAAATCCCTTTAAAGATTAGAAGATCTTCTCATATATCTTCATTCTAGAGTTTATTCAGGTAGTACTCTTTCTGTCCCTTTATTTTCTCTTCGAAATCCTTCATCTCTTTTTCTGAATATGACGAAGATGACCACTCGATCCTCACCCGGTAAAAGCCCGGATAAGGAAAACATGCCCCAAAGTCAGGACCTCTTGATGAATCCTTCATCAGAGATTTACAAGTTCATTGACCAGGAGATTGAGAGTCTGTTCCCCTGTTTTCCACCGGAAACCGTTTTTGGCCATTCGACCCTTCAGTTTGAAGTGATGCCATTGCACCCATTTGGGTGTCTTTCCTAGCCTTGCCCTTTCTTCTTGGCTACTCTTACCCTTTTCCTGACCTTACCCGGAGGTTCTTCACCTAGACTGGAATCAGTTACCGTCAGGCCATGCCTATGCTCTGGAGAATCCTGTACACCATTCAAGAGATCATCAAAGCTGAGGAGCTTGATATCAACCTTTCTGAGCTTTCATATCTCTACTCTTTAGTCACCCATGGCTCTCATCGTTTCCGTTCAAGGCTAAACCCCATCAGCCTCTTCCAATCCTCAAGACCACTCAAAACGACTCCACACAGAAGAACTAGTTCTTCTTTGTGAGAAGGGACTCGATTCCCCACGGGGATAGTTTACCCAAAAAGTGGATCTTGAAGGGTAGGATATAGGATCCTTAGATAACCACTGTAGAGATTGTTACTATTATTATTGACTTATCCTTTTCTTTTGTTTGCATGGAATGACCAACTTCGCATGTCTTGCCAATCTTCCACGAACAGAAGAGGGGATTGAAGCTTTTGGGCACTTGACCCTACTGTGAGAACATTCAAGCTAAGGATTCTGAAGAAAACACCTATGCATCCTACATAATGTCAAGTAAGTACTTTATCATATTCGTATATTGTAATTTTTTTATTTAAGAAAATGCATGAAACAAAATACTTATCTGTTTGTTTCAGGAACAGGCGCTCAAAGATCCGCCAACAAGTCAGCCTCCAAGTTTGGGTTAGACGTTATTGATAGCATGATCTCACCGCGCTCCATCAAGAAGGAGCTAGACAAAGGCAAAAGCCTCCCTAAGCCCGAGGTTGTGACGACCAAGGCCAAAGCTGGGTCCAAGTGGAAGAAGCCCATGGAGCCTGAGGAGGACGACTTCGAGGTTGAGAGGCAATTTCATGAGTTCGTCACCAAGGTAAGGATCCTTGATCCATCACTCGTAATGTGAAAACGTTAGAAACCTTAGGATAACGAATGTATGGTACGTCTACCATTATACTTGAGATCCTAAATATGGCCAACAACAATGAACTTGTCAGCCACTAAGCGTGTACTGGTCCCATTTCCTCGAACCATACTTGGATAATCGTGCGCTACTGGAGGTGTCAAAACCCAATTCGTATGAAAGGTGAAAACCTTTAAACCTTATAAGGTATTAGATACCTTAAACGTAGGAGAGAGGTGGCCAACCACTTAAACCTCTGTTGACGTAAATGATGCCAAAGATTTCTATAAAAACTTAAAACTCAGTGAAAGTGGATGTTAAATATCTTAACATCCTTTTCTTATAGGAAATAAAATATATAAAGTAGAGAAATATTTGAAGTAAAATGTTACCGATGTTAGGATCCTAAATCTATTAAGGATCCTTGATCCTTATTACATGAAATACTTCTTGAGATGGATAGCATTCTAGGCTCTTGGTTAATAGACGGTATGCCCCCTTTCCAGCCTCTGCTTCTATTAGATAGAGGCCTTCCCATTTAGGTGCCAACTTGCCATCAGCTGGGTTTGTAGTGTTTTGAAATGCCTTCCTTAACACCAACTCTCCAACTTAAAATCTTCTAATCCTAAAGTTCTTATTGTATACCCCAGCCATCCTTTGCTGATAACTGGCCATACTTATCTTTGTTAGGTCTTTGAGCTTATCCACGGATGCTTTTTCTGGCTGTAGGAACCACCATCTCTGTAGGGATCACTGCCTTAGTTCCAAAAACTAGAGAGAATGATTTTGTCCTATGGCATTCTTTGGAATTGTTTTATCAGCCCAAAGGACATACGGCAACTCTTCAGCCCATTTTCCTTTCTTGGATCCTAATTTCTTCTTCAAATTGTTGATGATAATCTTGTTCTTGACTCTGCTTGGCTATTAGCTTGTGGATGAAATGGTGTAGATGTTACCATCTTGATCCCCCAACTGTCACAAAAATTAGTAGTTCTATTCCCATAAATTGGGATCCATTGTCACATATAATTTCAGAAGGAACTCCAAATCTAGTAATAATATTTCTTTTGATAGAGGATATAACTTCCTTTTCTCTAACATGAAAAAAAAATCTTTTGCTTCTATCCATTTAGAGAATTAGTCGGTCACAGAGAGCATAAAGACTTTTCCACCTGGTGCCTTTGGAATTTTGCCTACTATATCCATCCCCATTTATGAATGGCCAAGAGGAAATTATGGGATATAAAGACTCTAATTGCTGGTGTAAGATATTGATGTGTCTTTGACAAGCATCACACTTCCTTGCACAGTCTAATGCGTCTCTCTTCATTGTGGGCCAGAAGTAACCTGTCCTAAGGATTCTAGAGAACAATGCTATGTCCCATGTATGATATCCGCGGTTTCCTCATGGAAATCCTTTAGCTCCTCTTGGATTTCAGGATCCTCAATGCATCGCAAATAGGGACCTGCAAGAGACCTTTTATGTGAAGTGTTATTTAGCATAATAAACTGAAATTCCTTGGCCCTGAAGTCTCTAGGATTCTATCCTGTGGGGATTTCTACATTCTGAATAAACGTCTTAATCTGAAGGATCCATGATCCTGAACCAAATGCGAATTATTGGATGTTGTTGCAGTATCCTTTACTACCTCCATTACATCATCCTCCTCAACTGTGGGAAAGAGAATGTGAATAATAGGTATTTTTACGTCTTTTGGAATTTTTAGGGTTGATCCTAAGTTTGCCAAAGCACCTGCGCTTGCATTTTCCTCTGTGGTTACCTGTGTTATGCTAAAAGAATTGAAAGCGTTTGCCAGTTTTTTTTTACAATTTCTAAATATTTGATTAGGTTCTCACCTTTTACAGTATATGAGCCATTAAAGTGGTTAGTAATTAGCAATGAATATATATAAACTTGAAGATACATGATCCTCATTTGTTTGGCTAACTGCAAACCTACAATTAAAGCTTCATATTCTCTTCGTTGTTGGTGGTTTGAAATTCACAAGCGATGGACTGGGGTCTTATGCCCCCCCTGTGGTGATTTTAGTAGTATTCCTAATCCAATTCTTCTGACATTCGAGGCTCCATCTGTGAAGAGTGTCCAAGGATCCTTGGTTTCTCCAAGTTGTTGAACCTCTAATTCAGCTTCTCTTTGTACCAAACACCAATGATAATAAGGTTTGGCTTGTGGCATCCTTTACAGTCGTCCTATTCGCCAAAATAACAAAAGGTAGTTCTTCTACCATCTTCCTTTCTTGGAATCCAATCTCTTTCTCTTTTTTAGGTTGTTCACGGTATCTTGTTGTGTGAGGATCTGCTTTCATCCAAAGCTCAAGTCCTAATTTGATCAACTAGTCATGAAATATGCGGAATTCGTTTTATTACAAGCGACAATATCAAGATTATTGTTTAAAGTCAATGTTTCATTAATAGTTCAACTTGTACAAGATCCTGAAACAACCTTGGCAGGGCTCGCCTTACCAGTCAGCAAAACAGTTACAAACTCGAGACCTCAACACACCTATATATAGAGTTTTCACTTCGTGTGAAGAAAGAGTCCTTCAATTTGTACGATTTGAGTTCTCTTCGTACGAAGTGAACAACTTGACTTCGTACAAACTGAAACTTCACTTCGTATGAAGTGGACAATTACACCCAAAATATGTATTATAACATTAAAAGCCCTATTACAAGACACGGCATGACACAAAGACGTAGGCGATAGAAATCTGCATCAACAAACTCCCCCTTGGATATTGCTGAGTCTTGGCCAGTCTTCAAAATCTTTATAACATTAACGTCCAAAGAAGTTCTTTCTCGGCTTCCGTCGCTCTTCAGATGGAATAGGCGTTTGATCAGTTGCTGAAGCCCATTTCTCAAACTGAAATCTCTTGATGGATGCTTTCTTTATAACAGCAGCTATCCCTTCAGACTTTCTAACATCTTTCATAAATTCTTTACGTTCCAGCTCACGCCACTTAGCCTTCCACATCTTGCCAGAATTAATACAGTGTGCGTAACAAACGTTGATCACACGTTGGTATTGCATTGCTTGAACTTTTTCCTTCGCTTCATAACATATCTTATTAAAGAATAAGCATTCAATATCTTTCTCTGAACAGTTAACCAACCACATAGGATCTAAAATCCATATGGCTCCCCAAATCCCTTCAGACTTTAGAACGATCACAACTTCACAAGATTCTATATCATATTGCCACCATATGAAAAATTCCTAGAAATCTTGTTCGATCTTCATCAGCGGCATATTCTTCATTGTACGTGGCCGCTTCACAATCAGTGTAACATCTTTCTCTTTAGTCACTAGATCGATCTTTGTGATTTTATTTGGATAATGAGGCTTCCAGTGGTTAAAACCATGTGCAACTTCATATTTAATAAGTTTTCAAAGCCTTTGATCATGAAACTTCATCTCATGGTTAATGCTCTTGGTCTGTACAAGCTCTTCAACATGCCACCAAGGCAGTGTTTTATATCAGGCAAGTATCTGAAGTATTGAACTCTGAACTCCCTTTTGATACATGCACATTAAGTTCAAGTAGCCATCCCCAGCTAAGAATATGGTAACGACTTTTCTTGATCTCGTGTAAAAAGTGCTAACGTCGTCGGAATTTTCTTTCCTTTGGCAATTCTTTAAACCAACTCTTCTTAGCCTCTTGATTTCTTCTTTGGATAGACGTCTTGGAATATTACCTTCTTTAATAGTTTCAGCGACCTTTCTTTTCAACAAATCTTCTGTTGCTTCAGAAAACATTTCTTAAAATTGTTCGGAAGTCATCCGTACCTTCATCAGTATATTTCATCGTTTCATCATCAGAATCATCCTCCACGACAACGTTATCATAATTATCTGCATCCTCTACATATCTATACACATAATCATCCGGCTTTGCAGCACTTATATTGCTCAGTTCTTCTTCAAAATCAAACTCGAACGATTTTTCATCAACTCCCAACATTTGAGCAATCTCTTCTTTGGAGTAATTATGAACAAACTCCCCTTCTTCAACCCCATGTTCAAGATAAAACACTTTCAGTTGCATAACAGGAAAAACCGTTTATAGGATTAACGTCTGTGAAGATTCCTGAATGCTCTGCATCGTTAATAGCATCCCTATTCTCCCCCTGTCTCTGAGCATCTTCTTCTTGATTAGCATCGTCAAGTAAAATTTCATCGTAGTTAAATGCTTCAAAAATCTTTGCTTCATGAACAACTAGACTTGTACCACCCTGAGTGTTATCATCGTCATCACCCTTATCATCATCATCTTTCTTGTTATCATCAACATCCACATCATCATCTTCATCATATTTGTCAATATCTTTCTCAAGCTTTTTATCTACTTCTCTTTATGTTTCTTTTTCTCTAAGAATTGTTTGCTTTCAGAGACTCCAGTCACGTCAACAACATCTCCAACCAGCACAAACTGTAAAATATCAACAACTGTTTATGTTTCCTTTTCTAGTATAGTCTCTTTCTCTTGCCCAGGTGTTATGATAGGAATATCATCAATCTTTTTCTTTCCTTTCTCCTTCAGTTGTAGCTTCAGCTTTTCTTGCCCTTTCGGCAGCTCGTTCTTTAGCTTCTTCTATTTCAATCAAATCAAATTCGGCTCCAAAGTCTATTCCGAGCTTCTTTGTTAACACTTTCTAAAATAAATTAAACTTTATGTCTTTTCTTAATCTTTCAGCCTCGTACTCTCTACCAATCTGATTTGGTCAAAAATCACAATAAGGATAATGTAACCAAATCTGATTTTGTAAGGTAGAGTGCTTGAACTATGAACAATTGTGTGAACAAATACAAAATGTAAACAATGATGAACACAGAGATTTATACGAGGAAAAAGCCCTTGATCTATGATAGATCTCCGACACAAAAAACCTCAGATAGTGAAAACTATCACTATCAAGTATATTAAGCAAGAAAGATTACAACTTTGGAAGTTAATCAAGGTAGTACAACGATAGTTTTCTAAGTGTGTAATGAAAGCTTTTGTATTCGAGAGAGTGGTGTCTGCGTAAGTGAATGTGCATTCATATCCTATAACCTTGATCAACCTTTTTTGTCAAATAAGCTAACAACTAATCTGAATTTATTGGAGGACCATTTCCTAGCTCGTAGACGTTGATGGAATTCTCCACCTGCAGCATATTCAACGAATATTGACCGAGATTCCAGGTGAGACTCAGTCCACGTCGTCCATAACCTGCATGCAATCATAGAAAAAAAATATAGGAAACAATTGTTAGACCATATTAATGACAAGGATCCTTGATCCTCAGACTGCCTACACCATCCCTGATGGATAAATGATCCAGGTCAAATCTCAGGATATATGATCCATAATACTAAATCTAAGCCTTAACATCCTCAATCTTTCATTGTCAGAAATCAGACTTGCCATCATTATAAAACCCTAAAAACCGTCGCAGCGGAAATACAAACGTAATGGAGACGGAAGTTGGTGCCCATAAATGTCTTAGTGGACGATGCATCATTAATTTTGGACATATTACTTAATTAAAACATTGTTTACAAGTTCAAACATAAACCACAACCATAGAGTAGTTAAGTTGTCTCAATCCTTATGGATCTTAATACAGTCGGTCCCAAATAAGTTTTAAAAGTTGTCCAAAGTTTATTATTAAACAAAACATGCATCACAACCACAAGACACGCCAAAGATTCCCGAAGCCATGCTCAAGTACCTGAAGAACACGTTAAAATCAAGTGTCAACACAAAGGAGGGTGAGCTCACATATTCATATTTTAAAACAAGGAAAACTTTCTAATTATGTGTTTATTATCAAAACATCCAAATAATATTTTCGAAAGTTAATTTATTTCCTTAATAAAATCCATGGGTCAGCAGTCGCAAGCGTTTTCTCCGGAACCTCCGAACTAAAGCATCTTCCCAAGTTTTACATATTAAATTTATTGCATCAAATGTTCAGACTCGTATGTTAGCAAGACAATACGAACTATATATTAACAATAAGGGTATAATCAAGACTAGACTAACTAAAGCATCTTCCCAAGTTTTACATATTAAATTTATTGCATCAAATGTTCAGACTCGTATGTTTGCAAGACAATACGAACTATATATTAACAATAAGGGTATAATCAAGACTAGACTATAATAGAATATCAATTCGTCACTTGACTTGATCGGAGCGACCGATCACGACGGGGTAGTCAACCCGATAGATCTACCAACAATTCTACGTGTTCAATACTTAAATGATTAAACAGCAATACTTGCGCATGCGCCCATAAGGTCCATCTATATCACTTGCCTCATGAACAATATATATATCCTACTAAAATGATAAATTTAATATATGACGAGTTGTACGAATCCCCAACGGCCCCACCGAAACGTAAGCCTAATCCCGATACTTACTCTCTTGAGACCGAGACAATTGGTCACAACTTTAGATTTAAGTATTTTAAATCTACACGGTGGTTTTCTCTAAAACACCGTAAAATCCCCGTTTCATCCCCGAAACATATTTAATATATGCCAAGCTCTCGAAGTGTGATTTCTGGATCCGGGAAGTTCAGTTTCTCCGGGCACGTCGTGAATGAAAAGGGTATCCATGTAGACCCTGCCAAGATTGAAGCCATAAAAAACTGGGAAGCACCTAAGACACCGACGGAGATCCGCCAATTCTTAGGATTGGCTGGTTACTACAGACGCTTCATCGAGGGGTTTTCAAAGATTGCACAACCGCTCACTACCCTCACCCAGAAAGGCATCAAGTATGCTTGGGGTGAAAAACAAGAAGCAGCGTTTCAATTGCTGAAGCAGAAACTTTGCAGTGCACCCATTCTGTCCTTGCCGGAAGGGATAGATGACTTCGTAGTGTACTGTGATGCTTCCATTCAGGGATTGGGATGCGTACTCATGCAACGCGATAAGGTCATCGCGTATGCGTCGCGACAGCTGAAAGTTCACGAGAAAAACTACACGACACATGACCTGGAATTGGGAGCAGTGGTGTTTGCACTTAAGATTTGGAGACACTACCTCTATGGAACAAAGTGCACAATCTTTACTGACCACAAAAGCCTCCAACACATCTTTGATCAGAAGGAGTTGAACATGCGACAGCGTCGCTTGGTCGAACTCTTGAACGATTATGAGTGTGCCATTCGGTATCACCGGGGTATAGCTAACGTGGTAGCAGATGCCCTCAGTAGGAAGGAACACTTGAAACCTCGTCGTGTACGAGCACTACAACTCACTATTCATTCGGGGCTACCCGATCAAATACGCGACGCCCAGTTAGAAGCAGTTAAGGAGGAAAACATCAAAGCCGAATCAGTGGGAAAAATGGAACGCGATTGGGAAGTAAAGCCCAATGGAGCCCGGTATTTCATGAATCGCATATGGGTACCTCTCTACGGAAACCTTAGAGAGCTAGTCATGGATGAAGCTCACAAATCTCGATACTCTGTCCATCCGGGTTCGGATAAGATGTATCAAGAGCTTAAAGCTGCGTATTGGTGGCCTAACATGAAAGCCGATATAGCCACCTACGTGAGTAGATGTTTGACTTGTGCGAAAGTCAAGGTGGAGTATCAAAAGCCATCGGGGCTACTCCAACAACCTGAGATCCCAGTGTGGAAATGGGATCAGATCTCAATGGATTTCATCACTAAACTCCCACGAACCTTGGGTGGTTGCGATACCATCTGGGTGATCGTGGATCGTTTAACTAAGTCCGCACACTTCCTAGCTATTAAAGAAACAGATAAGATGGAGAAGTTGACTCGCATCTACATTAAGGAAGTAGTTTCTCGGCACGGTGTGCCAACGTCCATCATCTCATACAGAGATGCTCGCTTCACGTCAAACTTCTGGCAGTCACTCCAGAAAGCGTTGGGAACACGCTTGGATATGAGCACAGCTTATCACCCTCAGACTGATGGTCAAAGTGAAAGGACCATACAGACCTTGGAAGACATGCTTAGGGCATGCGTGGTGGACTTCGGAAATAATTGGGAAATTCACCTGCCTCTAGTAGAATTCTCATATAACAACAGCTATCACACGAGTATCTCGGCAGCACCGTTTGAGGCATTATACGGTCGTAAATGTAGATCACCGGTCTGCTGGGCAGAAGTCGGTGACAGTCAACTCACGGGCCCTGAGCTAATACTTGAGGCTACTGAAAAGATTGTACAAATCAGAAACCGCATGGCGGCGGCACGAGATCGACAGAAAAGCTACGCTGATCAACGACGCAAACCGCTCGAATTTCAAGTAGGCGATCGCGTCCTACTAAAGGTGTCACCCTGGAAGGGTGTAATCCGCTTTGGAAAACGGGGCAAACTTAACCCACGGTACGTAGGCCCGTTTGTAATCTTGAAACGAATCGGACCCGTAGCATACCAATTAGACCTTCCTGCCAAACTCAGTGGAGTTCACAACGTATTTCACGTGTCAAATCTGAAGAAGTGTCTATCAGATGAAACTTTAGTTATTCCATTGGATGAGATCCAAGTGGATGAACAACTACACTTCGTGGAAAAGCCTATTGAGATCATGGATCGTGAGATCAAGACTCGAAGGCACAGCAAGATTCCAATCGTTAAAGTTCGTTGGGACTCTAAGCGTGGACCGGAGTTCACGTGGGAAAGAGAGGACCAAATGAAAAGCAAATACCCACATCACTTCGCAACTGAGCAGCAAACTAACGATACCAGTACCTAAATTTTCGGGACAAAAATTCTTTCAACATGGGGATGATGTGACAACCTGGAAACTTCTCATACTTTCGTGTACTATTGTTGATTAAATTCTTGTGCATGGCACTTGGAAATCTTTGTGTATGACACTTGGGAACTTCTTGTAACATTGCGTACCATCATTAACGAACTAACTCTTTGTGCGTGGCACTCTAAACATGTACGTTACATGCTAAACCGCGTTTACTCAATTTTCGGGACGAAAATTCTTTCAACATGGGGATAATGTGATATCCCGGGTTTTTCGGATAACTTACACGTGACACTTGTCGAATAATATATGTGCTAAGTATTAAACGTGCATGGAATGAATACGTGATGAGTGTTTGTGTGATTGTTTAGTTATAAAGTAATTATTGTAGATATGTACACGAACCGAACCGCGACACGAACCAACCTCGATTCTTTGTGACTCTAGGAATTAACCAAGTTTAGAACTCAAACCATTATCGGCCGTGCGCAAACCAAACCGCAAACCCAAAACCGAGATCAAAGTTAAACCTTAAACTAAAAACAATCCGGCCGCAAGATCAAACCCGAAACCACAACATCAAAACCTAAACCCTAAACCAAAACACTCTCGCCACATGATCAAAACCGCGGATTTATTTAGTTCAAACCCAAACCGAACCCACCCTATTCCTTGACCGCGAGATCAAGTCCAAACCAAACTAACTCACTTTAGTTCCTCGGCCGCGACTCAAACCAAAACCGTGATCCTCATCTTGTTGCGCCTATATATATACAACTCACATGCATCTTCCTTCACAATTCCTAAAACCCTAACAAGCAAAACAGCCGTCGGCTGCTTCCTCATGCTCCGTTGATCGCAAAACAGCTTCCATTCCTTCATCATCTCGATCTAATCAGCTGGTTCACTCTCTCGGTCGCTAACAGCCGGTTACCTTCAGTCCCTTTTCAGTCTCGGTCGCGAGATCAGCTTTCTTTCTCTCGGTCTCAGCAAGCAGCAGCCCTCGCCATCTCCCCTCATCGTATTCACGGTTCGTTTACATTGTTATTAAAAGATTAGAGGTTATCTCTGATTACAAGATCATGTTCGGATTATGTGTATGCTTGAATGATTAATTGATTAGTTGTTTCGGGTCTTATATGTTGAATAGATAATCGGCTGTTTTGATTATGTTCTTGTGTATAAATGTTTGCGGAAATCATAAGTGCTTGAATGAATTGATTGTATTGTCTTCGGATTACATGTTTGAATGAAAAGTCATGATGGCCGATTTGCTAGTAATGTGTGCAAGTGAGGTTTGTTCGAAATCTGAAAATCATAAGCTGTATTGGTTTATAAAAACAAGAGATGTTGACTAGGGTTTGCATGGATAGGTTATTAGTATTAATCTAGGACTAGAAATCAGTTCTAGATCGCTTAGGTTAATCGCATGAACGGGTTATACGAGTTCAGGATAAACATATGCAGAAAACAGCCTGCTGAATAATAGTTACAGCCGATTTCATCTGGCTGTAACTCGGTCGTTAGTTGTCGAAAAACGGATTCTGATGTCTAAAACGTAGAGATTTGAATAAGGAATCTAATGGCGCTGGATTCATAATTTTCTGAAGTCGTTTGATATTTTTAAAGGGCTAAACAAGTTTAGTAGCTAAAGCTGTGAAAGTTCTGGAATTTTGATGGTTGTTTATCAAGCTAGATTTTAAAATCAGTAGGGAGTTGAGTCATGATTTTTGTACAGCAACTAGGTATAGAAATTTCCGGGCAACACCAATTGGAATTTTGTTAATCGGACGATCAGTGATTTTTAAATAAATTCTTCCGTGGACTGCAGTCAGAAAGCGGTAAATCTGACTGCAGCTTAGTGAATTAATATTTATGGTTAATTGGTAAAGATTTAGGACTTGGAAAAATTATATAAATTTCTATGGTATAAATGTCACCTACTGTAAAAATATGGGAATTTTTGGAATGATAGAACTATTTTATAAAAATCCTAGAAGACAGCTGAATAATTGAGTGTTAAGCAGAAAGTTGATAACTTGTGATTGTATGCATTAAAGTGCTGCATGGATTTGGAATATGTTCATGATAAGTTGATTGTTTACCATGATCACATGAGAATACTTGCATGCATATTTGAGTGTTAAATATGTTGTCTGTGTGTATCACCTTGTGAGTAAATTGCGTGTGGAATTTGTATTGGTGTGATTACACACTGACGTGGAATTAATTGGTTTGTTAGGACGCAACTAGCGGTCCCATCTCTTATAACATCTTTGCTACACTAACCGAGCAAATAAAGGTGAGTTCACGGCCCCTAACTTTATCCGGTTTTTAAACAACAGGGGGAGAAACATGTATACACTCTCAAACTCAATCTCTTTACGTTATACGAATTTAACGTCACATAACTATACGGTAACTAAGTTAATGTTAATGTAATGTTATGGTCACTAAGCAGCTTTATCACTTAAGTCCTCGACAATCTCCTCGGATCGTTAGTATTTGGGTTAAATAGCGGGGGAATTATAAGTAGTACTACTGGGCCCGACAAGCCCCATCCGAGCTAGTCGCGCTAGCCGACCTGGTATGGTCAACGGGTGAATAATTGGCCTAACACCGCCATGGTCATGTGATAGGCCTGGCAAAACGGAGGCACAACAGTCAGCTTCGATCGCGAACTCTTACGTGACATGACTTTAGACTAGCTACCTATATACATTAATATTGAACTTAATTACGGATCAACTTAATATTCCGGGTTTGGAATATTGGAAACATCAACTTATTATCCCGGGTTGTGGATAATGGAAACAACAACTTAATATTCCGGGTTGGGAATATTGGAAGCAACAACTATTATTATTCCGGGATTGGAATAATGGAACTGATACTTATCCCGGGTTGGGGATAACGGAGAGAACAAACTATAACCGAACAAACGAATTTATGAAAACCTGTGAACTCACTCATCTTAAATGTTGACACTTGTTTCTTTACATGTTTCTCAGGACGCTAGGAGCTCTAGGTGCACGCACATGCATTGAACAAGACATCTTTATCGAGTCTCATTTATTAATATTGTTTTGGGATTTTTCATTTGTTTTGGCGTTTGTGTTGGCGCCCGCATCATTACTTATTTATGCTTCCGCTCAAACTTAAAACTAATGCTCTGCTAAATATTGGTAATTGATATAAAATCTAAAATGAACGATTTTGGAAAACGTATTATCAAACCATGTAGAGTCGTTCGACGTACTAGTGTTTCAAATTCTGGTTTGTGCACACGCCTCGCGGTAGAACTCCGCAAGTGGAAATTGAGGGTGTGACAGATTGGTATCAGAGCCACTAGCTATAGAGAACCAGGTTTGCATTAGAAGTAGACCTAAACTATAGCTGATATCACGACACTAGACTTAGTTTGGCACCGAATTATTATATCTTGTTATGTAATATACTACAACTGTGTTTGGTAGATTATGCCTTCATAATAAGGAATGAAAACAACTCGTAACTAACTACACGACCTAACAGGCAATGTCATCATCCTCATCGTCATCATCATCCGACAGACTTACACCACCAAGGGCACCAGGAAAGGCACCAATGGTGGAACCCATACCACCTTATGGCGTGGAGACACGATCAGCAGCGAGGAAAAGGCTCGCTCTGGGGGAGGAGGAGTCGTTACGCCCAACTATTGCTGTACCGGTTGAACCGGTTAATCCTGTAGAAATAGGAGTAGACATGCTTAGAATCCTAGTGCATACACAACAAAAACAGTTAGAAAGAATGCAGGAAACCATCTTAGCACAAGGATGGATGATCCGACACCATACAGGAAAGACCGACTCGCTCGAGGAAGAGCATCGTACGAGTAAGGTAGCTCGTAACACCATAGCCAGAGATCTGTGTGCTGAGCAGATAAGAGCTGACTGGCTTGAGGACAGAGTCCTGGAAAACAGTTGGAACATTCAGGAACTGCAAAATCAGGCACTTGAACCAGCACCGGCCCCTCCAGTGCCGGTAGGGGAGGATCCAGAGGAAGATCCAGAGGAGGATCCTGAAGAGGATCCGGAGGAGGACTCAGCTGAGGAAGCTGGAAATGCCGCACAGGATGACGGCAACGACAGTGACTTGGGGAATGGAGACGTAGACGACTGACACGTCTCGTTTATATTATTTGTTTTCCTTCAGCTTATTATTTTCCCACTTGTATTTAAACCTGAGACTTTATAGTGAATTCGTATGATTGATTGCACTTTTGTAAGACGTTGAAATTTCAGTTAATCAAGTATTTCTTTTGACTATTTAACATATTGAGTTGACATAACTTAATAATTATTAAAGTACGAAGTAGGATAACTATATTGGATATATAGACTTATCAGGGTGTGTTTGTGTTGTGTTTCGAAGATCTAAATGGCGACTGGAAGACGTGGAAACCTTAACTTGACGCCCGAAGAGCTAGCTGCCATGATTCAGGAGCATGTGAACGCAGCTTTAGCGGGTGTTCAGAACCAGCCGGCAGGTAACCATTATTAAATTTTCACGTGAAAATCTAATAGTGAGGTTAGTAAAATTCCTTGCTGACTTCCTGTTCTCTGTCAGCAGGAGGGGGTTTAACCCCTATAAGATGTTCCTTGACGCAAAGCCTAGCAAATTCTCGGGGGCGGAAAGACCCATTGGATTGGTCCGCTGGATCGAAAAATCAGAATCCGTTTTTGAAATGTGCAACTGCCTAGAGGCAAACAAGGTCAAATACGCAGCCTCAACACTGGAAGATGGGGCACTGACATGGTGGAATGCCCAAGTCCAAACACGTGGACTGTTAGCTGCAAATGCAATGGCATGGACTGAGTTCAAGGCCCTGATTAAAGAGGAGTACTGTCCACGAGACAGAGTGCAACAGTTAGAGCAAGCTCTATGGAACCACAAGATGGTGGGATCGGAAATTGAGGCTTACACCGCAAAACACCATGATTTGGTATTTCTGTGTCCCGATTTGGCCAACACGGTGGAGAAAAGACTCGAGTTCTATCTCGGGGGTCTGGTTCCGGAAATTCAGGGTATTGTGATGTCTAGTAACCCTGTAACTGAACATCAAGCAATCCGATTGGCTCACAAACTCACCGATAAAGCGGTGGAACAGAAGAAACTGCCAGCACGGGGTACAACCAAAGTCGCCCCAGATAACAAAAGAAAATTTGAAGACTCCACTGTTCGACAGTCTTCGTCATCACATCCGCAGCAAGGGAACCAGAAACGGTTCAATCATTACCACAGCCACCGGGGTCATCAAAATCATTCCGCCAACAACAACAACAACAACAACAACAACTACAACAACAACAACAACCAGAATGCAGGCGGCTATGTAGGTCGAAAGCCGCAGTGCAATCGCTGCAATTTTCACCATAACGGCCCTTGTGCCGGAAGTCGCTGCCAAAGATGTGGCAAGATGGGACATGCAGCAAAGGATTGTCGTGGGGAAATCATGTCCCGACAAAATCAGAATCAGCCCCAGGGTCAGCAGCAGGGTATAAACCGGGGATGCTATCAGTGTGGTAGCACTGCTCATTTCAGAAAAGACTGCCCACAGTTGCGCAACAACAACAATAATGGTGGAAACAACCACAACCACAATAACCACAACAACCATAATAACAACAATAATGGGAACGGTGGCACAGGAGGTGCCAAAGGTCGTGCATTTACATTGGGCCGCGGAGAGGCCAGAAACGACACGAACGTGGTCACCGGTAAGTTTCCCCTTAATGAACATTTTGCTACTGTGCTTTTTGATACGGGTGCGGATAGGAGTTTTATATCTGAGTCTTTTAGGAAGAACCTAAATCTCACGCTTAAACCATTAGAGACCCCTTATGTGATAGAATTAGCCAATGGTAAATCGGTAGATGTGACCCAAATCGTATCCGGCTGTCAACTCAAACTCGCGGGCCACACTTTTACCATTGATCTGATGACAACTACCCTGGGTAGTTTTGACGTGGTAGTCGGAATGGACTGGCTATCCGACGTCCGGGCTGAAGTTCTCTGCTTCGAAAAGTCTATCCGTATTCCACTCACGAACGACGAAATCCTGACGGTACAAGGCGACAAGGCAAGCGCCGTCACCAACATTATCTCATTTATGCAAGCGCAGAAGTATCTTCGGAAAAAGAATTCCTTCGCTTTACTCGCACTAATTACCGAGCAGCCTAAGGACGAGAAACGTATAGAAGACATCCCTGTCGTCCGTGATTTTTCCGATGTATTCCCAGAAGAACTACCTGGTCTTCCACCACATCGACAATTGGAGTTTGAAATCGAATTGGCAAGCAATGCAACTCCTATCGCCAAGGCTCCATACCGCCTAGCTCCAGCCGAGCTACAGGAGCTGTCTACCCAACTTCAAGAGCTGCTAGAAAAAGGATTTATCCGACCAAGCGTTTCGCCATGGGGAGCTCCAGTCCTGTTTGTCAAGAAGAAGGACGGGACTTTCCGCATGTGCATCGACTATAGGGAACTCAACAAGGTTACCGTCAAGAACCGATACCCGTTACCTCGCATTGACGATCTTTTCGACCAACTTCAAGGGTCAAGCTACTACTCCAAGATTGATTTATGGTCTGGTTACCACCAGCTACGCGTCAGGGAGGAGGATATCGCTAAGACAGCATTTCGCACTCGGTATGGCCATTACGAGTTTTTGGTCATGCCATTCGGTCTTACTAACGCACCTGCGGTATTCATGGACCTCATGAACCGCGTGTGTAAACCATACCTCGACAAATTTGTCATTGTGTTCATCGATGATATACTCATCTACTCCAAAGTGAAGAAGAGCATGCTGAGCATCTACGATTACTACTAGGATTACTTCAACAGGAAAAGCTATATGCCAAGCTCTCGAAGTGTGATTTCTGGATCCGGGAAGTTCAGTTTCTCGGGCACGTCGTGAATGAAAAGGGTATCCATGTAGACCCTGCCAAGATTGAAGCCATTAAAAACTGGGAAGCACCTAAGACACCGACGGAGATCCGCCAATTCTTAGGATTGGCTGGTTACTACAGACGCTTCATCGAGGGGTTTTCAAAGATTGCACAACCGCTCACTACCCTCACCCAGAAAGGCATCAAGTATGCTTGGGGTGAAAAACAAGAAGCAGCGTTTCAATTGCTGAAGCAGAAAATTTGCAGTGAACCCATTCTGTCCTTGCCGGAAGGGATAGATGACTTCGTAGTGTACTGTGATGCTTCCATTCAGGGATTGGGATGCGTACTCATGCAACGCGATAAGGTCATCGCGTATGCGTCGCGACAGCTGAAAGTTCACGAGAAAAACTACACGACACATGACCTGGAATTGGGAGCAGTGGTGTTTGCACTTAAGATTTGGAGACACTACCTCTATGGAACAAAGTGCACAATCTTTACTGACCACAAAAGCCTCCAACACATCTTTGATCAGAAGGAGTTGAACATGCGACAGCGTCGCTTGGTCGAACTCTTGAACGATTATGAGTGTGCCATTCGGTATCACCCGGGTAAAGCTAACGTGGTAGCAGATGCCCTCAGTAGGAAGGAACACTTGAAACCTCGTCGTGTACGAGCACTACAACTCACTATTCATTCGGGGCTACCCGATCAAATACGCGACGCCCAGTTAGAAGCAGTTAAGGAGGAAAACATCAAAGCCGAATCAGTGGGAAAAATGGAACGCGATTGGGAAGTAAAGCCCAATGGAGCCCGGTATTTCATGAATCGCATATGGGTACCTCTCTACGGAAACCTTAGAGAGCTAGTCATGGATGAAGCTCACAAATCTCGATACTCTGTCCATCCGGGTTCGGATAAGATGTATCAAGAGCTTAAAGCTGCGTATTGGTGGCCTAACATGAAAGCCGATATAGCCACCTACGTGAGTAGATGTTTGACTTGTGCGAAAGTCAAGGTGGAGTATCAAAAGCCATCGGGGCTACTCCAACAACCTGAGATCCCAGTGTGGAAATGGGATCAGATCTCAATGGATTTCATCACTAAACTCCCACGAACCTTGGGTGGTTGCGATACCATCTGGGTGATCGTGGATCGTTTAACTAAGTCCGCACACTTCCTAGCTATTAAAGAAACAGATAAGATGGAGAAGTTGACTCGCATCTACATTAAGGAAGTAGTTTCTCGGCACGGTGTGCCAACGTCCATCATCTCATACAGAGATGCTCGCTTCACGTCAAACTTCTGGCAGTCACTCCAGAAAGCGTTGGGAACACGCTTGGATATGAGCACAGCTTATCACCCTCAGACTGATGGTCAAAGTGAAAGGACCATACAGACCTTGGAAGACATGCTTAGGGCATGCGTGGTGGACTTCGGAAATAATTGGGAAATTCACCTGCCTCTAGTAGAATTCTCATATAACAACAGCTATCACACGAGTATCTCGGCAGCACCGTTTGAGGCATTATACGGTCGTAAATGTAGATCACCGGTCTGCTGGGCAGAAGTCGGTGACAGTCAACTCACGGGCCCTGAGCTAATACTTGAGGCTACTGAAAAGATTGTACAAATCAGAAACCGCATGGCGGCGGCACGAGATCGACAGAAAAGCTACGCTGATCAACGACGCAAACCGCTCAAATTTCAAGTAGGCGATCGCGTCCTACTAAAGGTGTCACCCTGGAAGGGTGTAATCCGCTTTGGAAAACGGGGCAAACTTAACCCACGGTACGTAGGCCCGTTTGTAATCTTGAAACGAATCGGACCCGTAGCATACCAATTAGACCTTCCTGCCGAACTCAGTGGAGTTCACAACGTATTTCACGTGTCAAATCTGAAGAAGTGTCTATCAGATGAAACTTTAGTTATTCCATTGGATGAGATCCAAGTGGATGAACAACTACACTTCGTGGAAAAGCCTATTGAGATCATGGATCGTGAGATCAAGACTCGAAGGCACAGCAAGATTCCAATCGTTAAAGTTCGTTGGGACTCTAAGCGTGGACCGGAGTTCACGTGGGAAAGAGAGGACCAAATGAAAAGCAAATACCCACATCACTTCGCAACTGAGCAGCAAACTAACGATACCAGTACCTAAATTTTCGGGACAAAATTCTTTCAACATGGGGATGATGTGACAACCTGGAAACTTCTCATACTTTCGTGTACTATTGTTGATTAAATTCTTGTGCATGGCACTTGGAAATCTTTGTGTATGACACTTGGGAACTTCTTGTAACATTGCGTACCATCATTAACGAACTAACTCTTTGTGCGTGGCACTCTAAACATGTACGTTACATGCTAAACCGCGTTTACTCAATTTTCGGGACGAAAATTCTTTCAACATGGGGATAATGTGATATCCCGGGTTTTTCGGATAACTTACACGTGACACTTGTCGAATAATATATGTGCTAAGTATTAAACGTGCATGGAATGAATACGTGATGAGTGTTTGTGTGATTGTTTAGTTATAAAGTAATTATTGTAGATATGTACACGAACCGAACCGCGACACGAACCAACCTCGATTCTTTGTGACTCTAGGAATTAACCAAGTTTAGAACTCAAACCATTATCGGCCGTGCGCAAACCAAACCGCAAACCCAAAACCGAGATCAAAGTTAAACCTTAAACTAAAAACAATCCGGCCGCAAGATCAAACCCGAAACCACAACATCAAAACCTAAACCCTAAACCAAAACACTCTCGGCCACATGATCAAAACCGCGGATTTATTTAGTTCAAACCCAAACCGAACCCACCCTATTCCTTGACCGCGAGATCAAGTCCAAACCAAACTAACTCACTTTAGTTCCTCGGCCGCGACTCAAACCAAAACCGTGATCCTCATCTTGTTGCGCCTATATATATACAACTCACATGCATCTTCCTTCACAATTCCTAAAACCCTAACAAGCAAAACAGCCGTCGGCTGCTTCCTCATGCTCCGTTGATCGCAAAACAGCTTCCATTCCTTCATCATCTCGATCTAATCAGCTGGTTCACTCTCTCGGTCGCTAACAGCCGGTTACCTTCAGTCCCTTTTCAGTCTCGGTCGCGAGATCAGCTTTCTTTCTCTCGGTCTCAGCAAGCAGCAGCCCTCGCCATCTCCCCTCATCGTATTCACGGTTCGTTTACATTGTTATTAAAAGATTAGAGGTTATCTCTGATTACAAGATCATGTTCGGATTATGTGTATGCTTGAATGATTAATTGATTAGTTGTTTCGGGTCTTATATGTTGAATAGATAATCGGCTGTTTTGATTATGTTCTTGTGTATAAATGTTTGCGGAAATCATAAGTGCTTGAATGAATTGATTGTATTGTCTTCGGATTACATGTTTGAATGAAAAGTCATGATGGCCGATTTGCTAGTAATGTGTGCAAGTGAGGTTTGTTCGAAATCTGAAAATCATAAGCTGTATTGGTTTATAAAAACAAGAGATGTTGACTAGGGTTTGCATGGATAGGTTATTAGTATTAATCTAGGACTAGAAATCAGTTCTAGATCGCTTAGGTTAATCGCATGAACGGGTTATACGAGTTCAGGATAAACATATGCAGAAAACAGCCTGCTGAATAATAGTTACAGCCGATTTCATCTGGCTGTAACTCGGTCGTTAGTTGTCGAAAAACGGATTCTGATGTCTAAAACGTAGAGATTTGAATAAGGAATCTAATGGCGCTGGATTCATAATTTTCTGAAGTCGTTTGATATTTTTAAAGGGCTAAACAAGTTTAGTAGCTAAAGCTGTGAAAGTTCTGGAATTTTGATGGTTGTTTATCAAGCTAGATTTTAAAATCAGTAGGGAGTTGAGTCATGATTTTTGTACAGCAACTAGGTATAGAAATTTCCGGGCAACACCAATTGGAATTTTGTTAATCGGACGATCAGTGATTTTTAAATAAATTCTTCCGTGGACTGCAGTCAGAAAGCGGTAAATCTGACTGCAGCTTAGTGAATTAATATTTATGGTTAATTGGTAAAGATTTAGGACTTGGAATAATTATATAAATTTCTATGGTATAAATGTCACCTACTGTAAAAAATATGGGAATTTTTGGAATGATAGAACTATTTTATAAAAATCCTAGAAGACAGCTGAATAATTGAGTGTTAAGCAGAAAGTTGATAACTTGTGATTGTATGCATTAAAGTGCTGCATGGATTTGGAATATGTTCATGATAAGTTGATTGTTTACCATGATCACATGAGAATACTTGCATGCATATTTGAGTGTTAAATATGTTGTCTGTGTGTATCACCTTGTGAGTAAATTGCGTGTGGAATTTGTATTGGTGTGATTACACACTGACGTGGAATTAATTGGTTTGTTAGGACGCAACTAGCGGTCCCATCTCTTATAACATCTTTGCTACACTAACCGAGCAAATAAAGGTGAGTTCACGGCCCCTAACTTTATCCGGTTTTTAAACAACAGGGGGAGAAACATGTATACACTCTCAAACTCAATCTCTTTACGTTATACGAATTTAACGTCACATAACTATACGGTAACTAAGTTAATGTTAATGTAATGTTATGGTCACTAAGCAGCTTTATCACTTAAGTCCTCGACAATCTCCTCGGATCGTTAGTATTTGGGTTAAATAGCGGGGGAATTATAAGTAGTACTACTGGGCCCGACAAGCCCCATCCGAGCTAGTCGCGCTAGCCGACCTGGTATGGTCAACGGGTGAATAATTGGCCTAACACCGCCATGGTCATGTGATAGGCCTGGCAAAACGGAGGCACAACAGTCAGCTTCGATCGCGAACTCTTACGTGACATGACTTTAGGCTAGCTACCTATATACATTAATATTGAACTTAATTACGGATCAACTTAATATTCCGGGTTTGGAATATTGGAAACATCAACTTATTATCCCGGGTTGGGGATAATGGAAACAACAACTTAATATTCCGGGTTGGGAATATTGGAAGCAACAACTTATTATTATTCCGGGATTGGAATAATGGAACTGATACTTATCCCGGGTTGGGGATAACGGAGAGAACAAACTATAACCGAACAAACGAATTTATGAAAACCTGTGAACTCACTCATCTTAAATGTTGACACTTGTTTCTTTACATGTTTCTCAGGACGCTAGGAGCTCTAGGTGCACGCACATGCATTGAACAAGACATCTTTATCGAGTCTCATTTATTAATATTGTTTTGGGATTTTTCATTTGTTTTGGCGTTTGTGTTGGCGCCCGCATCATTACTTATTTATACTTTCGCTCAAACTTAAAACTAATGCTCTGCTAAATATTGGTAATTGATATAAAATCTAAAATGAACGATTTTGGAAAACGTATTATCAAACCATGTAGAGTCGTTCGACGTACTAGTGTTTCAGATTCTGGTTTGTGCACACGCCTCGCGGTAGAACTCCGCAAGTGGAAATTGAGGGTGTGACATTAATATACTTATATTTATATCAAAAATATCAGTTTAGTTACTGATCTAAAACAGTTTAGTAAAAACCTCGTAAAAAGGCGATTTTTACCGTTTTTACCGCATAGTTTTGCGTCAAACATTACCATAACCATCCGAACTCGAAACGACTTTATATTTTAACACAATACATGCTATATACTGAATAAAATGAAGGTTATGATCAGATTAGTTCATTTTTTGTGTAAGGCACATAAATCATGCGATTTCACACCTTTTACAACAATTTTAAGCACATCATACAACAGGCAAAGCTAGTAAACTTTATGCAAAGTTACATACCATTTTACACTTCAAATAACAATATTTTTATGCTTTATAATCTGATCAAAACTTATTTTATCAAAACACCCCTTGATCATAATTTCATGGCCATATGTTCACATGCATGCTTATTTACAAGCACCTAATGTATTCATACCATATTACTTTCAACTTGCATGTACTCATGAGCATCTAGACATACATTTATTTCATGTTTATATTATTCATGGCATTCAAATCTTCATATCATCATCATCATCTAAACATTCCATATAAATGCAAGACACAATCCTTCACATTTATGAACTAACAACAAACATTTGCATGCATGCATGCATATACATATACATATACATATACATATACATATACATATACATATACAAATACATATAAATATATATATATATATATATATATATATTCCAAAACTCAACTTTTCATGTTCATTTCTTTAATCATAAGAAATTTATCAAACCCTTTTTAGAACTTTCCAAGATCACACATTCAATCACATGTCAACATCTTATCATGCAAGATCAAATCAAATATCAAAACTCAAAATCTCATCTCTAATATACATACAAACACACTCACGGCCATACATATGTATACATACACCTCCATTTTTATTTTCTTTAAAAACCAATTTGTTTTTGTTTCAAGTTTATGTTTAAATCCAATAACAAGAGAAACCTTCATCTTCATCAAAACTCATCAAGAATCAAGAACAAAGTTTTTAAAGTAATTTTATACTTTCTTGTTTTTGATGGGTTTTTAGCAAAGTATGATAGTATGGAGCTTGATTCTTGCTTGGAAACACCTTAGGATCTTCAAATAAGCTTGAAACTTGGTTGTTTGTTCATGTATCTTCAAGAACTAAGTAAAGAAAATGAAAATGGTGGTGTGTTGGGTGGTTTCGGCCGTGAACAAGCAAGAGAGAGAGAGTGAGTTGTTTGATTTCAAATGTTTGTCTTGGATTTGTAAAGATCATGGAAGATATGGAAGAAGGCTAATCATTATTGTATCTTCCAATGCCCACAAGTGTCAAGAGAGGAGAGAGAGTGCATTATTTGGCTGCCATATACCCCCTACACACACACTCTACGCATACATACATATATAATGCATATATATGTTTAAAATTGGTATTTTATGGATACCGGGTGTTTTATCTAGCGTTTTAACTGCGTTTTAACGTGTTTTAAATTATTTTCAACGCTCTATAAAAATAAACTCACAAAATATTACTAATCAATATTTTATTTGTCTGGACCAGTTACGTTGTCGGTAATTGGCAGTATGCGCACTGTGTTGCGTAGTACGCGCTTAAACTCGCAAAATAGGGATTTTAAGCGTTTTAATTTATTTTTATCATTCTATAAAAATAATATTGTCAAATTATTACTATAATAATTATTGGTTTCCCTGAACTGGCTGCGTTGACAGTATTTTGTCAGATATGCGCAGTATTGCGCAGTACACGCTTAAACTCAAAAATTTGAGTTTCTTAGCGTTTAAATTATTTTTCCTCACAATTATGATTAAATATATTATTTAACTCATAATGGGCTATTTTTGGGATTTTAACACTATCCGGCGGTCACCGACGTTCGTTTTGCATTTTAACCTTTACACGATAAGTGTTTATCTTAAAATTCCCAACGTAATTTTTATCAAACTTTGGATTTACTAACACATCAAATACCATATATAAACATCATAAATAATCAAATACGGCCTTTTATTCATTCATGACACATGTCACATTTGTACGGTACAGCCTAAATAGTCGGGTCTCCCCCTGTTTAAGGAATTTCGTCCCCGAAATTCTTACACTACAGGTTTCGTTTTCGCACTACACTTAAAGAGATGCGGATATTTCCATTGCATCTAGTCCTTTTTTTCCCATGTGAACTCGGGTCCATGCTTGGAATTCCAGTGAACCTTGACCAACTTAATCCGACTCCTTCTAAGCTTCTGAATCTTCTCATCCAGAACTTCAACCGGTTCCTCGATAAATCTCAATTTATCGTCTACTTGAACCTCATCAGGGGGTATAATTAGTGTCTCATCCGACAAACACTTTCTCATGTTGGAAACATGAAAGCATGTCATGAACTCCACTCAAATCCTGCGGCAGCTTAAGCCTATACGCGACTGATCCAACTCGAGATGTGATTTCGAAAAGACCTATATACCGTGGGCTTAGCTTTCCCCATTTCCCGAACCTAACAACATATTTCCAAGGTGACACTTTTAGCAGAACACGATCCCCGACTTGAAACTGCAACGGTTTCCTTCGGTTGTCTGCATAACTTTTCTGTCGATCGGCGACAGCTTTTAACCTTTCCTTGACTGGACAACCTTTGTCGGTGGTTTCCTGGATAAGCTCAAGTCCGGTTAGTTGCCTTTTGCCAATTTCAGCCCAGCACAAGGGTGATTGACATATCCTTCCATACAAACTTCAACGGAGCGGCTTTTATACTAGCGTGGTAACTATTGTTGTAAGAAAACTCTGCCAACGGAAAATGAGTATCCCAACTTCCACCAAAATCAATCACACACGCTCTCAACATATCCTCTAACGTCAGAATGGTTCTCTCACTCTGACCATCCGTTTGAGGATGATACGTCAGTAATCATGTCCAAACGAGAGCAGCGACTCCTGAAGAGATCGCCAAGATCTGGAGTCAAATCGTCCATCTCTATCGGAGATAATTGACACAGGCACTCCATGCCGGGCTACAATCTTGTTGAGGTACAACTGCGATATCTTTTATGTCTTGTCTGTTTCCTTAATGGGCAAGAAATGAGCAGACTTTGTTAACTGATCCACAATTATCCATATGGTGTCATGTCCACGTGACGTACGGGGTAATTTGGTGATAAAGTCCATAGCAAGATGCTCCCACTTCCATTTAGGAATCTCTGGTTGCTGCAGAAGCCCAGACGGCCTCTGATGCTCAGCCTTAACCTTTGAGCATGTCAGACATTTACTCACATATACCGCAATATCTCTCTTCATATTCGGCCACCAATATAACTCCTTAATATCCTAATACATCTTGGTAGAACCTGGGTGAATTGAATATCTGGACTTATGAGCCTCGTTCATAACCAGTTCAAGTAGGTTACCTCTAAAGCGAACCCAAACTCGGTTCATGAAGTACATCACTTCATCCGCCTTTGGTATCAGTTCACATTCCAAACCTCTCAAACCTTCTCTACTCAGGTTCTCATCTTTCAAAGCTTCTCGCTGTGCATTACGAATTCGATCGGTCAAATTCGTTTGTATGGTCAAACCCAAAGCACGCACACGCAGAGAGCTTTTCCCGCTCCTTCCTACTGAGCGCGTCAGCAACAACAATGGCTTTCCCTGGGTGATAACGAATATCAAACTCATAATCATTGAGTAATTCCACCCATCCCTGTTGCCTCATGTTGAGTTCCTTCTGATCAAAGATATGCTAGAGGCTCTTATGGTCTGTGTAAATCGTACACTCCGTGCCATACAAATAGTGTCTCCAAATCTTTAAAGCGAACACAACAGCTCCCAACTCTAAATCATGAGTTGTGTAGTTCTTCTCATGCACTTTCAGTTGTCTGGATGCATAGGCTATCACTTTGTCCTTCTACATAAGCACGCAACCAAGGCCTAAACGTGATGCATCATAGTATACAACAAAACCATCATTTCCCTCAGGCAGGGATAGAATAGGTGCACTACACAACTTCTCCTTCAGCATCCGAAAAGCTTTCTCCTGCTTTCTGTCCAATCATACTTCTTATCCTTCTGGGTGAATAGCGTTAATGGCTGCGTTATTTTGGAAAAATTCTCAATGAATCTTCTATAACACCAAGCAAGTCCTAAGAATTGTCGCACCTCGGACGGAGTCTTTGGCGCTTCCCAATTCTTAATCGCCTCTATCTTCGACGGGTCCACATGTATACCTTTCTCATTTATGACATGCCCGAGAAAATGCACCTCTCGAATCCAAAAATCACATTTAGAGAACTTGGCATACAACTTCTCTTTCTTCAACAGCTCCAGAATCATCTAAAAATGTTGCTCATGATCTTCTTTGGTTCGCTAATAGATTAGTATATCGTCAATGAATACTATCACGAATTTGTCCAAATAGGGTTTGCATACCCTGTTCATGAGATCCATGAACACTGCAGGCGCATTAGTTAAGCCAAAGGGCATGACTAAGAACTCATAATGGCCATAACGTGTTCTAAAAGCAGTCTTCGGAACATCTTCATCAGCAATCTTCAACTGGTGATAACCTAAACGCAGGTCTATCTTCGAGTAGTAGCTTGATCCTTGAAGCTGGTCGAACAAATTGTCGATTCTTGGTAACGGGTACCAATTCTTGATAGTCAGCTTTTTCAAGTCTCTGTAATCAATACACGTTCTGAAGGAACCATCTTTTTTCTTCACGAATAACACAGGTGCTCCCCAAGGCGAAAAGCTTGGTTGTATGAAACCTTTGTCTAATAGCTCTTGAAGCTGATTTGACAATTCTTTCATCTCGAACGGTGCTAATCTGTAAGGAGATTTTGCAATCGGTGTAGCACTAGGTACAAGATCAATTTTGAACTCGATCTGTCTCGCAGGGGGTAATCCAGGCAAGTCTTCAGGGAAAACTTCCGGATAATCGCGAACTACAAGAATTTCTTGAATCTTCCCACTTTCAGCCTTCGTATCCACTACGTTAACCAAGAACGCAGGATAGCCTTTACGCAACATCTTGTGCATCTTCATAACACTAACAACTCCTGATACTCGACTTGATCGGTCACCGTGAACAACTAAAGCTTCACCACCACCAGGATGAGGTATCCGCACTTGTTTCTCCGAACAAATGATCTCAGCTCCATTCTTGGATAACCAATCCATCCCAACGACTACATCAAAACTACCCAGCTCCACAGGCAATAAATCGATACTAAAACTATGATCGCATAACTGAATTTTACAATCACGAATAACTTCCCTAGTCTCTATCAATTTTCCATTTGCTAATTCTATCGAGTACTTTTTACTTAGCTTACTTGTTTGAGAACACAGAAACGGTTCAAAGTTTTTCGAAACAAAACTCAAGTCAGCACCAGTATCAAATAGTAAGAACGCAGAATGGTCATTGATTAGGAACGTACCGGTAACAACTGCAGGACCATCACGTGCCTTCCAAGCATTCAGCTCAAAAGCTCTGGCCCTGGCATTATGACCCTTCACATTCGGACAGTTCCTCTTGTAGTGTCCCTGCTCTCCGCATTCATAGAATCCCTCGAGCTTAACTCCCTCCGACGTACTCTTAGCATAGCACTCACGAGTAACATGTCCAGTTCGACCACATCTGGCACACTTTCCATGCTCATCTCCATGAGTCTTCTTCGCTGAACCACTTCCGCCATCCCTAGCATTATCCTTCCTCGAACCACTCGAATTAGCCACATATGCTTTCCCCGAATCGCGTTTCCTCTCACGCTTCACATCGGAATCCTTTCTCGAGATTAGACTTTCGCTTCCGCGAATCCCCAGATCTAGGCTCAAGACACTCTGATCGGTCAAATTTCCCATCTGCCTTGACTTTTCCCGACGACTTCCCAGTCTCCTCTTTCCTGTTAAGGCTACTTTTGCGAGCAGCATCATCCGCTAATGATTTCGCTAAAGTAGTAGCTTCCAGATAGGTAGTGGGCTTCGCTGACGTAACCATACTACGAATTTGTGGCGACAATCCCCAAATATATCTCTCTACCTTAACGTACTCAGGACCTGACCATTCGTGGAACTAATAGAGCAAAATCATTGAACCGAGATGTATAAGCTCTGGTGTTCAGGCCTTCCATGGTCAAATTCCAGAAGTCATCTCAATCTTCTGCATCTCACTACGCGGGCAGTATTCCTTAAGAAGCATCTCTTTTAGTTCGTTCCAGGTAAAACCGTAAGCCGCATCTTCACCCAAAACTTGAACTTGAGTATTCCACCAGGATAAAGCTTCGTCAAGAAATGAACATGAAGCATACCTAACCCTCTGATCAGCAGCACAACCGCTGATGGCAATCACAGATTCCATCTTCTCGATCCATCTAGTGATTTCAAGAGGCCCTTCAGCACCGGTAAATGATCGTGGGTTACAGCCCTGAAATGTTTTATACATACATCCATGCACTGCTCACAAGGTTAATGAAAAATCAAGATTACGCTCTGATTATATCATAACACGGGAACTACTAAAACTTTTTCGATCATTATATTACCTTGCGGGTTTCCAATCTCCACACCACCATCACCATGCCCAGGAGCACCACGTCCACGTCCTTGCCCAATATTCTGGTTGGCTTCATGTTGTTCCAAGGCAGTATTAACGTGTTGGGCTATGAGTTATGCCAACTCTTCTGGGGTGGTAGGTAGTCCAGTACCCTGTCCCGCTTTTGGCGGCATCTTGTCGTTTCTATTATTGCAATAATAATATCAACATAAGACATTGTTTAAATATTTCAATCATTAAATAATAGTCGACTAAACAATACACATGCATCCACATAATAATGAGAATAATTTAACCAAAAGAGAACCCATAACATTGATATTTATCATGGAAATTACAAAGCTTGTTCATAGTACAACAACTAACCAAAATATGGTGTGACATAATCAACCACCAATAACAAGTCTAGATGAAATTTCTATCTAAATATCCAAAAATTTGGCATGCAAGCCAATATAAGGGTTTATCAAAGAGACATACAAAACAAACAAACAACACAAAGGACCAACAACCATCATTTCTTCATGCCAACAAACTCTAGAAGCTTCCTCACAAGCTCCTCCAGCTCAACTATCCTCCAGTGCATCTGATCCATAGCACTGTCATCCAAGTCCTTAAGCACATCAAACCAATCCATCTGGGCCCTCTAAACCCTTCACATTTCCCTTGGTCGCCTCCAGATCTCCGCGTATGGCCCCCAACTGACGGTCGTAGTGAGAACATCGGTTAACCCACACTCCTTTCTGCTTCTTCGAAGCAGATGCTGTCTCAGCTCTGGATGTTGAAGCGATGTCTCTGACAGGTCGTATCCTCTTCCTACGTCGAAAGTAGACCAAAAGGGGTGCAGTAGGAGCACGCGACTCGATCGATGGAAATGACGACTCGGTAACAACAGGTAGGGGGATCTCAGTAGTGGGCTCAGCAACGACAGTAGATGAGACGACTAATGGCTCTAACGACTGAGCCGTAATAATGGTAGCGTCTACTGCTGGTGCGATACTATAAGATCCTCCTATCAACGGAACACCTCTATCCACGTCATCGATAACTGGCACGGTACCTGATGATTGCCCAGTCTCGTAGATCGAGGGTGGAGCATCATCATCGTCTTCGATCCAACTGTTGCTTGTAAAAGCATAAGAGGGTCAACCTGACTTGCGAAAGCAGCAGGGTTAACCTAGAAGGATGAAGCGAATTCGGTCACATCAACAAACTGTGGAATCATAGGGGGTAACTCTGGTAATACGGATCTAGGTGAAGTCTCGAATTCTGGCTCGCTCTCAGAGTCAGTAATCTCGATGACCTCGTGCTCGTGCGACATCTGTGACATAAATTTAACCGTACAAAGTAAGTGTGTGTTCAAATGAAAAAATAACACATAAGGCCCAAATAAACAGATTAACACGTATGCACAATAACACGCAATGGTTCTCATACATGATAAAAATCCATGTTTATTTAAAAATTTTGGCTTCGCGAATTTTGGACTTATATCTCAAAATTCTTTGGTTGAACTCTAGAGTTTTCCCCTGAAAACATCTAGTTCGCTAACAACCATTGGCTCTGTTACCAACTTCTGTAACACCCCAAAAACGTCGCAGCGGAAATACAAACGTAATGGTGACAGAAGTTGGTGCCCATAAATGTCTTAGTGGACGATGCATCATTAATTTTGGACATATTACTTAATTAAAACATTGTTTACAAGTTCAAGCATAAACCACAACCATAGAGTAGTTAAGTTGTCTCGATCCTTATGGATCTTTATACAGTCGATCCCAAATAAGTTTTAAAAGTTGTCCAAAGTTTATTATTAAACAAAACATGCATCACAACCACAAGACACGCCAAATATTCCCGAAGCCATGCTCAAGTACCTGAAGAACACGTTAAAATCAAGTGTCAACACAAAGGAGGGTGAGCTCACATATTCATATTTTAAAACAAGGAAAACTTTCTAATTATGTGTTTATTATCAAAACATCCAAATAATATTTTCGAAAGTTAATTTATTTCCTTAATAAAATCCATGGGTCAGCCGTCGCAAGCGTTTTCTCTGAAACCTCCGAACTAAAGCATCTTCCCAAGTTTTACATATTAAATTTATTGCATCAAATGTTCAGACTCGTTTGACTTGATCGGAGCGACCGATCACGACGGGGTAGTCAACCCGATAGATCTACCAACAATTCTACGTGTTTAATACTTAAATGATTAAACAGCAATACTTGCGCATGCGCCCATAAGGGCCATCTATATCACTTGCCTCATGAACAATATATATATCCTACTAAAATGATAAATTTAATATATGACGAGTTGTACGAATCCCCGACGGCCCCATCGAAACGTAAGCCTAATCCCGATACTTACTCCTTGAGACCGAGCCAATTCGTCACAACTTTAGATTTAAGTATTTTTAAATCTACACGGTCGTTTTCTCTAAAACACCGTAAAATCCCCGTTTCATTCCCGAAACATATTTATTCACAAAACCGTTTCTACCCGAAACATATTAATATCATCAAAATCATATATTTTCCATGAAAATATACATTTACATAAGCAAAGGTATGTTTTATTCAAAAAACATATTTAATCCCTTTTAAGGCGTGTTCTTCTCCCAAAACATATACAAAACACTAAAAAGAGGGGGTTTAGTGACACTCACCTTTGGGTGAGTATTTATAATAGCGCAATCCCACAATTTGATTCTACACGTCCTAATATATGTAGGAACGATTTACTAATCAATATTTCACAATATTCCTAAGTTTCTCCAATACTTTGAGATTTTCTCGAAAAGTCATTATTTTTTATTATGTTGGCGTATTAATATATATATATATATATATATATATATATATATATATATTATGAGTTCATATATATATATTTTAAGATTTTTGCGACTTGAATGATTTTATTGGTGACCTTAATGTTATATCCGTTACACTCCCGTTTAGAAATACTATATATCTACGATTTGAGCGTCGTAATATATATACATAAACGTGCACATATTCACAACATCATAACACGTGAAATCTCGTTAACTCATACACTTTATCATTTTCAAAGAATGCATACATGAAATAACTTATGAATTTAACCTATGTATAATTTTCATGCTCGACAAATAAGTTACACATTAATCGTGATTTTAGCGATTCTACCGTTTTAAACATACAAGTGTACATGCATAGTCTAAATTCCTGCTATCATGTCAACACTTCTCATATTATCATATTCACATATTCAAATCACATAACACATTTAAGCACATAAGGTTCACCCATGACAACCCATTCTAGTGTATGTTGAAAAATGTGTAATTTTGCGATTCGGTAACGTTTTCGGGCGCCGGAAGTCACGTATGACCAACCAAACACCAAATAATCTTAATATAAGTTAATATACTTATATTTATATCAAAAATATCAGTTTAGTTACTGATCTAAAATAGTTTTGTAAAAAGGCGATTTTTACCGTTTTTACCGCATAGTTTTGCGTCAACCGTTACCATAACGATCCGAACTCGAAACCACTTCATAGTTTAACACAATACAAGTTATATACTGAATAAAATGATGGTTATGATCAGATTAGTGTAGTTTTTGTGTAAGGCACATAAATCATGCGATTTCACACCTTTTACAACACTTTTAATCACATAGTACAACATGCAAAGCTAGTAAACTTTATGTCAAAGCTCCATACCATTTTACACTTCAAATAACATTATTTTTATGCTTTATAATCTGATCAAAACATATTTTTATCAAAACACACCTTGATCATCATTTCATGGCCATATGTTCACATGCATGCTTATGTACAAGCACCAAATGCATTCATAACATATTATTTTCAACTTGCATGTACTCATGAGCATCTAGACATAAATTTATTTCATGTTCATATTATTCATGACATTAAAATCTTCATATCACATCATCATCATCTAATCTTCCACATAAACCAAGACACAATCCTTCACATTTATGAACTAACAACAAACATTTGCATGCATGCATGCATGCATATATATATATATATACGGCTCACACATACATATATATACATTCCAAACTCAACTTTTCATGTTCATTTCTTTAATCATAAGAACTTTATAAAACCCTTTTTAGAACTTTCCAAGATCACACATTCAATCACATGTCAACATCTTATCATGCAAGATCAAATCAAATATCAAAACTCAAAATCTCATCTCTAACATACATACAAACACACTCACGGCCATACATATGTATACATACACCTCCATTTTTATTTTCTTTAAAAACCCATTTGTTTTTGTTTCAAGTTTATTTTTAAATCCAAGAACAAGAGAAACCTTCATATTTACAAAAGTCATCAAGAATCAAGAACAAAGTTTTTTAAAGTAATTTTATACCTTCTTCTTTTTTATGGATTTTTAGCAAAGTATGATGGTATGGAGCTTGATTCTTGGTTGGAAACACCTTAGGATCTTCAAATAAGCTTGAAACTTGGTTGTTTGTTCATGTATCTTCAAGAACTAAGTAAAGGAAAATGAAAATGGTGGTGTGTTGGGTGGTTTCGGTCGTGAACAAGCAAGAGAGAGAGAATGAGTTGTTTGATTTCAAATGTTTGTCTTGGATTTGTAAAGATCATGGAAGATATGGAAGAAGGCTAATCATTATTGTATCTTCCAATGCCCACAAGTGTCAAGAGAGAGGAGAGAGAGTGCATTATTTGGCTGCCATATACCCCCCTACACACACACTCATACGCATACATACATATATAATGCATATTTATGTTTAAAACTGGTATTTTACTAGATATCGGGTGTTTTATCTAGCGTTTTAACGCGTTTTAAATTATTTTCAACGCTCTATAAAAATAAACTCACTAAAATATTACTAATCAATATTTTATTTGTCTGGACCAGTTACGTTGTCGGTAATTGGCAGTATGCGCACTATGTTGCGCAGTACGCGATTAAACTCGCAAAATAGAGATTTTAAGCGTTTTAATTTATTTTTATCATTCTATAAAAATAATCTTGTCAAATTATTACTATAATAATTATTGGTTTCCCTGAACTGGCTGCGTTGACAGTATTTTGTCAGATATGCGCAGTATTGCGCAGTACGCGCTTAAACTCGAAAATAGAGTTTCTTAGTGTTTTAAATTATTTTTCCTCACGATTATGATTAAATATATTATTTAACTCATAATGGGATATTTTTGGGATTTTAACATTATACGGCGGTCACCGATGTTCGTTTCGCATTTTAACCGTTACGCGATAAGCGTTTATCTTAAAATTCCCAACGTAATTTTTATCAAACTTTGGATTTACCAACACATCAAATACCATATATAAACATCATAAATAATCAAATACAGCCTTTTATTCATTCATGACACGTGTTACATTTGTACGGTACAACCTAACTAGTTGGGTGTCACAATCATAGCCTCCAACTGCTGTCGATCATTCTCTAGAGACTTGATTCTATTCTCCAATTCGGTAATCTTTTGATCATTAAACCAATTTGTATTCATACTTCCTAGATTAAATGGAATATCACCAAAGTCAAAGTTTCTAGTTGGAAATGATTGTTTGCGTTGAGAAGATTGAGGAGTTCTTTGTTGAACCGGAGGTATTGGTTGTTTGGGTGTTGATAAATGATGTGTTGGTGATAGTGGTTGATGTGGTCATGGCGGTTGTTGTGGTGATGGTGGTTGTTAGTTGTGTGGTGATGGAGGTTGTTGTGTAGTAGTTGGTGGTGTTTGAACAGTCTCAACTTCAACCTCTACCTCAACCCTAGGAACTTTCTTTCCTGTAATCACTACAGCAGACTGAATCATAGTAATCTTTGCAGCTCTCTTCTTGTATTTCCTTCTTAATTTTTAGCTGTCGGAGAACCAATTGACTTTCTCAAATCAGAAGCCTTGCTTTTCGTTCTTTCACTTTCTTTGCTGGTCTCGTGTTAGATTCTTCAGAATCTGATGGCACATATGTTTCATCATCATCACCCAAAGTTTTTCTTTTACGTTGTTCTACTCTCTAAGCTGCTCCTACTACTTCAGGATCAAAACTTTCTTTATATGATTCGTTATCACCATCAAACGCTTATTTCTCTATCCCCTCAACAATACTTTCAACATTATCACCATATTTCTCCTAATCAGATGTTGCAGAAAAAATCAAGTGTACATTCACTTCTTCATTCACTGGCTCATCAACAGGCTCATTCACTGGCACATCTTCTTCAGTATTTTCATCAACCAACATTGTAACAACCTTTGATGACTTGCTTTAGTTTAGATGTAGCCTGCTTCTTGGGAGTAGTCATTTTCTTTTTCTTATCTTCCTTTTCAAACCACCTGCTTCTCTTTTGAACATAGCCAATTAAACATTCCTCTTCATCATTATCGGAATTACTTGCATCTTTTCTACATTTATCTTTGGGAGGTGTAGTATAATGTTCATCATGAATAGCCCCAAAGAACTTCTTTCCAACAGGTTCAATGTTTTGTTTTAGATACTGGTTCAGACGAACAAGAGAAAGCCTGTTCATGTGCTCTAGATTCAATTCATCATTTTTATCCTTCACTAGGTCTGGGAATTGATCACTAGCATCATTTGAACAAAGCGCGGATATTGCAGAAATTCTCTTTCTCGATGTTATACTTCATCTGCTCAAAGATAACTCTTGTGAAGTTGTATGGCAGATTCAAAGTTAGAGCCATGACCATGCACATTAGATAATCTAAGATCACATCAAAACCTCACTTCCTATGGCTTAAAGCATGAATCACAGATTGTTCAAAGAACTTGTAAGGTCTTGCAAGATAAGCTTTGTTAAAGTTTGTTGCGTTTACACGCCCTTTATATCCCATACGATAGAAACATCCATTCACCATCCTCTCTGGATAACCAGTTGGATCTCCATCTTTATCTTTAAAAGCAAGAACTCTTCGGATCAATGATTCAGTTATGTAGACTTCTTTATCTTCATTGCCGATGGAACAAACGATTTAATAGATGGAGGATTTGGTACAAATTCAACATGATCCCGAAATCGTTTAACATGTAACTTGTAAGTTGGGTGTTGGTCAATCAAAGCTTTCTTGATAGGCAGACGATCAATAAACATCAAGATTTCTTTAAACGGTGCCATTTCTGGAATCGTCTCATCGATTACACAACAGATGTTATGTTTTGATTCGAAGATCGTCGCTTTCATTTACGAAAACAAAGCAAAATCAAGCATTTAGACAACACTTTCAAAAATCTGCCAAAACTTTTAGTGCGAAGTGACTTGTACGTAGATAACCATAACTCTCTTCGTACGAAGTAAATTAAAAATTTTTAACCATTAATCCATATTCACTTCGTAGAAGTTGGACAAAATTAAAACTTCAAAACATTTTCACTCCCTACAAAGTTGGACTTCTCTTCATACGAAGTAAAATCCACTTCGTTCAAAAACTGGTTCAAATCAAAATCAAGATTTCGAAGGATTTTTATAAAATTGATGTATAAAACATGTTCGAGCAACACCGATTTATTAAGATCTATGTTCAATGTTAACTTTCGTCCATCAAAATGACCTAGATCTACGTTTTAAGCTCTAAACGCCAATATGTTCAATTACGGTTCAAATTTCAATCATTTTACCTTAACCGTTATGAGTGGTGTGCAAATCAACCACTATAACGTACAATCAGGCAGTACTTCGTTATATCGTTCACAAAAATCTTAGCTCGTACAGAGAGTTCTTAATGTGAAGAAAAACAGTAATGATTTAGTTCGTGCAAAGTGAGCTTTATATAATCTTCAGGTTTTCACTTCGTACGAAGTGAATTTTCTCTTCGTACGATGTGAACTCTCACTTCATGCGAAGTAAATCACATTTTTTCAAATTTTGAATTTTTTGAACATTTTACCAATTTTAACAACCCACTCAGTTGACCAAGTCCAAGTTAATGACCCTGGTTAACTGATTTGTGTACCAAGGCCAAGTTAATGACCAAGGTTGAACACTTTGTGAACAAAATGATGTTTTCAGACAATTTAAGTTTTCAAATTGATGAACTTTTGAACATTTCAAAACAGATAAGCTCCAAACCCGTTGTGAACAAAATGATGTTTTCAGACAATTTTAAGTTTCAAATTGATGAACTTTTGATCATTTAAAAACAGATAAGCTCCAAACCCGTTGTTCTCCATAATTCAATCAGCATTAAGCAGCTTCGTCTTTGAAAATCAGTTTTCCAATCATCGGTAGTCAAACTAATGATGAAATAAAATCGATTTTGTATTTTTCAAAGTTTATGTTAAAACACACTGAAAATCTTTTTGGGTTTTTCTAAAATAAAGTAAGCAATGTACAAAAATATTTACAGACAGATTTTTATGAGATTGTGTTAGAGGATCATATTAGTTTTTGAGACATATCACTAGTACCGTTGATCTTGATAAAACTTTAAGTTCTAAACAAATTCACTTAGATTGTCAGTATACTTTTCCATTTAAACCTCTACACATTTCTCAGTTGTTTCAAGATACGATGATTAGATGTCTTAGAACTTGACTTAATAGTGTTTCCCACCTCAGAATAGACTCCCGTAACAAGATTCCCTAGATTTCATCTTACAGGTGAATATAACTAACTGATATTTGTATCCGGGTTAATGTGAGACCTCGAGCGCTCAGGTTAGTACCATCGTACAGACAAAGAGATGAAGGCTCGACTTTAATAGTGGTGTTCAAAATTGGAATCTTTTGACTGCAATTGTTGGATCTTCCGATTCTTACATTTGCTGCAGTTTTTAGGTTTTAAAGCAAAAGTATTCTACAAGTTCTAGGCCATTGCTGACGCAAGATCAGAAAAACTCGTCTAATACCCAAGATATCAATCATTTATAAAGACCTAGTGTCCCAGAATCTGGTAATCTCTCAAACGGAATTTCGGTGTACTAAGACCATATATCCGAGAGATGTTAACCCACTAATTAAGAAGTTTTGTTATATTTATATCTTGAAAACAATTAACTAAATGTGTGAAGCCTACTAGCACATCATCAGTGAGACTTGTGTAAACATTTTAATGCTACATTTCATTCGCATACCGTGATAGCCTACTGATGTACTATCATTCCCTCTTTTTACATGAAAACTCTTTTTATCTTTTTCATGTTATTGTACATTTTCAAATTTTTATATGTTTTTATATTTTTTCCCACATATTTCTCCCCCTAAAGTCAAAACCGTATTTTTGGATTTTTGTTTTTAAAGAAAGAAATTTGAAAAACTAAAAACTTGACAAACCGATGAGGATCACATCAAATCGTCATCCATCTCGGCTTCAACCTCGTGTGTCCCCCCCCCCCCCCCCGATGTCAGATCTATCATCCGTTTAGTTTCAAAGGATATTTAAAATTTTGCTTTGTCAAACGGTTTGGTGTAAAAGTATGCTTTCTGTTCGTCAGTGTGGATCTTTTCTATACGAACCAACTTTTTCTCGTAGCAATCACGGATAAAGTGGTGTCATATTTCAATGTGTTTAGTTTTAGAGTGTTAAACTGGATTTTTCATTATGTCAATGGCAGCCTCATTATCTACATATATGGGCGTATCAAGAAACTATAATCCATAGTATATCATCTGTTGTTGTATCCACAAGATTTGGGAACAACAACTGGCAACTAAAACGTATTCTTCTTCGCAAGTAGAGAGAGCAACTGTGGTTTGCTTCTTGCATTGCCACGTTCCTAATCGTGTGCCAAAGAACTGGAAACCATCAGTTGTAGATTTAGCATTTAAATTGCAGCATCCGAAATCAGAATCAGAGTATTCAGAGATATTGAGTCGTTGGAACGTGGATACCACAAGCCAGTGCTTGGGCAACCTTTCAGGTATCGAAGAATCCTCTTGACGATCAACATATGCGACACTTTGGGACTTGACTGATATCGGGTGCAGAGGCATGTCGGATACATGATATCTGGCCTTGAAGCTGTCATGTACATTAATGATCCGATCATTGAGCAATATAGTGTTTCATCGATTTTCGCTCCTGTTGAATCTGGATGAATGCCATGATCTGGAGCTAATGGGGTAGATATTAGTGATGTTTCCGACAACTTGAATTTCTCCAACACATCATTTACATACTTCGTCTGATGTATGAAGATACTATCAGGCAACTGATCGACCTAAAGTCCCAAGAAGAACTTCATCTCTCCCATTGAACTCTTCTCGAATTTCTTTTTCATGACTCTTTCAAAGTCTTTGCACAGCACATCATTCGTCAAACCAAAAATTATGTCATCCACATAAATTTGCACAATTATGAGATGTCCACCAGCTTCCCGAGTAAAGAGGGTACTGTCTACTGTTCCTCTGGTAAAACCGTTTTCCAGAAAATGTTGAGAAAGCATCTTATACTAGGCTCTCGGGGCCTGGCGTAAACCGTATAACGCCTTATCTAGTAGATAAACCTTGTCTTCGTGTATTGGATCGACGAACCCTGATGGTTGGCCGACATACACCTCCTCTTTAACTATCTATATTAAAATGCGGACATCACATCCAATTGATACACCTTAAAACCTTTCCATGACGTGAATGCCAGAAAAATGCGGATAGCTTCCGATCTAGCCGCGAGAGCATAGACCTTAGTGTAGGCTATTCCCTCCTGCTGATGAAATCCCTGAACAACGAGTCGAGCTTTATTTTGAACAATAACTCCTCTGTCATCACGTTTACACTTGAAAACCCACTTTGTTTTTATCATCTTGTGGTCATCTAGTAGATCAACAAGTTTCGTCTTACAGATTAGTGATCTTTTGATCAGTGACTTGATTGCTTGTAGATGCTTCATTCTGAGCATTGGATCCCTCAGCTTGAATGTTGAGTAAACTTCCAACCTGAGCTTCTCCATCATCGGAATTAGACCCGTCGTCATCATATGTCGGTGGAGCATCAGAATCATCACTTTGATCGAACGTTGGAGCGGATTCATTGATCTCTTGATTAGCAGTGGGATCACTTGTTCCAGCAGGCTGTGATTCTGGATGTAGAGTACTTGGGCCTGCCTCAGCATCGTGAGTACCACAGGTGTTTGGATAATCACCATAGGTCTAGGAACTTGTTCTTGTGATGAAGCTTGTTGTTGCTCGTAAAGAATCAAAAGTTCCTCTTCTGTTGGTTTTGTTGCCAGCTCGAAGAAATCCCAGAGACTATCATAGTTGAACAGCCAAGAATTTCCTGGTTTTTGTGTTGGAGCCGTGTAGCATAGACAATCTACATTCTGAGCTACAATAACCCGGTTTATGCTAGGTAGATAGACTCTTCTAAGTCGACTGGCATATCCCACGAAGAAACCCTCCATTGATTTAGCTCCAAATTTGTCGTCTGCATCAATTACTGTGCATGGTGACCCAAATGGTTCTAAATACTTCAGGTTTGGATTTTGCTAGTTAAGTAGCTCAAAACACGTCTTCTTGTGCGGCTTAACTGTCAACACTCTGTTCAAAGTATAGCATGCAGAAGCCACGGCCTCACTCCAAAAACTAACTGGAAGTTTAGAATCAGTGAGCATGGTTCTTGTTGTCTCTATCAGGGTTTTATTTTTGCGTTCAGCTTCACCGTTTTGTTGTGGTGTATATGAGCGCTGAATTCATGCAAAACTCCCTTCGCATTGCAAAACTCTGCCATCCAATTATTCTTGAACTCTGTACCATTGTCACTTCTTCTGCATCGAATTGGTAAGTGGTACAAGTTCTCCAATTTTTGAAACAAGATCATCAGACTCTCAAAAGTTTCATCTTTGCTTTCCAAGAACATCACCCACGAAAATCTAGAATAGTCATCAGTAACAACGAGACAGTAAAGATATCCTAAGATACTTTGGATGTTGACTGGTCCAAAGAGATCCATGTGTAGTCTCTCTAGCGGGATCTTGAATGAGTTCAGGAGCTTCCTCGGATGCGACTTTTTGTGTTGTTTGCCCTTTTTACAACTTATGCAGTCTTCATTCAAATGAAAACTCTTTAAATTGACTCCCTCCACTAGATTGTTGTGTAGTAAGAAATTTATCTTTCGAAGATGAATGTGCCCCATCTTCCTATGCCACATGATTGATTCTTTTTTTGTTGCTTTGGACACGAAACATTGTGCGGATTTCGTCGTTGTAGTCGCAACACTCATGTCTAAGACATACAAGTCATTTTCTCGGGGAGAGCGCATCAAAATCCATTCCTCTGGAATACAGAATCCAGGTTTCAGAATGAGACATTCTCGATCAGTGATGTGTGTTGTGAATTTTTTTGTCACAAATCTGAGAAATACTTCTCTAACTCCGCTATGTAGTTAACCTTGTCGAATGACACCACACCATTAGTTAGAATTCCCTCACTGACTATTCTTCCTCCTTGGTTTCCTGCAAACCCGACGTAGCCCCATGAATAGATTTCACGTCATATAATAAGGCCAACATCCCCGTCATGTGCCGAGACGCTCCACTATCCATTATTCACTTAGAAATTATTGATCTCGGGAGCCCCTACACATGCAATTAAGCGATTATTTGAATAGCGAGACCCAAGCCTTGACGGTCTTGGCTGGGTTTGGGTTCTCAACCTTCGATTCACAAACACTTTTCTTCCTGGTTTCAACAATTTGTTCCACTTTTGTTCAACCACAATGGGAACAGTTTATTTGATCTCTTCAGAAGATGGTTTTGATTTGATCACCCAAGTTTGTTGTTTTTAAAATGCCTTCTTGGATAAAATTTTGAGTCTTTTGTTCCTTCTTGGTTGATGATTCACCAGTTTCTTTGTTTGAATTGTTAAGATTTGCTGGTTTGACATCGTTAGATTCGTTGTTTCTTTTCAAAATTTATGTTAGAACAAAGTTCGGGGATTTTTGGTTCATATCTTCTGGATTCTTAACACTATAAACAGGTTTAGGGTTGTTTTGTGGACATCGTCTTGCGATATGCCCAACTTGGTTGCATTTAAAGCATGTCATGTTGTCGTTTCCAACAGAGGATCTCATAACTTGTTCACAGCGTTTTTTCTCAGCATCAAATTCATCATTTGATTGTTCTTTACCCAAACTTTCCTTTTCACTTTTTGAGCTTGTTTCGAAAACAAAGTTTATATTCTTTGAAAATTTTGGTTTTCAAAATCTTTTGTTCTTTTTCTTAACATGTCCCAAACCTTTTCTTTTGTTTTCAGGATAATTCCTTCATTTGTTATTGTTACAATGAGCACGTTTAGGTTTGGAATAGTAAGATACATTCAGATTTTCAAGCTCAGACAGACTGACTTCAATCAATTTGAACACTTTATCAACTTTTTCAAGATTCACGTTCTGAATCGGAAAATCCTCATCAGAATATAGTTTGTCAGATCCATTCATTTTTTACATAACCATGTTAGGAGCATCACTCAAACTATGTTCTGATTTTTCAACGTAATTTTTGTGAAAACTTTCTTCATTTTCAGAACAAGAACTTGGACTTGTTTTCTCCAATTTAGATCTAGCACTCTCAAATTCAGTGCTTTCACTTTCACTTCCCAAAATGTTTTCAACCATGTTTTTAACCACATCTGACTCACAATCATAGGTTACATCATTGTTTTCAGGCAGCTCGTCTTTTTGTTCAGTTCTGAGTTTCAAATTGAGCGCCTTCTCCACCCCGTCAGGTTCCTTTTTGGAATATCCATTCCACATCAGGGGTGGACATCGATTATAACCTGATCCTTGTTTTGGTTTCCAGACACATTTTGTTCCTTTTCATTTTTTTTGGTTGTTTAGGAAGAATATGAACAATCACATACAAAGAAGTTCAGTTTTAAGTTTAGCAATCGTGTCAAGATGAATGTTTATAGCCATATGTTTATCCATGACCGTTGCTTTTAAATAGCCTTATAGCCAGATCTTCTTTATTGACATCACGGAATTGATTAATTATTTTGCTCAGTTTATCGTATGCTACTTTTGTTCTCTCAAATCACTCGACAGATTATCAGCATGTTTTTTAAGTTCTTTAAATTTTTCATCTTTTTCAGAACACTCCTGGCATGGCTCCAAGCACTTCATGCAGGGTTTTATGATTTCTTTTATTTCATTCTTATCCTCCTCTTTGACCGACTCATTCACACCTTCGTGGACTTTTTCAGAAACTACCTCTTGTAGTTGTGCCAACATGGGTTTGTCGCAATCTCTTTCAGATTCTCAGCATTCATTTCCTTGTTGACATCGATAACTTCTTCAACAGGCTTCTTGGTTTCTTCTTTGATTGGTGTGCACCGATACTGGCTTAATCCTCCAAAGAAACCTGCAAAAGAGTTATAAATGTCAGGTGGAATTACTGATTTAAAAGCGCTGTGATATATATCCTCTTCTGCACACTGATCATAATAGTATGCTTCGGCACATTCTTCTGCACTTTGGTCTGGTGTTTCGTCAAAAACGACTTCACAATCTTCACTTGAGCTTTCTTCGACCACCTTGGTTCATAAATTATCTTTGCAAGTAATGCCAGACTTTCTTTCTTTGGAATGTAATTGCTCCAGTTAAGTCCTTTATCTTCTTAAGTCACCACAAGAGCTTTATCTTAGGATTTTTATGAACCGTCCTCAATTTGAATCAGCTTTGTTTGAGGTTGTGCAGAAGGTCGGTGATAAATGGCTTTCTTATAGTAGTCATTACCAAAAGGATTATGGTTTCCTTGGACTTTTCGATTCGGGCACTCTCGTTTGAAATGACCTTTCTTACGGCATTGAAACAGGTGACTTTTGATTTTTCAAAACCTAGCTTACCATCCGGACCTCCCAAAGTATTTCTTCACGTTATCTCCATGAACCATTGAGCTCTACGAACGATGCTAGCCATACACCACTTAATATCCATTAGTTCCAACTCTTGTGAATCGACCTGGTCATAATCTTCATTCGTCTTTTCGGGATTACCGATCTTTCCAGCTACCAGACATTCATATGATTCCAACACTGCAGCAAGTAATGTCAAGTGTTGTTTAGTAGTATTATCATTAAAATATTTAGCATTCTCAAGGTTTACAACTTTATTGCACTGCAAGATTCTCTGGTTTGAGTTGGTTTGAGTTGGTTTGGTTGTTCTGGCTGTTGTTGTAATTATTCGAGCTCTGAGAAGATTGAGGTGTATTTGGAGCATTCGGATCACAACTTGGAATGATGAAAATTGCTACCACTGCTCGAGTAATTTGAAGAATTATTTGATGAATTGTCTACAATAAAGGCTGTCTGGATTTTTGGGCTTTGGTTGTTGGCTATCGCGCTTCCGTTGTAATACACTTTTACATCTTGTTGAGCGTATGCGCTTCTTGACTTATCCATCTTTTGAAGCTTACTTCATGACCCTCGAGGTTTCTCGAAGAAGCTTGCCAAACTCAATGTGTTGTTGTAATTTGGATTGTTCTTCAAGATCATCAAATAGGTTGGCCACTCGCCCTCTGGTAGTGCATCAGCCAATTTTCAACTAGCTCTTCATTGTCTTTGGGTAACACCCAGTCTCCTCATCTCAACCACTAGGAGACAATATCTCTAGATGAGTTGTTTCATCGATTCTCCTTTTAGCGCATGACAGATATCAAACTCCTTCTTCAGCAACGCTTGTTTACTCTTTATGCCCATCTCGTTGTCAAGTTTAGAGTTTGGGCGGCTGATGTTGACACTATTGTCGTTGCAAAAGCGTTGTAGAATTCAGCATCCATTTCGTCAAAAAATTTAGTCAAAAATAGCTTGGTGCGAAGTTAATTCTCTGTGCGAAGTTGACCTGGTGCAAAGTAAAACACACAAACACAATTATATCTCACTTCATGTGAAGTTAGAAGTTTCAATTTGACAGAATTCACTTCGTGCGAAGTTAATTTTCTCTTCGTGCGAAGTGTTGTTCACAATTTCACATTTTTTGATGTTTTTATCATGATTTCGATTGAATTTAGCTCATTCTTTCAAGGGTTTGTTAAAACTGAATTTTAAGTATTTCTAGAAAAAAAAATCAGCCCATCTTGACCATTAAATTTCTGAAAAATGATAAAAAGAGTGAAAATGAGTAGAAGAGAAGTATAATCTTGATCAATGTCTTCAAATCAGGCCTCCAAGCTCTGATACCACTTGCGAGGATCTACTTTCATCCATAGCTCAGATCCTAATTTGATTAACTAGTCTAATGCGAGGAATTCATTTTATTACAAACGATAATATCAAGATTACTGTTTAAAGTCAATGTTTCATTAATAGTTCAACTTGTACAAGATCCTAAAACAATCTTGGCAGGGCTTCGCCTTACCAGTCAGCAAAACAGTTACAGACTCGAGACCGCAACACACCTATATATAGAGTTTTCACTTCATGCGAGGAAAGAGTCCTTCACTTTGTACAATGTGAGTTCTCTTTGTATGAAGTGAACAACTTGACTTCGTACGAAGAGAACAACTTGACTTCGTACGAATTGAAACTTCACTTCGCACGAAGTGGACAATTACACCCAAAACATGTATTCTAACATTAAAACCCTATTACAAGACACAACATGACCCAAAGACGTAGGTGATAGACATCTGCATCAACATGTTGCAAGATTCTGCCTGCCCATTGGCCTTAGGATGAGGAGTGGAGGTTATCATTTCTATTCCCTAACTAGCGTAGAGGTTCGTTGTTTTCTTGTTGATGAATGGGATTCGTTATCGCATATTAGTCTGCTGGTATCTTGAATCTTGTGAGGATATTTCGTCATATGAAGGATACCGTTTCCTTGTCTTTGACTTTGATGGAGGCTTCTTCTTTAATCCATTTGGATAAATAGTGAGTCATCGCTAGCATAAACACTTTTCCACCTGGTGCTTTGTGTAGCATGTCGACTATGTCCATTCCCCATTTCATGAATGGCCAAGGGAAATGATTGGATGTATGGGATCTGCTGGTTGATGAGGCACAATATTGTATCTTTGGCAAGAGTCACATTTTAGGGCATTTCTCATAACATCCTTCCTCATGGTTGGCTAATATTATCATGTTCTTAGGGTCTTAGAGAAAAGTGTTCTACCTCTACTATGGTTGCAACAGTTTCCTTCATATATATATATATATATATATATATAATATATATACATTTAGGACTTCTTGTATCTTAGTATCTTACAAACATCTTAGGTATGGACCTGCCACTGATTTCTTGCATGAAATTCCATGCAAAATAATAAAGTGTGATACCTTCATACCGAAAGCTCTGTGATTGTTCTCATCTTTCAGGATTTCACCATCTTGCTGGTACCTTTTGATAGGAAGGATCCAAGATCCTTTTGCATGATTAGGATCTTGGACCTCAAGGACTCTATATTTGCATTTTTTCCACTTATACTCCAATACATCAATCGACGGGCTCATGATGTTTACAATTGGGATCTTGTCATCCAGTGGTATCTTAAGAGCTGATCCGAGATTTGCTAGGCATCAACCTCGGCACTCCTCCCTAGGAACCTATTCAATACTAAAGATTTCGAATTATTTTGCTAAATTTTTAACTATTTCGATTTACTGGGCCAGTTTTTCGCCTTTGTTGCATAAGAGCCACTAAAATGGTTACTAGTTCATAATGAATCAACACATACCTGGAGATACATGATCTCCATATCCATAGCTAATTGTAATCCTATTATTAATGCTTCATATTCTTCTTCATTGTTGGTTGCTTGGAATCTACAACTAACTTATTGGGGTATTATGTCTCCTTGTGGTGATTTCAGTATGATACCTAGTCAAGTGCCTTTTACGTTAGATGCACCATCAGTGAATAGTGTCCACTTCTCTTTTGTTTCTTCTAATTGTTGGACTTCCATGTCTGCTTCGTGTTGAACATCATTACTAAAATCTACCACAAAGCCTGCTAATACTTGGGATTTGATCGTAGTTCTAGGTTCATACACCAAATCATAGGCACTGAACTTTATAGACCACTTAGCCATTCTTCCTAACATTTCTTGTTTTCTCAAAACATTTATAAGGTAGTTAGTTTTAATATGAATATATGTGTTTCGAAATACTGTCCAAGTTTAGTAGATGCCATAACTAGTGCTAGAATTAATTTTTCAGTGTGAGAATACAAATTTTACGTATCTAATAATAGTTTACTTACATAATATATAATAGACATGAGAGTGTTGTCCTTTATTATCTTTAACTAGCACAACACTCACTAGCATTTCCGGATAAGACCTGATATAGGGATAATGGTTCTCCATCTTCTGGATTCATCAATAGGGGTGCTAACGATAGATATTTATTTAAGGTCTGAAGTGCTTCTTCATGTTTTTCACCCCATTCGAATCTCACGTTCTTCTTCAGGATATCGTAGAACTCTTTGAATCTCTCTGAGGATCTTAAAATGAATTTGTTAAGTGTTGCTACCCTTCCTGAAAATCTTTGTGCATCTTTAGTATTCAATGGGATTTCTAGTTCAGGATAGCTCTAATGTGTTCTAGGCTTGCTTTTACTTCTCTTTTGGTCGACCATATAACCCAAAAAGTTTCCTGCCCCATGTTGTATTGGTCCAGAATGTTAAAGGATTCTTTGAGATCCCTTAGGTGATCCTTGGCTTTCTTTGATTTGATCACCATGTCATCTATGTACACCTTCATTGTGTCCCTCAGTTTATCTTTGAACATCATACTCACAAGCTTTTGATAGGTAGAACCTGCATTTTTAGGACCAAAATGCATAGTAATATAACAATATATACCTATCGGGGTTATAAATGTAGTGTCTTTTAATACAAAGGTTCCATTTGAGGAGGCATCCATGAAGGCCAGCATCTCATGGCTTGTTGTAGTGTCAACCATTAAATCTATGTGTGGTAAGAGGAAAGGATCCTTAAGGCAGGATTTGTTAAGGTCGGTGAAGTCCAGGCAGACCCTCAATTTTCCCAATCTTTTTTACACCACTCTACATTTTCTAGCCATCTTAGGAACTGTACCTCTCTTATCATCCCAGATTTAAGCAGCCTCTCAACTTCTTCTTGGTAAATCATCATTTCTTTTAGGTGTAAGCTTTCTTCACTTTTGATGTATAGGCCTAAAACTATTACCAATACCAAGTTTATGAGTAATAATATCTTTAAATATACTTTTCATATCCTTATGCTTCCATGCAAAGGTTGACATCCTGCTTTTCAAAAAATCAAAAATTCATGTTCTACATCCATGGGGATGTTGGATCTTGCAAGCACTTTAACGTCTGGGTTCGTAGGATCTAGGGACACTTCCTTGACATCTTGCTCCCTAGCTTCTAGGGCGTCTAGTAGTTGCTTCTTTAATTGTTATTCTTGCCTTGTCTTTGCATATTGTTTCATCGCGGACATATAGCAGTCCTTGGTTTCCTATTGATCACTTTCTATCTTCACTACTGCTAAGTGGCTTGGCACTTTAACACACCAATGATATGTTGATAGTACCGCTACCAATGATATGTTGTAGTACCGCTTTCATATCATGGATCCAGGGTCTCCATAAGATAATGTTATAACAAGATAATGAGTCAATAACACAAAATCTTTGGAACGAGTTTACCCCTTCATCATAAACAACTAGCTTGATCTCCCCAACTATGTTCTTGACCTCTCCGCTGAATCCTACCAGTATCAAGGATCTTGTCACAATTTCATTTTCAGGGATATTCATCCTTTTCAAGGCCTCCAGTTGGATGATACTGACTGAGCTTCCCCTATCAATTATGATCCTACGAACAAAATGGTCGGAAATGTATAAGGTGATAACAAAGCCATAATGGTGAGGATCCAAAACATTTTCTCTATCCTCCTCATCGAGCGAGATCACCATCTTATCAATTAGGGTTGGTGTTCTGGTAGGCTGTCTTCTTTTTCTGCTTTTTCTTTTTTGGTATGTGTCTTAGTTGTAGAATACGAAGAACCAAAAATGTCAAAACCACCAGATATAAATACCTTGGCATCCGAAGGGGGGATGTTGCTCGTCGTGGGTTTTTGTCATGATCCTGGCTCTTGTCTTTCTTTCTTCCCATGAGTTCTTTCAAGTGCCCTTTGCTTAGGAGATAACTTATCTCCTTTCGCAATGCAATGCAATCCTCGGTCACGTGACCAAAATCCTCATGGTAAGCACACCATTTGGATTTGTCCTTCCATGAAGAGCCCTTATCATTATTTTGGGTCATCTTTCTTTATCTCTAAGATCTTGCATTGCGAACATCAGACCTAAAATGTCAACATAAAACAGTTTTCAGTTATCTTAGGGTATTCTTCTTCCTCATCATCTTCCACGGTATTGACACTATGGTTGGCAGATTGTGAATAAGGTTTAGATCTATAGTCGTTTGTAAGATGAGGATTCCGACTTTTGGTTGGGTGATCATAGTTGGACGGGATGTCGATCCTCTTTTGGATTTTCTTATCCTTTTCGAGCCTTATGAATCTTCATAAACGGGAATCCTTTTTAAAACCCATTTTAAAAGCTTAGGCTGCTGTAGCGATATCAAGATTCGGAAGATCTAGGGATTCCCAACCAAACCTGCTCACATAATCCCTAAGAGATTCATCAGAATTTTAGGTTACCCTCTATAGATAACTAGTTAGTCTCTTAAACATTGTACTGCATGAAAATTGATGATTAAACAAGTTAACAAAATGAGAGAACGAAGTAATAGAATAATAAGGAACACTTAGTAGCCATTTTAAGGCGGATCTTGTGAGAGTCGCTCCGAAGCCTTTGCCCAAACATGCTTACTTTAGATCCAAAGGAATAGGGATGATTTATATCCTTTCCCTGTATAGGAAATGTGTTCTTCATGATTTGTGGTCCCAACATATAGTTTCATGTTTGGAGTTCGAAGCGCTTAGGAATCTCCGCCTCACATATTGGAGGGGCAAATCTCAAGATCATGTGGCTTCATGTGGATGCTTCATGTATCGGTTGGACCACACCAGGTACACTCAAAATCATATCCTTCAGCTTCTTTAGTTCTTTGGCCATAATTGGGCTGATCCATGCATCTTGCGTAGGTTTAACATTGTTAGTGTTCAAAAGATGATTATCGGAAATGTTACCAATGTTAGAATTCTTTGATGATGATCAACGCCGAGTGCCAAGATCTCTAGTTGCAACAACCCTAATAGTGTGAGTTGCATCAACTGTCCTAGCTCGATACTGCATAGGGATGAACTCTCTAATATAATTCCTGAGATCTTGTAGTCTCAAAATTTAAAGTCCTGGTTGCAATGGAGTGGTCATGACCAGCACTAGCATCTTTATTTCTGATTTCATATTCTCTATCTCTCTCATGAGCATCTGATTTCTGTTGATGTTCAATTTTTTGTTTCACTTGTGAGAAAATAGAAATGATGTCGTCGTTCAAGAAAAGGATAGGTCCTCCAGTGGGCATCCCAGATCTAGGGATGGCATGGCTAGCAGGTGTTGTCTTCTTGACTGGGTTGTCATTTTTCTTTTGAGATGATGGAATAGGAGGAGGTAGACTCAACCTAGAGCTTGAAGATGAGATCGAAGAAGAAGATAGCTTGGATGGGACGATATTTTTGAAAAGATTTTGATAAGTAGTGATTGCAAACTTTAACAAAAAAATTATAAATGAAAATCACTACTTGCCCCATGGTCGGCGCCAAATTGTTTCGACCAAAAATTAACAAAAATAAATTTGTGATCAATTGTGATTGCAAACTTTAACAAAAACTTATAAATGAAAATCACCACTTGCCCCATGGTGGGCGCCAAATTGTTTCGACCAAAAATTAACAAAAATAAATTTATGATCAATTTGTATGTGAGGTACTGTGCTTGAATAATTTGTGTAACAAGTATGATAACAAAAGTAAAGAAATGATACAAATGATAACGAGGAAAGCCCTTGATACTTGAGAATCACCTGCATAAAACCTCGAAAACCCGAGATCCCAAATCAACTCCTTGACATGATGGAGGGATGAAGTATCACGCTAGTTGACACACGTTCAGGAAACCCAAGATCCTGAATCAACTCCTTGACACGAATCTCGAAAACCCGAAACCTAAACACATGAACCGAAAACACCTTCTTGGTTAATCGGTCAAACGGACAAAACTCGGTCAAACCAAATTTTCTGGTGGCTGTCGGAATGTGGCGGCAGCGGTGGCAGTGGTCGGCATCGACTATTGTTGCATTCGGTGAGTCGAGTGTCGGGTGGCTAGGCGGTGTCAGGTGAAGCACGATGGTCGGAGCAGGTGACCCAGCGGGAAATCCTAGCCGGCGACTAGTTGTTCAGCAGCGGCATGGTGATCTGCAACTAGAGGAGGTCAGTCGTAGGTGGTGGTGTGGTGGTTTAGCCGTTAATCTCACAAGTTAGTGTATTTTGGTTTAACCCCAACAAAGCCACAAATCCATAATAGGCGAAAGAAATAAACTGATGACACCCTACAAATCAAATAACACCTAAAAGGATACCGACTACCCATGAGTAGTCCACTTGAATCGAAACATATTTTGCATGGAAAATAAAACTATGAATCTTAAATGCATATTAGGCTGGGCGGTGTGGGCACGGCATCTTCCCTGGCATGGGTTGGCGCCGCCCGGCACACCATTCCCCCCCCCCCTTGCCGCGGCATGAGTGGCACAAGCTAGCCGAAGGAGCCGCACACTAGATGACAAAAAATTGATCCGTTAGGTTGGGACATGACCGTTTAGAAAAAATAAAATAATTAAATTCAAATTCAAATCCAAATATATTTATAAAACCTAACCTATTTACCCCCATTTCATACCCTCAAAACCCCATCTTTCTCTTATTTTTATAAAATCTCTACAATTTTATAAAATAATCTTCTATTTATCTTCAATGGATCGGTTCAACCCGAACAACCCCAACAACACGAATCCGAATCTTTTCTCGATGCCCGGTTATTATCCTCAAATGGAACCGAATCCTTTCGGGCAATTTGCCGCTAACGCTTTCGCGGGTTTCCAACAATGTCCGAACACCTTCAACACGCAACAAATACAAGCCTCCATAATATGATGATGCGAAACCCGTTCAACACACAACCCTTTCAATCCTCTCAACCACATCAACCGGAACAATCTTCGCAACCAACACAAGCCATGAAGACGACGTTGAAGTCGTTCCGGAGACGCAACCACAATCTTCTAAACGTAAAAAAGGAAAGCAAGTGGTGGAATGCAAAAATAAAGCTTCGAAACCTAACAAACAACCATGGACTCCGATCGAGGAGGAGGCTTTAGCAAAGGCGTGGATTAGTTCATCTACAAACGTCGTTGTCGGTATGTATAGTTTAGGTTTTTTTTTTTTAAAATACAATTTTTAGTATAAATGTTCTACTTATTATATATATACGTTTCTTAAATATAGGTAACAACCAAACCGGTGAGAGTTTTTGGAAAAAGGTGGTACCAAAGTTCCTTGCGATGATGGACCAAGGGGACTATCGTGATCTCGAATCGATATCTTCAAAGCGGCAAAGATAGCTATCGTTATCAACCGTTTTTCGGAGATACATAATAGGATATTTACAAATAAACGTAGCGGGATGAACGAAGAGGATGTCTTCAAAGCGGCGTTGAATAAATATCAATCGACACATCATAAACCTTTCCCACACATTCGGGCTTGGGGCTTGTTAAAAAGCACAAAAAGTGGGCGCCAGTTCCAAATGAGGTTGAGATGGCTAAACGTCAAAAAACATCGAAAACCGGTAGTTTTAGTGCCGGCGGCTCGGACGCTAGATGTCAAATTAATTTAAATGACGAAGACGAATTTGACGAAGAAGAGTACCCGGTACACGAGGAGGTACATCCCACGGGTCGGGACACATAAAAAAAGGCAGCGGCTACGAAGAAAAAAAGCGATAAGGATGCGAACAGGGAGGCCTTCTTGGCCCAATTCAAAGAGTACACTGAGATCACATTCCAAAAGGCGAAGATGAAGGAACGCGTTGCGGAAGAAAAGGTTCAGGTGAACAGTGAAAAAAATCAGCTAAAAAATGGGATATATTAACGGCCCACGTTGAATCTTATTCCGAAGAAAAAAGAGCCGCTTTAAGAAAATTGCAAGCGATGTGCCAGTTTAACAATTTGTTGCACTACTATACTCAAGATTTGATTTAAGGATTTAAGGCACACCCCCCTTAACTAAGTTACTTGATTAGTTGATTTCCCCAATCCAAAGTCATTTGCATTGTCGCAAGTTGCAACATCATAAACAAAAAATGATCACACACACCCAATCGATATAATAACTGCCAATAAAATTCATTAATCTTGTTCATTGATAAAGTAAGGGTTTTTTTAAGAGTTAATTGCCCGGATGATCCCTGTGATTTCACATTTTTTCATGCTTAGTCCCCACCTTTTGAAAATAGCAGTATGCTCCTAATTTGGTGATGTCTTCACATAACCTTAAACAAGGTGCTTATATTTTACCCTCTTATAGCTTGATACTCATACAGACTTTTTTATTTGTCTTCTTAATCTATATTTGTTTTTTTTAATCTCGGAACTCTTAACAATTTCTTAAAAAGAAAGAACCATCTTTAAGTGAAATTCCATCTTGAAATAGTTCGAGTCCTAGACCTATCTCAACTCCTTCTATGCCTAAATTAGTTGATGTTGATAATCTTCCTTGGGATCACGCCGATAGATAAGAATTACATATCACCATCCAAATCAAATAGATGAAATAAAAAGATATTGGTTAAAAGTACCATGTCAACCACGTGGACCGAAATTCCAAAAACAAAGATAGGGAAACTAAAGTTTCCAACCTAGTTGGTTTGATGATCATCCTCGTTAGTTAGAGTATAGTATTTAGGTAGAGAAAGCTTTGTGTTATGTTGTTAATTATGTAGAAATTATGTTGGGATTGGGATGCTAATGAAGGTGGGAGAGATGTGTTTATGACAGCAGGCTATACTAATTGGAAAGAACCAAGATTTGATAAACATGTTGGTGAAGTTAATCGTTTTCAAAATCAAGCCTTCAAAAATGTGAGGACTAGAAAACATCTATCTTATCCTTTGGTCTATCTTTGGTTTATCGACTATTAAAGCTAGCATTGGTTTTGCTTGTTGCAAAGACATCTATGGAGAGGTTTTTTCGGTGATGAAATGGGTAAAGTCAAGTTTGCGCAATCGTATTATTGACAATTTCTTAAACGCTTTTCTAATTTGTGTTGTAGAAGTCGGTGAACTTCAATGTTACGAATGAAGATGTAATCGAGTATTTCCAAAAGATAAAAACACGTAGAGAACAACTGTAATTCTACCATTAGCTTTTTTATGAACTATGTTATTTTGTTATTGTTGAACTATGTTATTTTATTATTGATGAACTATATTATTTTAACATTTGTTTTATTTGTTTTTTAAACAACTAGGTTATTTATTAAATTATATGTAACTAGTTATTAATAACGAAGATTTAACAGTCATGTGAACATACATTTAATAATCCAAGTTTTATTTAAATAATAGTGGTCCTAATTTATTAGTTATTGAAATGTCCACATTAGGCATATAACAATTAGCCAATTAGATAAACTTATAGCTACAAAATAATATTTACATATCTGGATATGAGTTGCATCTTAAAAGGATGATTGTTTTTGGATATATGTATTAGCATGATAAATGTAGTTATTATTATTCTTGCATTTTAAACATGTATTAAATTTAATAATTTAAATTAAGTAATAATTATCTACAATTAAGGAATTAGGAAAACTTGCAATATTTGTTCATAGTAATCTATACCCAATCTGTTTCTAAAGTACTTAATCACCTGTTCTTTATGAAGCTTTGTAATTATATATACATTGTGAAGTTAAATACTGAAAACATATTTTATAACCCATAACTTTATTTTCCTTTATTTTGTAATACAAATAACCTATCTTGTCTCACATATAATTTAAAAATATGTTAGGCAATAATAAACTTTTAAGCTATATTGATAAACATAAAAGTTTTTTAACAAAAAGATTAAACTATTAAATTACGTAATATGGTTAAATATAAAAAATATTTAAACTTATACCTGGGTTTATATTTGATTATTCTCCATGGTAACCCAAAGTTTGTTTCAAATATTCAAAAATCCGTAAATCCTACATTTTTTGGGTAATTTAATTAAAGTAATCATTATTATTATTATCATAAATATAATAGAATTTAACTATTTTTAGTAAGTTTTAACACAAAAATATCATTATGAATTATAAATATATTTGAAGTAAGAGCGGATATTAAGGTAACGATTTTATAAGAAGCAATATTGTCATTATATAATATTAACATGTACTACTTGTCTTATTGTACTGTTTGAACAAATAGTTTTTATTATTTAATTCGTGTAATACACAGTAATATAAATTAAATAAAAATTATCTACAATTGATGATGGTTTAAAATAATGACAAGTGTCTCTTTATCTATACATATAATAAAGTAAATCATATGGATGACACATGACGTTCCATGAGGTGATCTCAACTTCTTTTTCCCACCTAAATAAATAGACCTAGATAATATTTGTTAATAAGATTTAAATAAAAAATATATTATTTTAATTCATAAATTTTATCTTTTTATCTTTTACCCTAAACAAATAGATACAGATAATATTTTTTTATAAGATTCAAATAAAGAATATAGTATTTTAATCTATGAATTTTATCTTTAACTATTTTTCCATTTATATTTATTATGTCTTTACTTTACGATAGGTAATTAATAAAATTGAACTATAATAAAATAAGCATAGGTAACCCATGGCTTTTACCAATGTTTAAGATTTTTAATGACTTTTCTTTAGTTTTTCGACTAAAAACGTTTTTTCCGGCTATCGGAGACTAACAGCGTTAGGGTTCTGTTAGTCAGGGTCCATTGGAAGCCAATATGTTAATAGTTGGGACAACAGGTGGTTATTTTTTAAGTTGGGACTGTTAGCGGCTAACGACGAATAGCTGATTAAAATCCAATATTTCTTTATTTCGTTCAACTTTTCCTAAGTTTTTGTCCCATGAAATTCAATGTTACTAATGACAACTTATAAATTTATCATGTATGTTAAATCAACACTATCAAGAGTAGATTAAAAATAATAAGTATTTACAAATAATAAATTATATCATTTTCATCGATCAACCCGTGTAACACACGGCATAACCTGGTTGGTTTATAAATTAAATAATAATTATCTACAATTAATGATGATCTAAAATAATAACAAGTGTCCCTTTATTGGTTTTATTTTATCATATAGTATAGATAGATATAGATATAGATATGTTATTGTTAATAATTAAAGAGGCTGATATTTATTGTTTCGAGACAAATCTTTGTTAAAACAACTCATAATTCTAATTTACTCTTATTAATCTTCAATATCATAATTCTAATATACTCTTATTACTCTTCAATACATCGAAACAAAAATAATTAATAATAGTGTTTAACTATGAAAAATATCAGCCTTGAAACAACAAATTTTATATGTCTTTTAACTCTTATCTTTAATCATAAGATTATCTCTTGTTATTGATGTTTATTTAACCCATTTTTATAAACCTTATGTAGCTGTTTAACATTTATTTTTTATTTTAACTCTTTGAGTTAATTTCTTGTTGGTTGAAGTTTATTATATAAGTTGTTGGAAATTTTTATAGTAAATTACCTATTTGCATCAAACTCAATTAGCACATGGGCTAAAAAGATTTATATGATAAACATAAATTGTACCATGAATTATTTACCTTTGTTAACACAAATCATGTCTTTGTAATTCTTACTCTTTAGTGTACGTAAATATGATTTATGTTGAAAAAATATATGATTATCCATAGCATTATTAATATTAAAATAAAGATAAGGATAAAGATAAAGATAATTGATATCAATATATTGGTTATTAGTATTAGAAAAAATATATTAAATAAATATAAAAAAAAATTTGAGGTTGAAGAAGAGAATTCCATATGACATTATTTATAGTCTTTTATTAATATTTAGAATATTGTTTTTTACACATTTTTAACCAATCTGTATCCCACACACACATTATGTATCCGTCACTTGGTGAGACGCCATATTGGAATCCTTATCCTCATCCTTGTTCATATGATTTAAGTAACATACATATTTATCCTTAACATTTGTTATTTTTTAAAACTTCACATCTGACTCCCTGCATGTATTTATAATCAATTAAATAATACGTTTTTCGCTCACAACCACATTAAAATATAGGATAGAAGATGAATAATAAACCCCTAAAAATGAGGGTTTAGTTTAGTTTTTCATATAATTTAAGGTATGATATTTGAGGATAGAGTCTCCAGTGTGTAAATAAAAATGAAAAAGATTTTATATTTTCCTTATTGAAAAAGATCTTATTTTTTTCCTTTTAAGATTTAGTATAGAAAGGGGGTAAGAAGTGATATTATGTATGTAATTTAATAAGTGTGCGTAAAAAAATCATGAACCAATCACTCTAAAAGCAAATGGAAAATATTTCAGTACGGTGATTGGTACTCTTTTGTTGTTTTGGAGTTTTATTTCCAAACGCTTCTTTTTAAAAAATGGAGCATCAGGACAAGATCTTAAAGTTTAGATTTTGAGGAAAGAACTATTTATTAAGTGACCATTGATTGATTTTGAAACCATTTACGATCATATGTCAAATAAATTAAGGCTCCATTAAAAGAAAAAAATTACAAGTTTTGTCATTTATCTTGATACCCTTTTACAGACGGTGTCTTTACACCTCCTGTCCTTTATCTGGTTACCCAAGGGTATTTTAGTCTTTTTATTTTTGTAAATCTTACTCTATTACTCTATTACTCTGTTTTTAATAAGCAAATTTTTTTTTATAAAACCCACCTAACCAGTTTCTTCTCTCTCTCATCTCTCTTCAATCTCTCTATGCAATCCCAGGCATCTCCACGACCACGACCACCACCGTCCCACCCACCCCCACCCCCGCCACCAAACACCACCACGTTACAGATCCACCCCCCATCTCCACCTCTTTCTATAACCATTCTCCATTTTAAACCCGCAAGAGATTTGTCGGGTTGCATCGATTGATTAATCGGACTTTTCACGGTGCTTCGTCTGCTGATTTCGTGTGGGAATCGAAATTACCGGGAATTATGGCTCTGTTTTAAATGGATCTTTAAGGAGGAGGATGACGGTGATATATTTTTTTTGAGTTTGTGTAAAAAGGATGTATATGCTAGATTGTCTCGAACTAATTCCATTGATGGAGACACAAAGGTATGGTTTTTGTGTGTGATTGGATGTATGACTCTGTTTTGATTTGGCTTTTTAATTAATTATATGATGTTTGAAATATTGTGACTTTTCAAGATTTTTGTTGAATCTGGTGCCTGTTATGTATCGTATCATCATTTGGAATTTGTATCATCATTTGGAATTATATGATGTTTTCATCATTTGGAATTTGTAATGACTTGATTGAAGATTGCAACTTGTTTTATGGTCTTTTTTTTGTTTGTGGGACCTTGAGAATTGAGAATCACATTATATCGTTATGGGATAAAAGCCTTGTAACGATGACCATTTTAATTAAAACGATGACCATGGAACCAAGTCGAGAAACCGATCAACTAGCACCTAATCAGAGGATACGATTTTTTCTAGTACGAACTAGACACGAATAATCAGCAACTAATAATTACTCAATATAACAATTGATGTGGTGGTGATAGGTTGTGATGGTTGTGATAGGTTGTGACAGAGGTGAATGGGTAAAAAGATCGATTATCATATTTTGTGTGATGTGAGTATTTATAAAAATCGTCCTTTATACGTAAAAAGACTAAACTATCCTCATGTGACTTGCACATTATGAGATTTAACAATAAAATCTAACTGGGTTAGGGCTAAAAGAGTGCAACGATTTTCCCTTTAAAGGGCAAAACCTGTCAAGATTCCTTGAAAAGGACACCGCCTATAAAAGGGTATCAAGATAAAGGACAAAATTGTAATTTTTCCTTTAAAAAATCAAGCCCGAAGTTTTTTTTTTATTTTTTCTCTTTATTTTAGCACACGATAGTATTTATTTTTATACATATATTAAATTGATTTAGAGGTTGTTTGTTTAGCTTTTAAAGAGTCTCTTGATGGTAATTTACGGTCAACCTCTTACTGGTTCAACACGTAATGGTTCAAACTGTATGTTTCACGGGCAAATGTGGTTAAGCAGTATACTGAGTCTGAATGGTTAAGACTTCTTATCTGAATTGGCCATTTTGCCTCTGAACGGTTAACATTATACTGACTCTTAATAGTTTATACCTCTTACTAGTTCAGCACTTAATGGTTCAGACCTCTTAGTGGCTCAACACTTACTCATTCAAAAGTTGTGAAACAGCCCTTTAGTACACAATCATTTTACATACCTCATAAAACATGTGAAATTCACTATTAAATGATAATCGTTGAAAAACACTAAAGGAGTATATTTTATGTTATATATATATATATATATATATATATTATATACACATATATATATATAATAATAGGTAGAGATCCTAAGAGAAGTCCACCCTATTGAGAAACTTGAAAAGCATTCTGGACCACATATTTTTCTAAGATTTTCGTAATATACACATACGTATAGTTTAAAATTCACTATATACATATATGTATATTGAATTATACACATCTGTATTAGTCAATTTTAAACTATACGTATGTGTATATTACGAAAAGCTTAGAGAAAATGTGTGGTCCAGAATGTTTATCAAGTTTCTCAATTAGCCTAGTGCTTCTCACATGATCCTAACCATATATATATATATATATATATATATATATATAATATATATATATATATATATATATATATGGTTAGGGGTAAAAATAAAACTATACGAGTTGTGAGAACTTAAAGAATTCGGCCTTACGAAATGTTTTTTCAAAAAAAATTTACCAAAAATCCTAAAAAATCAACTTTTTCAAAAAAAAAAATAATAACTTGTTTTTTTTTCATTTACGGCAGCCGTAAATGCTGTAAAGGTGATGTCATGCTTTTGTCGTCACCTTTTTATAGCCGTTGTAAGGGGCTCAAAAACACCACTTTGAAATTTTTTTATATTTTTTTATGGCAGTTTTTCTAACATTTTAATCCAAGGGTGTGAAAAATTGGGGTCGAAAATCGCACGGGAATGCCGAGTTCTCTAAGTTCTCACAACTCGTAAGGGTTTTCCTTTGATCTTAATCCTCTCTCTCTCTCTCTCATATCTATATATATATATATATTAATAAAAGATAAATGAGTTAATTTGGAGATCGAAAACTATTCACGAGCCGAGCTCGGCTCTCGTAACTTAAACAAGCTGATCTTGGCTCGTTTTACACTTGTATGTATCATTGACGCAACCTCTCTAATAGTTGTATAGATCATCCATAAATTTTGAGTCTAGAAAAGAGTTGGATCTTTGTTTATACTGTGATAAATCCTCATCCTCTTTATGTATTCTTTTTTAGTTTGAATTAAATTTGAATTGTGTTTAAAGCTTTAAGAGCCTTTATTTTCTTTATGGTCTAAATCTTTTTAATATTTTATCTTTAGATTAAAGGGAGGCCATAGTTGTTGATTGCAGATTTTGTTTGTCGGGGCTATTTTGTGTTACGTTATGATTTGTACTTTGTAGCTGTGTTGGTTGTGTCAGTAGTCGACTAAATATTTGTGTGTCAATAACTTCTTATTTCTCTTTTTATTAGAACTTTTCAGTTTGTGTCAAAGGTGTAACACCCGGTGAAGGGGTATGTTCTCAAATATTGCACCGACCACACGAATTAACATCGGGTCGCGCGCGAGGCTATACTCAAAACAGACCAAATCTAATCAGTTCTGTCTACAAGAGTTTTGACTTCCCTGACCTTGTGCCGACTACAAGGGCTTGCCCCAAGTCACGTGCAAGGCCAGGACCAAGACAGAGTCAATTCCGACCCTTAGTTGCTTTTACAAAAGGTTTGGCTTCCCTGACTTGCGTCGTCTACACGGTTTACCCCAGGTCGCGCGCGAGGACGATAAGCGCGAGATAACATCGGACAGTATCAAACAAAGCCACAGTGTACCATATGCTCAAAAGTAGTGGCTGAATAGCACACAGACTGTAACCTAATCACCGTGCGTCGTCCATGCTCCACAATCTCCACCAACTGCTTATAACAGACCAGACAATAAGGACAACCGTCAGAACATGTAGATCCATTCAGCGTGAGCCAACTACGCCCTCGCCTGGAATCAGTAACGGTCGTGATAGAGGAGGCAAAACGGATATTCCTTGTTGTCGGTCTTGGTCCCATGACCCCCCCCCCCCCTATTCTCCTCCTTGTAACGAGCTTCACGGTGTTTTGATTGTTTTGCAGGATCATCGCAATTGTTTACCAAGTTCAGAAGAAGATTAACCTTATTTGGACGAACACAAACCACAAGCTAATCTCATAATTAACTTGGTATTTCTTCATTGGTGTTTTTCACCCGGATTCTAAAATGACTTGATAATCTATATATGCGCTATTAATCGGTCCCAACCTTTTCAACTTTAGTCATCTGGGAATAATGAGTTTACATACAGAAACATTAAGCCAGATAAGATGGGTGTGTGCTTTTCCTTTTTTTTTTAAATTAGTTGTTATATACTTGGTACACATGTCATTAAATTCCAAAAGTTATACTTAATTAACTACCCAACATGTACAAAAGACGCATTCTACCCATTATCTCGAGACCTGGCCATGAACTTTTCAACATACTTACCTAAAAGTATATGAAACATACATATTAGCACTTGCTAAGTAGGTGGGAACCGAGGGGTGCCCCCTCCCTCCCCCCCCCCCCCCCCCCCCCAAACCAATTATTTGTACAAAAGACGCATTCTACCCATTATCTCGAGACCTGGCTATGAACGCCCTCTGATTTCAACATACTTACCTAAAGTATATGGAACATACATATTAGCAATTGCTAAGTAGGTGGGACGATAAGCGCGAGATAACATCGGACAGTACAGCAGGTACCATTGGCAAAGTAGTGGGCTAATAGGCACTCAACAGCCTGTAACCTAATCACCGTGCGTCGTCCATGCTCCACAATCTCCACCAACTGCTTATAATAGACCAGACAATAAGGACAACCGTCAGAACATGTAGATCCATTCAGCGTGAGCCAACTACGCCCTCGCCTGGAATCAGTAACGGTCGTGATAGAGGAGGCAAAACGGATATTCCTTGTTGTCGGTCTTGGTCCCATGACCCCCCCCCCCCTATTCTCCTCCTTGTAACGAGCTTCACGGTGTTTTGATTGTTTTGCAGGATCATCACAATTGTTTACCAAGTTCAGAAGAAGATTAACCTTATTTGGACGAAACACAAACCACAAGCTAATCTCATAATTAACTTGGTATTTCTTCATTGGTGTTTTTCACCCGGATTCTAAAATGACTTGATAATCTATATATGCGCTATTAATCGGTCCCAACCTTTTCAACTTTAGTCATCTGGGAATAATGAGTTTACATACAGAAACATTAAGCCAGATAAGATGGGTGTGTGCTTTTCCTTTTTTTTTTTAAATTAGTTGTTATATACTTGGTACACATGTCATTAAATTCCAAAAGTTATACTTAATTAACTACCCAACATGTACAAAAGACGCATTCTACCCATTATCTCGAGACCTGGCCATGAACTTTTCAACATACTTACCTAAAAGTATATGAAACATACATATTAGCACTTGCTAAGTAGGTGGGAACCGAGGGGTGCCCCCTCACTCCCCTCCCCCCCCCCCCCCCCCCCCCCCCCCCCCCCAAACCAATTATTTGTACAAAAGACGCATTCTACCCATTATCTCGAGACCTGGCTATGAACGCCCTCTGATTTCAACATACTTACCTAAAAGTATATGGAACATACATATTAGCAATTGCTAAGTAGGTGGGAACCGCCCCCCCCCCCCCCCCCCCCCCCCAACTTTCTGCCCACGTAGAACTTTTGGTCAAGCTCTGCCACTGATTACACACTACTTATAGGTCCTTTTCACCGGGTTTTTAACACTGCTTTGCAACCACTCATCCACACGTATATGTAAATGTTGTATCGATCATACAAGCTTTATATATATAGCACATTCGAGTTATGTATATATAGCTTCTACGAGAGTTACGTATATGTAGCTAGTCTTGTCTTCAAATCAAAAGTTTTCTTCTTCATCAATAAACACATGCTTTCTTAGGGGAGACGGGGCGCCCTCGTTGTGAACATCCACCACGCGTGGTAACACGTGAAACACCACTGCCACCGAGCTTGATCACGCGTCAAACATAAAACGTGTTGTCGTGAGCATGTTTGATTGTGTGAGGGAAATTGTTGGGTTGTGAGGGAAATTGTTGAGTGTGGTGAGTGCTAGGCATTTCCACTAAAATCCATCACTAGTGATGGAAATAATGCTCGATGACGTGGCGGAACCTGATTGGATGTTGTGAGTGATGAGTGAGTGGTGAGTGATGGGCGCCCCGACCCCCCTTAGCGTTGATAACTCAGAAAGCAAGATGAAGAATGAGAATGTTTAGCAATATGTATCCATCCAAATGTTCCATTTTTAAGTAACAATTCAACAATACGGTACATATATTTAGCTCATACGAGTTACATACATATATGTAATCCGAGTTACGTAGATACAGCTCCTACGAGTATTTATATATGTAGTCTAGTTGTGTTCTTCAATTCAACAGCTTTCTTCCGCATCAATAGACACATGCGTTCTTAGTCCTTGTTTTTCAATTTAGCCTTGGTACATTTATTTTCTGAAACAAATAGATTGAATCCATTTTTTGGATGAAGAAATAGCAGCAAATCTTGATACAAATACAACTTACCAACCAAGTGATGAATCAAAACCAACTATGCAATGTTTGATAAAGATTGCCGGCCGCCGTTTGAGTTACCAAAAAATGAATTATAAAAATATGCAAAATACCGAATTGGAAATCTGCATTGAGTTAGAAATTGAGTCGCCGGTACCATTTTTATGATGAAACGAATCAATACCAAGTAAATTCTCGCCGCTAACAAATGGAACAAAAATACTAGTATATATCAAAGAACATCAATGATGATTAATACTAACATGATAACAGGTATATATCCACGAGCCCGGCCCAACTTTTTCTCTCTTTTTTAGATTGGACAACAGGGTACATTTTGGCCCACTTCTCAATCCGTTTTTACTTTGAAGCCCATGCTTTTTATAGTTCGTTTGTATCAAGATTCAGGCACGACAAATCTACCAATTTATATACACTAATTGTGTTTAATTAAATAAATTATTATATACTATACATTTCTAAAATTTTGTTTTAGTAATACCTCATAAATTGGTACAAGTTAACATTACAAATGATCATTTGTTTTGAAATATTTTGGTATTAGATTTGAATAGTTAAATCTAATGGAGTTTTATAGTTTTATATATTTTTTTTCTTTAAACTTCATACAGCAAATAACTAAATAATTTACCTGTGATTTGTAAGTATGCAGTTAACATGATTTTTAGTAATCGAGGAATCATATAGATTTGTTTACGTAACTATAAAGATTTGGGAAATATATAATTTGAAAATAATCATTTTGTACACCATCAAAACCTGATTAATTTAATAAACACAAATTAAGTAAAAAATTTAAATATTTATTTTCTCAAGTTTAAGAGATTTTAATAAAGTTCAACGGAATTGATAAAGAACTTAAAAAGCGTGTAAGCATTTTTGCTAAATAATAATTGTAACTTCGAAAATAAAAACTTATTCAACCATATAACACGAATAAGGACTTAGACCGTTGGGTGTGGGCGGCGGTTTGGGACATGGGTTGCGCTTTAACGCTAGCTTTCTCACCCCGGCTTGGCGTTGGGCTGCGCGTTCCCCCTCTGGCATGGGGATTCCGCCTAGCGTGGGGCTGGGGACAAGGTGAGCTTGGCTTTGGTTGGCTACTTTAGGCTGGCCACGTCCCTCCACACCTCACTTTTTTGTGTCGTGCAAAGCCTCCAACTCAAGTCCCCACACCCCGCGTTCTTACAATTTATCTTAGGGGCCGTTTGACAACTTCTTAATGGTTAAGTGCTAAACCAGTAAGAGGTCTGAACAATTAATTGCTGAACTAGTAAGATGTCTAAACCATTAAGAGCCAGTATAATGCTTAACCGTTCAGAGGCAAATGTCTGACCAATTCAGATTAAAGGTCTTAACCATTCAAACTCAGTATAAGCTTAACTATTCAGAGGCAAATGTCTGAACCATTCAGACATCTGTTCACAAAACAAACAGTCTGAACCATTAAGTGCTGAACCAGTAAGAGGTCTAAACCATTAAGAGCCCCCATTAAAAGGTAAATAAATAGCCCCTTAATCTCGGAATGAACTACTATATAGACTTTGGTGATCATTCCAATGATACTTATCAACGTAGAAAAAGCTTAGGCAGTTATTTAATATACGGATGTCTTAACTATTAACATCTTGTTATTCTTGATGTGTTTGTTAGATTTTCATTCTTTAGATAAAGATCTATCGCTCTTTTATTTATATAACATGTTATATAAAACGGTTTTAGTCAAGAACAAGCTCTTTTATTTAGCATATATATATATATACACACCACTTGGCGCTTTTTTTTAATGTTTTTTTTGCTCAAAACGTTCAAAACATGTAACTTACATTCTCTAATTTAAAAAAAAAAAAAGTTTGTTACATAAGGTATTCTTGAGTTTTCATTACTCTATATATATATATATGTATATGTATATATGTATATATGTATATATATATGATATATGTGTATATGTTATAATATATATATATATATATGTGTGTGTGTGTGGTGGGGGGGGGGTGTTAGGTTCATTTGTGAACAACCCAAACACTAGTGAACTAATCATAACCCTTAATTATTAATACAAAAGTGTAAATCAATTGTCAAAATTTGATGACGAAAATACACTAGTGACGATTTGATGATGTAATCAATGGCCAGGATTTTTCACTCAGTTCACAAATACACTAGTGTTCACTCTAGAGACCTCACCATATATATATATATATATTATATATATGGGAGGGTTTAAATGAGAACGCTAAATATCGCGAGAACCGTAAGAACGAATGAAAAACCCACGAAAACTTGGTAAAAAACAATTCAAATTTAAAATTTCTTTTTACACTTATCATTATTATTCGAATACAATGTTAAAAATTAATTTACACGTTTAAATTTACGTGAATTCGTAAATAAATTTTTTTACACATGTGTAAGTTTGTCATTTACACATGTGTAAATTTGTTATATTTACACATGTGCATTGCAATCTAATAAGAGTGATTTTGAGGGAAAAATAAAATTATTTGATGTTGTATTTTAATTACAATGAGTTTTGTATTAAAAAAATGGTTTTGATTGGTTTTCTCATTCGTTCTCATGGTTCTCGCAATATTTAGCGTTCTCAAGATAACTCTCCCATATATATATATATATGGTAGGGTTATATAGAAAACCCTAGAAAACCCAACTCCGACATTTTTATTTTGAAAAAAATAACACATGTAATATATATGTATGGTTTAAGAGTTTTGGGCCAAAAAAACAAAAAAAGCGTCGAAGGAATATTTAAAAAAAATAAACAAGTTTCAGCATTTTTTGTCTAACACATGTTAGTCACAAAAGTTGCTGAAATTTGTTTTTTTTAAATAATCCTTTGGCGCTTTTTTTTTTTTTTACCCAAAACTCTTAAAAACATGTATATTACATGTGTTTTTTTTTTTTTTTAAAAAGTCGGGAGGTTGGCTTTTCTAGGGTTTTCTCAAAGTTTTAGGGTTTTCTATCTAAAATTATCATATATATATTATATATATATATATATAAGGATATGGAGAAAACTCCTCTAAGTGAGAAAACCTAGGAAACTCTAAGTTTCCGACATTTTTTTTTTGTTTTTTGAAAAAAAAATACACATGTAATATATATGTTTTTAAGGGTTTTGAGAAAAAAAACAAATAAACACCGACCAGATTTTTTTAAAAAATAAACAAGTTTTACGCAACGCGACTGTAACATATATTACACAAAAACTTGTTTATTCTTTTATTATATTTATTTATTTATTTTTGTGAATAGTATTATTATTATCTCTATGATTGTATCTCTTCTTCCATGTGTTCACTTCGTTTGTTCTCAATTGTTCCTTTTGCTTATTTGCTGGCTTCTTTACATCCTTGGATGTTTAATTAGTTTTAGCTTACAATGATATCTTCCCAAATCATTTCACTAAACAAGTAAACAACCTCCTTCAAGGTTTTACTATAAATAATTAATGTTATATTTGGTAAAGGTTGTTTAGATATTTCATAACGGATGATGTTTTGTTTGTATAATTTGAGGATAAAGATTTGCTTGAAACAATGAAGTTTTCGAAGAAGAGAAAAAAACATTAGCACTGGCTCATGTTTGTTGTCGTTGTATTCTATTGAGTAAAGATTTGGTTTCCTTTGTGGGGACATATGTATCCTGTATTGTATAAATTCACTTGTCGTTTGACTTGACCAAATGTATTGCGGTATGTAACATAGAAACATTTGAAAATGCTCGTTTTAAAAGTATCAAGAAAAGAAAATACGAAATATCACGATAATATATAAACTTTAGTGTAGGGTTATATATTAGTTTTAAATCTTGGCTTTGAAGGTTTCTTCTAGTTACAAAACATGTTTTATGACATACAGATAAGCATGCATCATAAAATATGTTAATATATTTTCGTGAAGTGACAAGTTTGATCCCATATGTTTCTCAAAATCATTTTTTGTCTTTTGTTTTTAGAGACACAAATAGGGTCGTGCCTGATTGCCTCCAAGATCCAACGCCCTTTCAATTAAATTTTATTCTCTCTATTCTCTACGAAAGTGACGAAACTTTATAGTATTTTTAATTCAATACTTTAACTATATATTTAAATTTAAAAAGGTATATATTGTCACACCCTCAATTTCCACTTGCGGAGTTTTACCGCGAGGCGTGTGAACAAACCAGAATCTGAAACACTAGTACGTCGAACGACTCTATATGATTTGATAATACGTTTTCCAAAATCACTTGTTGTAGATTTTATATTACCAATATTTAGCAGAAGCATCAGTTTTTAAAGTTTGAGCGGAAGCATAAATAAGTAGTGAAGCGGGCGCCAAAACAAATGAAAAATCCCAAAACAATATTAATAAATAAGACTCGATAAAAGATGTCTTGTTCAATGCATGTGCGTGCACCTAGAGCTCCTAGCGTCCTAAGAAACATGTAAAGAAACAAGTTTCAACATTAAAGATGAGTGAGTTCACAGGTTTTCATAAATTCGTTTGTTCGGTTATAGTTTGTTTTCTCCGTTATCCCTAACCCGGGATAACGTATTGGTTCCATTATTCCAACCCGGAATAATAAGTTGTTGCTTCCAATATTCCAAACCCGGAATATTAAGTTGTTGTTTCCAATATTCCAAACCTGGAATATTAAGTTGTTGTTTCCATTATCCTCAACCCGGGATAATACAGTTGATTCGTAATTAAGTTCAACGTTAATATATATAGGTAGCTAGCCTAAAGTCATGTCACGTAAGAGTTCGCGATCGAAGCTGACTGTTGTGCCTCCGTTTTGCCAGGCCTATCACATGACCATGGCGAAGTTAGGCCAAATTATTCACCCGTTGACCATACCCGGTCGGCTAGCGCGACTAGCTCGGATGGGGCTTGTCGGGCCCAGTAGTACTACTTATAATTCCCCCGCTATTAAACCCAATACTAACAATGCGAGAGATTGACGAGGACTTAAGTGATAAAGCTGCTTAGTGACCATAACATTACATTAACATTAACTTAGTTACCGAATAGTTATGTGACGTTAAATTCGTATAACGTAAAGAGATTGAGTTTGAGAGTGTATACATGTTTCTCCCCCTGTTGTTTAAAAACCGGATAAAGTTAGGGGCCGTGAACTCACCTTTATTTGCTCGGTTAGTGTAGCAAAGATGTTATAAGAGATGGGACCGCTAGTTGCGTCCTAACAAACCAATTAATTTCAAGTCAGTGTGTGAACACACCAATACAAATTCCACACGTAATTTACGCACAAAGTGATACACACAAACAACATATCTAACACTCAAACATGCATGCAAGTATCCTCATGTGATCCTAGTGATTAAAACAACTTATCATAACCATAAACCAATTCATGCCACAATTTGGTGCACACAATCACAAGTTCTCAAATTTCAGCTTACCACTCATAATTCAGCTGTTTTCTAGGATTTTTATAAAATAGTTCTAACATTCCAAAAATTCCAATATTTTTATAGTAGGTGACATTTATACTATAGAAATTTACATAAATTTTCCAAGTCCTAAATCTTTACCAATTAACCATAAATATTAATATACTAGGCTGCAGTCAGATTTACCGCTTTCTGACTGCAGTCCACGGAAGAATTTATTTAAAAATCACTGATCGTCCGATTAACAAAATTCCAGTTGGAGTTGCCCGGAAATTTCCATACCTAGTTGCTGTACAAAAATCATGACTCAACTCCCTACTGATTTAAAAATCCAACTCGATAAACAACTAACAAAATTTCAGGATTTTTACAGTTTTTGTTACTGAACTTATTTAGCCCTTTAAAAATATCAAACGACTTCAGAAAATTATGAATCCAGCGCCCTTAGATTCGTTATTCAAATCTCTACGTTCTAGACATCAGAAAATCCGTTTTTCGACAACTAATGACCGAGTTACAGCCAGATGAAGTCGGCTGTAACTATTACTCAGCAACTGTTTTCAGCATACTATTACTACAACTTGCATAAACCGTTCCTATTGATTAACCTAAGCGAGCAGGAACCGATTTTTAATCATAGATCACTACTAATAACTTATCCATGCAAACCCTACTCAATAACTCTAGTCTTTATAAACAAATCACAGTCGCAAGTTATGAGTTCCGAAAACAATCATGCATATAAACAACAATCAATTCAGCCGATTATATTCAACATATAAAACCCGAAACAACTAATCAATTAATTATTCAAGCTTATATATATATATATATCCGAACATGATTTCGTAATCAAAGATGACCCTAACCTTGAATAATTAGGTAAACAAGCCGGGTCTTGGACAAGAAGTATCCGTGACCGAGAGAAAGAGGTTATTCGTGGCTGAGAAAAGTAGTGGGCTGTTATGTTGATCGGATAGAGGTGAACAAGGGCTGATCTCGCGACTGAATGGAGGTGAACAAACGGCTGCTTGCGACCGGGAGATGATGATGGCGATGGTTGTTGCTGCGACCGAGAGGAAGAAACGAACAAGGAAGGAAGCTGTCTTCGATCACAAGGCTGCCGACGGCAGTTTCTGTTTAGGGTTTTGTGTATGTGAATGAAGGCATGCATGAGTTTGTATTTATAGGCGCAAGAGAACAAGGTTACGGTTTGGTTTGGGTTCGTGGCCGAGGGACTTGGGCGGGTTGGTTTGGGTTTGATATTGGCCGAAATAGTTTTAGGTTTGCTCTCGGTTTGGGTTTGATCTTGGCCGAACTAGTTTTAGGTTTAAAACTTTGCTAACTCCTAGAGTCACAATGAATCAAAGTTGGTTCGTGTCGCGGTTCGGTTCAGTTCGTGTACATATCTACCATAATTATTCTATAACTAAAACAATCACACAACACACATCACGTATTCATTTAACTCGTACCCGTTTAATACTTAGCATATACTTTATTCGATAAGTGTCGCGTTTAAGTTATCCGAAAAACCCGGGACATCACATATATTGTGCATCTTTTGGGAATTTACTTTTCTTCCCAACATTATTATACTATAATTGATTAATCTCCAAATATATAATATTTCGATTTTAAAAGAGAAAGTGATGCATTTGATAATATAAATCTATGAAAAAGAAATTACTTTTCAGATGTCCACGTAAAAAAGGAGAAACGATAAAAAGGAAGATACAAAGTTATCATTTTCTCGTTAGAATCTTGTTTATATTTTACTTATTGGTGTATAGTCACTTGTCTAGAAAAGATCAGAGTTCAAATTTTGATATGGATGTAATTTAGTATATATTGGTGTAGTTTAGAAGTAGCATTAATGTAACTTTTGTCATTAAAAAAAAACTCATTGGTGTAGAAAACTGAAGTGAGATTTGACAATTTTATGTTTATAGTTGACACAGTTGACTTAATGGAGCTTGACTCGAGCTAAGATCACTTTGAGCTTTACATATGAGGCTTGATACTCATTTTCGAGCTCTATATCTAAAATACTAAAACTTGACCTTAACTCGCTTAAGAGTTATATTTCTGAAGCTAGAGCTAGTTTTCTAGTTTAATTTGGCTTGTTTATTAGTTATTTATTATGCAGTTATATATGTATACACACATATACTTATTTTGGGGTATTTAAAATTTGTTTAGCATAATATATACTATTTAATAGTTTGTATTATAATTAAATATAAGACTGGGATCATATGAAAATCTTTTTAGTAAATGAGAATCTTAAGAGTCAATGTGGACCAATCATTTTTTTATGCAATTTTATTTATTTTTATTTATATTTCCTCTATTCATTTTTTTTAATTGTACATAGATGTATATAGAGTGAGATAATGGTACTAAACATGTTTTTGATAATGTACAAACGTATTTGAAGTTGAAAAATAAGTATAATACATATATGTTTGCTAATGTATCTTAGATTTTAGTTTTGATTTTTTCTATATGTATTCTCATACTAGGACAATGAAGAAGGCTATCATGAATGTTTCACCTTTCGTTTGGTTGTGACTTCGATAAAGTAAATTGAAGAAGATGTTATGCTTTGATAACATACATATGTATAATGTATACTAAAGAAGAATATGGTTCTTATCATATTTTTGTTAATGTACGCATATGTGCATTTAAACTTTAAAAGTAACTATCATACCCACACCCACACTCACACTCACACTCACACACACACACAACATATATATATATATATATATATGTGTGTGTACATTTAAGAAGCTGATTATTCTTAGCAAGGGTTTGATTACATATATGTTTATGTAATTAGAGAGAGAAATAATAATGTACATATGTGTACAATTTCAAAAAAAAAAGAAGAACAAAACGGAGAAAGAACATTTAAGCAATAAACAATATAGAAAAGGAGTGGTCCACATTAGTTCTTACGGTTCTCAAAATTTATTAGTTTTTCTTAGGATCCTTACCCATTAAATATAATAATATTTGATGATAAATAACAGGCTCGTGAGTCTAGTCAAACTTGTTATATAAAGCTCGGGCATCGTAGTATACAAACCAGCTTCATTTTAAGCTCGAGCTTGGACAGTTGGACTTGAGGTGCTTTAAGCTTAGTTTGATTTAAACTTTTAGCTACGCATTTTCAAGTAGCTCATGAACAGCTTTATCATTTACACTTTAGTTCCAAAAATTTCTAATCCTTACTCTATAATCAATATCAAAATACTCTTTAATTTTATATCCTTAAGTCGTAACTCATGACTAGCATCTAAACTCAGGCCAAAGTAGTTATGTCTCAATATAAAATATTTATAGAACCGATGGAAACATCATGGATCATAATGGTAAAGCACAACTAAGAGATGATAATGTTTACTTAAAAGTGTAAAAGTTGAACCACCTAAGTCAAAAATGTTGACTTTGTTATTTCCATTGAAATTGGTGGACCTACTTTTGGCTTTGAATTAACCACTTGGCAAATGGTTTAGTGAATCCAACCCAATCCAATGGGAGAATCCAACCTTTCCTTGTATTAAAAAGACATTTAGCATGTTGCCCCCACCTCTTATCAACACTAAAGTCCTTTCATGTTGTACTTGTTCTTGTTTTCCCAACTTGGAGCCCCTATCTTTCTTTTCCTTTACTTTTACCATTTTATTTTGTTAAGTCTTGTAATTATACACTATAATAATTAGTAACAAAATTTGTATTACCAAATCGTTACAAAAAAACATTAGAAAATAATGACTTTAGTTGTTAATTCAACTACTGTTTCACTATCTTTACGATGAACAAATCAAAATGTGTAGGTATATAAATAAAGTTGTAAACTATACCATGATGATACCTAAGTCGGAGTATGATAGTAATGTGTTAGCCATGTTTCTTTATACTTATGATCGCAAAACTTGCTCATGAAAAAGTATAGCCAACGCAAAGATCAAACGTTAGCTAACAACGTGGTTGGTCTATAAGTTGTTTAAAACTAATAACTGAAAAAAAAACATTGATAATGAAATTTTTATCAAGATATACTTGTGTTTTCTACTTTTTTTAGAATTAAAAAGTTTGATAACTAATGTCTAAAATTTATATTATTAAGGTACACATTTGACATTTAAAGCACTACTAGTTTCAACTCATACATTTTGGTTTCAGAGGAAACCTTCATTAATATTTATGGGGTCTAATTGTAAAAACAAAAAACTTATAGACTAGAAATGTTAAAAGTAAAAAAGTTTAGGGGTGACTAATAAATTTGGGAAAAAGGACACGTAGGAAAGTACTGTGTGCGTACGATATAGTGCGAGTGAGTAGACTAATTGACTCGCTTTACACAGTTGCCAACAGCCCACAACTTAATCAACTCCATAGATTATTATATCTATTTAGTTAGTATATTATTTTCATTGTTTTCTGTTAGAAAATTTAGATTTAATTACATAGTTAGTCTATGTGGTTTGCACAAAGTAACATACTTAGGTAATAATAGTTTAAAATCACATTCTAGGGTATTAACTTTTCATCTTGTAATGTTTAGAGATACTAACGTTAATTATTTGTTAAACTATTAGTACCTAAGTATGTTATTTTGTGCAAACCACATGGACTAACTATGTTAATACTCTAGAAGTTAATACCTTCAAACGTTACAAAATGAAAAGTTAATACCCTAGAAGGTGATTTTAAACTATTAGTACCTAAATATGTTATTTTATGCAAACCACAAGGACTAACTATGTAATTAACTCGAAAATTTAAAAGGGAAAATCTATAAAATAGTCTTGACCCGGTCAAAGTTTCCAAACTAGCCAATCCAGACGTCTTCTTGAGACGCGTCCACACCTCCGTAACGTCTTAAGAATTGACGATTTAAACGGCGCCAAGTGTCCGACAAAGGCTTCGCGTCTTAGATCCGGTTGTAGCGTCTTAGATCCGGTTGTAACGTCTTAGATCCGGTTGTAGCGTCTTAGAGGCCGTGCAAACGTCTTAAAAATATGTTGAAACGTCTTAAGTATAGTTGAGACGTCTTAAAAAAAATTAATTTAAAATTTCATTACATAACACCAAAGATTTAAACATACAATACATTATATCGCATAAAATATCATTCGTAATAAATCCAGAAACAAATATAGTACATTAACAAATTTTTTAAACATAAAATATCATTGGTAATAAAATATCATTTAAACATACAATACAAAACAATTTTTTTTGTGCAGCTAGGTAATCGAAATTGTGAAAACAATGGGGGTTAAGATGTTAGATGTAGAATGGGGTAAATGATATTGTGAAGAAGTGGTTGTATATATAGGGGAAGAGATATTTTATACAGCCACTTCTTCATAATATCCTTTACCCCATTCTACATCCAACATCTTTACCCCCATTGTTTTCACAATTTCGATTACCTAGTTGCACCAAAAAAAAATTATTTTGTATTGTATGTTTAAATGATATTTTATTACGAATGATATTTTATGTTTAAAAAATTTGTTAATGTACTATATTTGTTTCTGGATTTATTACGAATAATATTTTATGTTATATAATGTATTGTATGTTTAAATCTTTGGTGTTATGTAATGAAATTTTAAATTAATTTTTAAGACGTTTCAACTATACTTAAGACGTTTCAATATATTTTTAAGATGTTTGCACGGCCTTTAAGAGACTACAACCGGATCTAAGACGCGAAGCCTTTGTCGGACACGTGGAGCCGTTTAAATCGTCAATTCTTAAGACGTTACGGAGGTGTGGACGCGTCTCAAGAAGACTCTGGATTTGCTAATTTGGAAACTTTGACCGGGTCAAGGCTATTTTGGAGATTCTCCCAATTTAAAATGTTGCTAAATTCATTATATTGTTGGTGGGTATGCATAAAGTATAGTTTTTATTTTTAGGATATTAAATTTAAATAACCTTAACTCTCACCAATTGGCCGATAACACTTTCAAGTCCCAACTTTCGATTTGTACCCAACACCCCCAACTTGATTACGTGGCTGGTGACGTGACATTTTTGATGACGTGACATCTGACATCAGCTAACTAGGTTAGAGTTCAGTTAGTTAGGGAGTGCCAAAGGAAAATAAATTGAAAGTTGAGAGTGTTGTGGTACAAATCCAAAGTTATCGGCCAACTGGTGAACGTTGATGTTATTTAAATTCAATATCCCCTATTTTTTTAGTATTTGTTACTTTACAATTATGTAATAATTTCTCTCATGTGTAAAGTATGGGATAAACATATGTCGTTTATGAATTGAAACAAAACATAGAACTGATTTGTTGGGTTTTGGATTTCATCTTTGATTGTCTCGGTTATTTCGGTTTTTAACTAACATATTTATAACTCAAGAATCATTAATTATATAAAAGCTATTGTATGCATAAAACTTTTCAAACATATTACTATTTGAATCATGTGTTTTTTTTTTTCAGTTGTTTAGTTTTTCCAACCACTCAAGTCGTATTATATCTTTTATTAGTATTAGTGGAACCAACAATTTTTTATCCTCTATTTTATTTCATAAGTTGGAATGGACAATTATAGCTTAACCCGTACCATCGACAAATGTTTCATTGTCTATGTGACAAATTAGAGAACCATAACGATGAGCTTCATCCTTTCGATTACATACTACTTCACAAGCAACATGCAGAAAAACATACATCGGCTGTTACAAACTTAACAAGCAAAATCATAGCTAACTACAAGATAGTGTTTGTTTCATAAATGAAATAGATTCTGAATGAAAATGAAATGAATATTTCATTCCTTTTGTTGATCGTTTCAACAAAAGAAGCAATTGGAATTGAATCTAAATCGCCAGCGTGTTTCCTTCTTTTTAAATACAGGGTCGTTATGTGATTTACATTCGAATTCTATTGATAGATTATACCAATCAAACACATTATAGGATTCAAAAGAACTTTTTAGAATCTAATTCCAATTCCATTAATGACTACCTAATAATTGACATAATCCTAACCAATATGCTCTGATTTCATTTTTTTTTATTTGGTTTAATTTTTTGTAGTTTTTTTCCTATCCAACGGAGTTAAAAGGAAAATTATTGAAATCAGTTGAAATTGTTATTGAAGCTAATGTCCTCTCAAAGATTCTCCACCAAAACTCTCATCAGCCGCCCCTACTTTTCTTCTAAAGTTACAATTAATAATTTCAATAATTAACATTAAGAATAGTAGCAAATAGCACTATGCAATAATGTAGTTTAAACAATAGGATTTAGCAATTTCCCATTTTAAAAAGAAACTAATACATAATACCTTAGAGTCAAATCTCAAAAGAAAAATATATGAAACTATAAAACCCTAAAATTTGAGTCTTTAAAATATGTATAAAAAAACTTAATTTAAGAATCTACTTATGGGGTGGATAGATATATCAATTTTTTTTACTAGTTAGGTCACACGGAGTGGGTTTGGCAAACCACTCGCAAACTAGCGGCACCTCGACAGCCTCCATCCCTTGTCGTGCAATGAGTGGTGGTATGCGGTAGGCAAGGGTAAGCCTCTGCTTCCCTTGCCAAGAAGATGAAGGCTTTGGTGGTGGGACACCTATCAACACTGGCCAATCACATATTTAGTTAGTTTTTTTTTAATTTACTTTATAAATTGATTGTTGCATGAGAAACGTATGCATTTCCTGTGATTGGGCGAATTGTGTCTAATAAGAGGCAAATAATCGTGAAATCTAATGTGATGCTGATGTGAAGGAGATACATGTTCTGGCAAGTGTTGTATCGGAGGCAATCATTTCTTATGACCTTATAACTCTTTATTTATTAAGATAGCATTCGTTATTAAAAATAAATAGGTTTTAGAGCATATATCAACACATAATCATAAAATATTACCTGGTTCATTCAACATGAGCATTAAGCTTATAATCAATGTGAAAAATATATCTTTTGTCAAAACAATCAGAAGGATTTGTTGTGATTTTCCACTAACGAAATTTCAATGTCAAAAGTTTTGAGCACTTGAACGTAATATTATCAAATCTTGATCTAATTAAAGAGTCGTTAATAATTAATAATTTTGTAGCTCGTTTTATGGTATATCTTTTTTACATGCGTATTGTTTTGGTCAAAAATTACCGAAGTAATTAGTATGTGAGGTAGCGTGCTATTGCGGTTTGCAAAAATGTTATTCGTTGGTTGATTATGAAAACAGTTTTAGGATATAGTTTCAGGATAATGAACTATATCAAAATGATAAATGAATGCGATAAAAGTAGAGATTGACACAGGATGTACGAGGAAAGCCCTTGATCAATCTAGATCCCCGGCATAAAACCTCGGGAGCTGACAATCATCGGCTACCTTGTTCTTCTTATTGCTTGAATATTCAGGATACAGTGCACGATATAGCTCAGATCTCTACTAAGTGTTACAGTAATTGCAAATAGTGAGTGCAACCGTGTAATTGCAAGAGAAATGTATATATGTAGAGTGAAGAGTGTTCAAGTGTATCCTACGATCTGGCTCATCCGTTATATAGTTACAGAAAAGAAACAACTTCTCCTATAAACTTGGGGTGCTCCGGAATATTCCTTTTAAAACGTTGTAGACCCGGTCTTCCGGCTTCAACGTTCATATTCCAACTGAAAAGAGCGAGTCTTCAGGAGAAAGGCCTTCCTATACGTTGCAAGTCCTGCAGCCGTCTCCTGCACGTGAATTGTTAGTAACTATAGGATATTACTTTAGGATGTTACCAATATCCTGTCGTGGTATCCTGACCGCAAACAAATATCAACTAATCAAGATATAAGTCAGGATATGAGCTCAGAATTTCATCCATAACACGTATATGTGTATTTAAAACTAGGATTACATGGTATACCGTATACACATAGCGAAACACATATATTATTTTGTTATCATATTGATATTATAATTGTATATATACTAACACGTATTATGTAATTACATGATATTATAGGATGTTTTAGCCTAACAAAGCTTATTCTATTTATAAAGTATTCTTGATCTAGTCTTGCGTTAGATGTTGTTTACACACCACTTTATTCGATCATTAAACGGGTCGATCTCAAATAGTACAAATAATTCAAACACGACTTTATTCGATCATTAAACGCGTCAATTTCGGATAATACAAGTAGTTCACAAGCATCTATATTCGTATACACGTCATTAATATCAAATTGTATAAACCTTTTAGAATATCACATTTATATACTATTAATTTGGAAAATGTTTGTGTAATACTTGGTTGTACTTCTTGCGTAGTTGTTTTTTATGCTTTGGTTGTTTGTATTGTTTGGTTTATTTGGTGTACTATTTGTTTGACACTAGGTCAAACAACATCATTACACGCGTCCCATCATCTACACATGCAACTCCTGTTTACATTCGAGTTCCCCATGTTTACAACTTGCTTTCATATGAAGATAATCGGCGACTAAGAGCGAGATGACAAGGAGAAAGAAACGAGGAAAGGGTTTCCTCGCTTTTCGACCGGCCACCTTGCTGTTTCGCCCTCTAACCGGCCCAACGCACCACCGGTCGCCGCCTCACGCAGGACACTGCCTCGAGACGTCGTCTCCTTCTCCACCGACTGCGCGAGTTAACACGACGCAACGTGGATGTGTGGTTCAATGTTTTTAGGTTTATTTTTTCATTTGATAAGCTTGTCGCAATGCACGGGATCTATCGACTCAGTGTTGGTAGTTGCTGGCGGTGGTGTGACATTAGTGCTATTTGACATACTTTTACGCCCTTGCAGCAACGCAGGAGAGCTTAACTCTAGTTAAGTCATATTTTGTACGTTAACATCTACAATGAATATATCTAACGTCAACTTAACTGTAAACGATTTAAAGAAAAAGTTGCAACGAATCCACAATTAAATATAACAAACTAATTTTCATTCAATTCAAATCTTTCCCTTTTCAACTCGGGATGACTCAGTCCGAGTCAAGTTACAACTCAACCTTGCCATCTCCCAAGCAAAAAAAACACATACACGATACACCACAGTCTGAGTCAACTCACCTACATCCAAGCATAAACACACCTAAAAAAGTATTTGTAAAAAATCTCCTAACTACTTCTACTCATAAAAAAATTAGAATAGTAGTTAGATTCTCTAACTCGGACCGAGTCGACTCAGTTACTAACTCGCTACTATCATTTCAAATATTCGTTACAAGTTTCAACACACGGATCCATGAAGGAGCGGTTTAGATTCACCAACGTAGTCCACGTGGCAGCATCTCTGAAACTCCTCGAGATTCACGTAACGCCCGGTCTTTTTGCCGTTATCGATTAACCAAAGGATCTGTTCAAACTCCGTTTCTTCACACGGAATCGTTAACGGACCGATGTTGTTAAAACCGTATTCTTCTTCAGCTTCCGTTAGAAGCTTCTGGAAAATCGGATGATTTAAGTACGTCGCTCGAACAATGAACCGCCGGAAATTGCTGCCGACGCAGATCGCCACGTGTCCGGCAGGAACATCGGCGGCGACGAGCCGGCGGGGAGATGTGGAAGAGGATCTCCGGCGCCAGCGGCGGAGCATCTGTCGGACTCTTACAATGTGTTGAATCCTGCTTGATTTCTCGATCGCCGGAGACATTTTGCAGTCGGAACGGTTACGGTGGCGGAGTGAGGGTTTAGTGCGTGTTTTAGTGTGTGTGAGTTTGTTTTGGGTTCCGTTAAAAAAGAGAGGTTGAGTTTTATAGGGTTGTTGGTGTGTGTGAAAAGACCAGGTTGCCCCTAGGGTTTGTGATATTTACGTGGATTATGTTGTCCGCCATGTGATGGAGGATGCTGGTCCCCTTTTAGTGTTTTTTTTCTTTTCTTTTTGTAATCATCGTGGTAAAGGTTTTGTTCTTTCAAATTTGAATATATTTAAATATTATTTGGATTGGTTATGATGGTGTTATGTATATGAAGTAATGTCTAGGTTATGTGTATTGGTTTATGTATGATACTTTTGATTATACTTGTTAACAATTTGTGTGGTTGGAGTTGGACAAAGGTGTTAGAAAGTAATGTTGAAGTTTGGATATATGCATTATCGGTTTTAGTGTGGGAACACAATCGATTTGTACAAGTAGCGATCGTAATTCTCGCCACAATATAGGATTGGAGGTTATTTTTGTGTCCGAACTCCGACTTAAGAGTAAGAGCATGTGTAATTGGTAGTTTTTGGAATAACAGACAACAAATGTGGAAGAGAGAAGACAACAAATGTGGAAGAGAGAAGAATAAAAGGAAGCAGGTGCAGCAGGGATGGAGGGAGGATACGGGTTGTAGCCATGGGGAGTACGAAGGTAGCTAAACTGACCGTGATAAAGGAATGAGAGAGAAAGTTTCAGTGAGCACAAATTTTGGGGTGGTTTGTGAGGGTTGACTTGTGTGGAGACGTGTGTGAGGTCTTGCATGTCACACCCTGACTCGCAGTGGAATAAAAGTTGGGTATGATTGGGTTATCACCAAAGCTCATGATATTTACTAAGAAGTTTCATATTTATTAAATTCAAAATTAAAATTTAAATATCCAACAAAATTTCATACAAACACACATAAAAATTTAAATGTTTGTTCCAACGAAATAACTTGTTTATTCTTCTAGGCCATCCTAAGTGTTTCTTTCCTCAACTTGATCACCTGTATCATGCGTAAAACAGATGAAATTTTGGGTCAACAAAAGTTGGCGAGTGAACCTTGATAAAACATTTTGATAATTTATTTTTATGTTTATTTAAATAAAATTATGCATAAATCACATGTGAGCAAATGTATATATGTAACCAATCACAAACCACATTGAATAAATATATGACATGAATGATGATGTATCTGAGATCAAGGCTCAATCAAACGGAGCCGATCTAATGAGGCACCTGATGCTCAACCCATATCCCACGAGAAACTGATGGGCCTAATGAAATGAGTGCACTGAAATGATAAAATGTATCCACATATAAACCACATTACAAGCAATACATATTTGATCATGAAATGATATAGGCACAAATGTTAAATAAAATAAAGAAATGATACGACACATGATACACCCCAAAACGTGATTAAAACGGGGAATTTGTAGAGATTCACTCACATTTGGTGCGTATTCTTGATTGAAGAGGAGATCACACGAGTTGGGAGATTAACCGATGAAGGAGTACTAACCTAGAAATAATATAACGTGGTAATTCGGTAAATAAGTAAACTATTATTTAAGTTATAATCTTTTGTTTTAGGTTTTTAAATTATTATTTTTTTTTTTTTCTTTTAATATTGATTAGTTTAAAATTGTGTGTTTCTTTTTAAAATATAATCACCTTTTAAATAAATCATGAAATGATAAAAGAAAGATAAAATAGAAATAAACAAAAATTAAAAGGAAAATAAAATAAATAAATAAAAAAAAATAAGAAAAACGAAAGTCTGACACGTGTCAGACCGGTTCGTTCACTGATGTAGGTATGCGTGTGTGAGGCTCGAACTCAACCTCTCGGTTGCGTGCACGCAGCTCTTCCAACTGAGCTACGTGTCTAACCCGAAAGAATCTGAATTTTAATTATGTTTATACACTTTTTAGGTTATTTCTAATTTAATTAAATTCAAAAAGGTTATATTGGATCGAACCGGACGCGCACCAAGGGTTTCGAACCCGGGACCTTGGTGGTGTTTTGCACCCAGCCCAACCAACTGGGTCGGGTGTCTAACCCGATAACTCTTATGTTTTAATTACATTTATCTACATACTGCCAACTGTTATATTCCAGTCAAAACAAAAACGGTTATGCGGTCATGAGTCGGATTCGAACTAGGGACGTGAATGCCGTGTTTGCACACAGTCCACCGCTGGACTGTGTGTCTAACCCGGTTAAAACTTAGATTTTAATTACATATAACCCGTAACCCACTTCATCTTCTTCATTTTGAATTTAACCAAGATTTATACCCGCCTGAATTATTTTGATTTATATTTAAAAATCATCTGAACATTACGTTAAACAAAACTCAAAAGAACAGAACAAAGGTTCTACCGTATCACGAAAATGGGTGGTGGCACGATTCCGGCGAGTGAATTACGACAGTGGCGGCGGTTCTCCGTGGAACAGGGGTGAAGGGTTTAGCACAGAGGGAGCTTTGAGATTAGAGGAGAAATGTTGAGCGAGTTTGTTTGCGTGCTATTGATCGGTATTTATAGACTTGGAAACAGGGTGTTCGATTTTCGGTTTTAGAAACCGAGTAAAATGATTGATTTTGATTTTCACAGATTGATTCGTACAAATAAGATGGATTGCCACTGATTTTTGGAATGCTTTCACGTGGTTTGCCAGCTTGATTCCAGAAAGGAGCTAGACAGGCGGGTTCGCTGATTTGAAGTTGCAGGCAAATAAGTGGTTCGTACATATGTATAAATGGTTTCCAAATTCTACCAAATGGTGTGTGTGGCTCAGCGGTGTTTGTGGTGTGTGTGCATTCGGGGAACCTGGGTTCGATCCCGGTTCACCCTATCTCTTTTAATTATTATAATTTTTTTTATTAAACCTTCTTTAATTATTTATGAATGTTTATTATCTTATCTTATTTTAACATTGATTATTGTTATTATATGTGCATTATTGTAAACAAACAAAATAATAACACGACGTAATATAAAATATACTTCGATTGATAAATTGGGGCGGGCTTTCGAAACCCGATTTACTCAAATGTTACAGTATCCCCTACTTTTAGAAATTTTATCCCGAAATTTAAGTAGTAGTGGTAACCGGAAAGAGATGCGGGTACTTTTCGCGCATTGAGTCTTCACATTCCCAAGTAAACTCGGGTCCTCGTTTTGACTCCCAACGCACCCTGACGATTGGAATACGACTTCAACTCAAGCGCTTCTCACTGAAATCCATGATTTCTACTGGTCTTTCAACGAAGTGCATTGATTCATCAACTTGAACGTCTTCCAGAGGGATATGGAGATTTTCGTCGGCGAGGCACTTTTTCAAGTTTGATACGTGGAATGTGGGATGAATTCTGTTGAGTTCTTCAGGTAGGTCAAGCTTGTATGCTACAGGACATACTCTTTCGAGTATCTTGAATGGTCCCAGATAGCGTGGTGCTAGCTTGCCCTTTTGACCAAAACGAACCACTCCTTTCCACGGTGACACTTTCAAAAGTACTTGATCACCAACACAAAACTCCAAGGTCTTTCGTCGTTTGTCAGCATAACTCTTTTGACGACTTCGAGCCGCTAGAAGATTGTTTCGAATTTGAAGGATTTTGTCGGTTGTTTCTTGAATCAATTCAGGTCCGGTGATTTGCGCTTCGCCGATTTCGTGCCAACATACTGGAGATCGGCATTTACGACCATATAAAGCTTCGAAAGGAGCCATGCCGATACTTGAATGATAGCTGCTGTTGTACGAAAACTCAACTAACGGTAGATGAGCGTCCCAATTTCCTTTGAAGTCTATGACACATGCTCGAAGCATGTCTTCAAGGGTTTGGATGGTGCGTTCAGATTGACCATCAGTTTGAGGGTGAAAGGCGGTGCTAAGGTCTAACCGTGTACCCAAAGCGATTTGTACGGCTCGCCATGTTCGTGAAGTAAAACGATCATCACTGTAACATCCGTCAAAAACCGGGTTAACCAAACCCGCTTCGTTTATTAACCGAACATTCAGTTAAAAATTTCGTTGCATATTTAATGCTCAGACTAATTTTAAACGATACATAATTAATAAGTATATTAGAATATAAAATTTATATTTGAAAATTTATTAAAATTAATGAAATAAAAATTAAATGTTGTTGCCGGGATTCGAACCCGGGTCAGCCGGGAACACCAAAGTCTTAACTCGCGCTCATATAACCACTCCGCCACTTGATGTTTTTGTGAGTTCTAGGAAACAATTAAATCATATCTACAACTGTGAACCGACCTGTTGCGCCAACTGAAGCCGATATCGGCTTTCAAACCGTCCAAGACGTTTGAGTGCTCGCGGAATCTTGAACATAACCGATAAACCGACATTTTAAATCAATTCAGTCGTTAATGAACTTGAATTCAGGTGATGTTTGGTTTTTATAACCGAAAACATTCATTTCTGGAATTACTTCAACAAAATCCTCATCTCGCGACTCAATTACATTCCCAGAGCTTCTAATTTCACGTTTACTCTATTTTCTGGTCGTCGGAATTACTTTTTTGAACATCGCCGGAATTCTCTGCAAGTCGCCGGAAAACCGAGACTCACCTCAAAAGGGTAAATACCTCGACTTTTTCTATTTCATTCCATTGTGAGACAAATTCTAACATCACTCCATCACCCAGAATCAACCCCAGACGACGTTGCCGGATTTTCTGTTTTCGCCGGAAAACTTCTGAATTTCCAGAATCTCGCTGTTAATCGGTATGATCATCTAAACATCCTGATAATCGTTGCTCAGTAATTCAATTTTATATCTAACCAATCAAAACTGTTATTTGACCCGAACAGAGGAAGCTCACAAAACAGAGCCGGCGATCTTTGCCGGAGTTCTGAAAAAGAGGACCTGTTCCGGTACTTTCTTTCCCCAAAACCCTCTCCGTTGATTACCTTTCAATTGCTCATAATATTCGTTAACCGAATTAAACAAGAAACAGTTGGTTTAACCGTTGTCTGTGTTTTGAACGAAGAAGACGAAGTCGTGTATGATATAAGATTAATTAAAATCGGTATTATAAACGGGTTAGACACACAGTCCAGCGGTGGACTGTGTGCAAACAATACGCATACATCCCGAGTTCGATCCTTGACACACGTACATTCGCTGTAATAAAAATGTTCTTTTTTTTTAAACCGAACCGGATCCACACGCAGTAGGATGTTAAGTATAATAAAAACCAGAATAATTACCAAGTTAGACACACAGTCCAGCGGTGGACTGTGTGCCAAACTAAACCACAGGTCCCGGGTTCGAGACCTGTGGAGAGCACCGAGTCGATACCATTAAATTCTTTTTAAAATAAATGATTTTCGGATTAACTTAAACAGTGTATAAATATAATTAAAAACAGAAATATTTCGGGTTAGACACGTAGCTCAGTTGGTAGAGCTGCGTGCACGCGTACGGGAGGTCACCGGTTCGAACCTCACTCAGTGCAACAATATAACCGACCGAACCGGTCAACGGTCAACAGTCCTGGTCAACGGTCAACAGTTATGGTCAACGGTCAAAAGTCAACATTTTTTTATTATTTTTATTTATTTATTTAATTTAAAAATCAATTAAAAATACTTAAAAATAACGTTTTTAAAGTTAGAAAATAGCCTTAAACTCACAAAAATATATCCAAAAATCCTATTAAAATTGTTAATAAAATCCACTTATTTACCATACCTTTTCGTGATTAATTAGGTTAGTTATTCCTCGTCGATCAATCCTCTAAACTCGTGCGCATTCAACATCATCCACCGACCGCACCCAAGGTGAGTGAATCTCTACAAATTCCCCGTTTTAATCACGTTTTTGGGGTGTATCATGTGTCTTATTATTTATTATATTTAAACTATTGTGCATCCATCATATCCATGAACAAATGTGTATTAAACATGTCTCAACTGTTTGTGTGGTTATTGTTTAGATTAAATTTATCATTTTCAGTACATACATTATCATAGGCCGCCGCTCCCCGTTACATTATGAACGTTGAGCTGTTCCCCATTACATTATGAGCGTGAACCAGACATTGCCAACATACGATCGGCTCCGTTTGATTGAGCCTTGATCGCACATACATTATCATAGGCCGCCGCTCCCCATTACATTATGAGCGTTGAGCTGTTCCCCATTACATTATGAGCGTTAACCAGGCGTTGCCAACATACGATCGGCTCCGTTTGATTGAGCCTTGATCGCACAGACATTTATCATAGGCCGTCCGTTCCCCATTACATTATGAGCGTGAACGTGACGTTGCCAACATATACAGTTTCATTCATGTTATATATTCATGCAAGTTGGTTTGTTATTGTATGTTATGGTTTGTTATTGTATGCTATTGGTTTGTTATTGTATGCTATTTGTTTGTTATTGTATGTTTATTTACGTTTGTTCATATATGAATATTGCACAATTTTTCCATATTAAATACAATAAGAAATAAATAATAAATGTTTTCTAACAAGGTTCACTCGCCAACTTTTGTTGACCCAAAAAAAACCATTTTTTTACACATGATACAGGTGAACAGGATGAAGCAAGGAAAACATAGGAAATTGCCTTAGAAGAAAAATAATGAAGTTTAGAAAGATGTATAGAACATGTTGTATTTGTATGATTTGATCGTATGATCTCCTTTAAATTGAAATAATAAATATGAAACATTATAATAAATGTTATGAGCTTTGATGAAAACCCAATCATGCCCCGATCACCTTTTCCGCTGCGGGTCGAGGTGTGACAATCACGGTCTGAAATGATGCTTAACGGTACACCATGACGGCTTACGATCTTGTTAATGTAGATACGAGCTAACTTCTCGTTCTTGAAGTCTTCGCGAATCGGAATGAAGTGAGCTGATTTAGTAAGACGATCAATGATTACCCATATGGTGTCATACCCACTGGAGGTGCGAGGTAACCCGGTAATGAAGTCCATGGTTATGTTTTCCCACTTCCATACCGGTATTTCGGGTTGGACTAGAAGTCCTGAAGGTCTTTTGTCACACCCTGACCCGCAGCGGAATAAGAGTCGGGGCATAATTGGGTTATCACCAAAGCTCATGATGTTTACTAATATGTTTCATATTTATTAAATTCAAATTATAACTTCAATATTCCAAACAAGTTCATACGATTACAAGGAAAAAGTAACTAAGTAAACAATCCAAAGCCTAATCTAATTTATTCTTCTAGGTCGTCCTAGATGTTTCTTGCTGCAACTGGATCACCTGTATCATGTGTAAAAATGGGGGATTTTGGGTCAACAAAAGTTGGCGAGTGAACCTTGTTAAAAACATTTGATATTGATTTCTTATTGTATTTAATATGGAAAAATTGTGCAATAATCATATGTGAGCCAACGTATATAATCAAACAATAACAAACCACCTTGCATGAGTATATGACATGAATGATAATGTATATGCTGGCAACGTCACGTTCCGCTCATAGGTAATGGGGAACGGACGGCCTATGATGATGTATGTGTGATCAAGGCTCAATCAAACGGAGCCGATCATATGTTGGCATCGCCACGCTTCGCTCATAGGTAATGGGGAACAGACGAGCCTGTGATAATGTATATACTGAAAACAATAAATTTAATCTAAACATTAACCACACAAATAATTGATACATATTGGATACACATTTGATCATGGATATGATGGATGCACAAGTGTTTAAATGTAATAAAAATAAGACACATGACACACCCCAAAATGTGATTAAAACGGGGAATTTGTAGAGATTCACTCACATTGGGTGTGTTCGTTTGATGATGATGAATGCGCACAGTTTAGAGAGTTGATCGACGAGGAATAACTAACCTAAATAATAACGAAAAGGTACGGTAAATAAGTGGATTTTATTAACAATTTTAATAGGATTTTTAGATTTATTTTTGTGAGTTTAAGGTCATTTTCTAACTTTAAAAATATTATTTTTAAGTATTTTTAATTGATTTTTAAATTAAATGAATAAATAAAAATATAAAAAATGTTACTTTTTTGGTTGACCGTTGACCGTTGACCGGTCGGACTGTGACTTATGTGTGCGCTGGGTGAGGCTCGAACCAGTTGGGCTGTGCGTCTTATCTGTTTAACTTACGGTTTATATTAATCTTATATACATACTGGAACCTGTTCTGATTCTGTTTTAAAAAAAACTGGTTTTAATTCGAAAAGTCGGTGCTGCAAGATTTGAACTCGTGACGTTTGTTTTGTTTGCGCACACAGTCCACCGCTGGACTGTGTGTCTAACCCGTTTGATTATGTGATTTTAATTATTCTTATACTTATCTCTGACTTTGTCTTCTTCGTTTACAAACACCCAGAACAGTAAGTTCCGACTGTTTTGTTTAAGTTGATTATAAAAACTTATAATCAGTTGAAATGTAATAGTAAACGGGATTATAGAACAGAGTGTACCAAAACAGCGTGTTTAATTCAGGTTTCCGGCAAAGGGGCGTCGGCTCTGATTGGCGATCTCCGTCTGAGTGAACCAATCGACAGTTTTGATAAATGAGTTGTGCAATTAAGGTACTAAACAAGGATTATCAAAAGGTTTAGATGTTCGTACCAATTCACAGCGTGATTTCGGAAATTTCCAGAAATTTTCCGGCGAGTGTAGAATGTCCGGCAACGTCGTCTGTGATTGATTCTGGTTGATGGATTGAAGTTAGTATAAGTCTAAGAATGAATTGAAAACGAAAGAATCGAGAAATTTACCGTTTTGATGTATATCTCGGTTTTCCGGCGAAAGTCCGACAATACAGAATATTTCCGGCGAGTGAAATTTCTTCGAGAATTTGTGCGATTTTGAGCGAAAAGATTACTAGAGACTTGGGGGTGTATTTATAAGGAAGAATCATGATGAATTGAGTCCGAATTGAGTCTTGATTCATGGTCAAGACTTTCTCCGGCGGTTATGACTGAGTTCGCGGAATTAGACATCGGTTATAACCGACGTTGATGTTAATACTTGCATTTAGTCAAAGGAAACCGTCGATAACTGGCGAAATCGTCGGTATTTCCGGCGAGTGTAATTGGGCGCGCTGAATGACGAGTTTGATTTTGGAGTTTCAATATAAATATTAATTGTTTTATTATATCAACAAACAAGTCAAGTGGCGGAGTGGTGAGATGTGTGTTGGTTGTTTCTTTGTTCTTCCGGCTGACCCGGGTTCGAAACCCGGCAGCCCCTTTTCTTTTTTTTATTTACTTTATTTTTACTTTTTAATAATTATAGTTTTTAAATTCCAAAATGTTTATTAATTATGTATTGTTTAAAATTAAAATAAATCATAAATACGCAACGAAATTTTATAACTTGATATTCGATTAATAAACGAAGCGGGTTTTGGAAACCCGTTTTTCGACGGATGATACAGTATCCCCTACTTTTAGAAATTTTGTCCCGAAATTTAAGTAGTAGTGGTAACAGGAAAAAGATGTGAGTATTTCTCGTGCATCGAGTCTTCACGTTCCCAAGTAAACTCAGGTCCTCGTTTCGACTCCCAGCGTACCCTGACAATTGGAATACGACTCCATCTTAAACGCTTCTCTCCGAAGTCCATAATTTCTACTGGTCTTTCAATGAAATGCATAGAATCATCGACTTGAATGTCTTCCAGAGGAATATGGAGGTTTTCATCGGCGAGGCACTTCTTCAAGTTTGATACGTGGAATGTGGGATGAATTCTGTTGAGCTCTTCTGGTAGGTCAAGCTTGTATGCTACAGGTCCTACTCTTTCGAGTATCTTGAAAGGTCCTACGTAGCGTGGTGCTAGCTTGCCCTTCTGGCCAAAATGAACCACTCCCTTCCACAGTTATACTTTTAAAAGTACTTGGTCACCAATGTTAAACTCCAAGGGCTTTCGTCGTTTGTCTGCATAACTCTTTTGACGACTTTGTGCCGCTAGAAGATTGTTTCGAATTTGATGGATCTTGTCTGTCATTTCTTGAATTAATTCTGGACCGGTGATTTGAGCTTCCCCAATTCCGTGCCAACATACTGGAGATCGGCACTTACGACCATATAACGCTTCGAAAGGAGCCATGCCGATACTTGAGTGGTAACTATTGTTGTATGAAAATTCAACTAATGGTAGATGAGTGTCCCAATTCCCTTTGAAGTCTATGACACATGCTCGAAGCATATCTTCAAGAGTTTGGATGGTGCGTTCAGATTGTCCATCAGTTTGAGGATGATAAGCGGTACTGAGGTCTAATCGTGTACCCAAAGCGGCTTGTACGGCTTGCCATGTTCGTGAAGTGAAACGACCATCACGGTCTGAAATAATGCTCAAAGGTACACCATGACGGCTTACAATCTCGCTGATGTAGATACGAGCTAACTTCTCGTTCTTGAAGTCCTTGTGAATTGGAATGAAGTGAGCTGATTTGGTAAGACGATCAATGATTACCAATATGGTGTCATACCCACTGGAGGTGCGAGGTAACCCGGTAATGAAATCCATGGTTATGTTTTCCCACTTCCACACAGGTATTTCGGGTTGTACTAGGAGTCCTGACGGTCTTTGATGTTCAGCCTTTACTTTGGAACAGGTAAGGCACTTAGAAACAAAAACAACAATATCTTTCTTCATGCCAGGCCACCAGTAGGTGTATCGAATGTCTTGATACATTTTGTCGGCTCCTGGGTGTACAGAGTACCGTGTTTTGTGTGCCTCATTCATAAGGAAATCACGAAGGTTATTGTGATCGGGAATCCATATGCGATCTAGATAGTACAGAATACCGTCGAATTTGGTTTCGATTTTAAGTTCTGCTCCACAAGATAGCTCATTGCGTACGTCGTTTTCTGTTACAGAAACATGTTGAGCTTCTCGGATTCGATCTTTGATATCGGTTATGATTTGCGAACATAGAAGACGAATGGAGTTCTCATAACCTTTTCGACTGAGCGCATCGGCCACCACGTTTGCCTTGCCAGGATGATACCGAATTTCATAGTCGTAGTCATTAAGAAGTTCGACCCATCTTCGTTGCCTCATGTTCAACTCCTTTTGGTTAAAGATATGTTGGAGGCTCTTGTGGTCAGTGTATATTTCACACTTGGTACCATAGAGGTAATGTCTCCATATCCTGAGAGCGAACACAACGGCTCCAAGTTCCAGGTCGTGGGTGGTGTAGTTCTTCTCATGAACTTTGAGTTGCCTAGAAGCATAGGCTATCACTTTTCCCCTTTGCATTAATACACAGCCTAGTCCTTGGCCTGATGCGTCGCAATATACCACAAAGTCATCGCAACCTTCGGGTGTGTGTGAGGATAGGCGCGTCACAAAGCTTTTGCTTAAGGTTTTGGAAGGCTTCTTCTTGTTTCGGTCCCCATATGAAGGGTTTTCCTTTATGAGTCAAAGCCGTGAGTGGTACAGCAATACATGAGAAATTTGAAATGAAGCGGCGATAGTAACCAGCCAAACCAAGAAATGATCTTACTTCGGTAGGGGTACGTGGCGCTTGCCATTCTTGTACTGCTTTTATCTTTGAGGGGTCGACATGTATTCCCTTGTCATTGACGACATGTCCAAGGAATTGTACCTCTTTTAACCAGAATTCGCATTTGGAGAATTTGGCGTAGAGCTTCTCATTCCTTAAGAGCGTAAGTATGAGTCGAAGGTGTCATTCATGATCAGATTTAGACTTTGAGTAGATTAGGATGTCGTCGATGAAGACTATGACAAAGCGGTCGAGGTAGGGTTTGCATACCCTATTCATCAAATCCATAAATACTGTTGGAGTGTTGGTTAAACCAAATGGCATGACCATGAATTCGTAATGACCATAACGAGTTCGGAAGGCGGTCTTTGGGACGTCTTCTTCATGTACTCTGAGTTGATGATAACCAGAACGAAGGTCGATTTTTGAAAAACAGGTGGCGCCTTGAAGTTGGTCAAGAAGATCATCGATGCGAGGTAATGGGTAGCGGTTCTTGACTGTTAACTTGTTGAGTTCTCTGTAGTCGATACACATGCGAAAAGCTCCATCTTTCTTCTTCACAAAAAGGACAGGTGCACCCCAAGGCGATGAGCTAGGACGTATGAATCCTTTGTCAGTCAGCTCTTGCAGTTGACTGGCCAGCTCTTGCATTTCGGATGGGGCTAACCTATAAGGAGATTTTGCAACTGGTGTTGCTCCAGGTATAAGATCAATGCGGAATTCGACTTCTCTCACAGGAGGAAGTCCTGAAATGTCGTCAGGAAAAACTTGCGGAAAATCTTTTACTACTGGGATGTCTTCGAGTTTCTTCTCCTTGGTTCCGTTTTTGACGACATGAGTTAGGAATGCGACATAATTCTTGCGAAGATATTTTCGGGCTTGAAGACAGGACATAATTTGAGTCCTTTCGAAGGGGTTTCTCCAAAGATTCGTAGAGTCTGACCGTTTGTAAGAGGAATGCGAATAAACTTTTCGCGGCATACAACTTCAGCATGATGTTGACTGAGCCAGTCCATGCCAATTATAATGTCGAAACTTCCCAACTTCATAGGAATGAGGTCAACTGGAAAATCGTGATCGTTTAGGGTGAGAGTACAATTGCGTATAATAGAGTTTAATGAGACCGGTTTTCCGTCAGCAACTTCTACCGTTATGGATTCCATGAGTTTATCACGAGTTTGGTTGAGGATGGGTTCAAATTCGAAGGACACAAAACTCTTATCCGCGCCAGTATCAAATAACATGGATGCATAACTACCATTGATGAGAAACGTACCATTAACCACATTGTTGTCAGCCCTAGCTTGATTGGCATTGATGTTGAAAGCTCTTCCTCTAGCAGGTGGAGGAGCTTGGTTAGTCTGGTTTACTGGATTTGCTTGAGCTTGGGCATGGATGATGTTCACCAAGTGTGGACAGGTGTTCCTGAAGTGGTTCGGGTCTCCACAGTTGTAACAAGCCCGCATAGGTTGCATCATGGGGTAGTTGGGTTGGTATTAGGATTGGGCTACATGTTGGGCAGGTGGTAGGAGTAAAGGTTGTTGGGCTTGTCCCACTATCTGATGGTGGGTTTGGGTTGAGGGCTGATTGCAGTTCGTTCGCTGGAGTGTGCGACAGGTTTGGATGATGTGACCTGCGCGGCCACAACCGGTGCAATATTGGCAGGGATGTTCGGGAAAATGATGGTATTGGCAACGGGTGCATTTCGGGTATGGGCCGGAGTATGGCTTTTTGTATGGTGCAGCTGAGGGAGCAACTTGGGTGATTGGTGCGGCAGTGATAGGAGGGTTTGTTTGAGTGACAGCAAAGTTTCTGGTGTTTCGCTTCCTTTTACCAATAAACTTCAAAGAGGAGCCGGAATGGTTTGAAGTTTGAGCCTCAATGGGGGCTTTCTTTTTCTCCTCCTTGAATTTACCGTTTCGGATGCGATTCTCGGTAAGTTCGGTAGCTAGTTCCATTGCAGCTTCCAGTGTTGCAGGTGAAGTGCTTAGAACCGAGTCTTAAATTTTTGAGGGGAGGCCTCGAATGTAGTGTTCAACCAGGCGGTACACTGGGGTGAACAAGTTGGAGATCATTTGGTTCAACTCTAAAAACCTTTTGTTGTAGGAAGTATGATCTCCTTCCTTTTGCTTTAGGGAGTGGATTTCGTCTTCCAACTTCTTGATTTCGCTTCTTGGACAGAAGCGTCTTGTCATTATTTCCCTTAACTCTTCCCATGTTAAGGCCATGGCGTCTTCGACTCCTCTCTTACCCTTCTCTGTGTTCCACCAGGTCAGGGCTACCCCAAACAGTCTCCCGGTTGCGTAACGTACCTTGCGATCCTCGGGACAATCGCAATTGAGGAAAGTGTTCTCCATTTCCTCAAACCAGTGGAGGAGAGCAGTGACACCTTCGGTCCCTTCATACTTTGGGGATCGCAAGACTTGAAGTGTTTGTAGGAGCACTTCTTGGAGGGAGGGCTGTCGACGTTCTGGTCTTCTTGATTGGGAGGGTTGATGGGATTTGCAGTGAGAGCTTGCTGGACTTGAATTACGATGTCAGGGAGCACCGCGGCCATTTGTTTTGCAATTTGGGTGGCCAAGCGTTCATTTGCCCTTCCTGACTTTCTACCTCCACATAGTTGCCTAGCCGACATCTACAGGAACATACATAGGAAAATTGTGAGTTTAAGGAGTCTTTTAGGTGTCATGTGTCGTTAAAAGAAATAAAATATCATAATCATAAATAATGCAACTACATCCATAGGATGTCTTGGGTTTGCTCATGTTTGGGCCTCCAATGTCCTCCATACCATCGCCTGTATAGTCATGTAGGCCCCCATGGCTATTGGCTTAGTAGGATTTACATTGGTGTTGGCGGTTTAACACTCGCATCACCCGAATGAAAACCATGAAATATGTTTGCGAGATTTATGGTCGGAGGGTGTCCAGGTATAGACACAATGACAACTCAAAGTGGGGTTAGTTCACATGACGTTTGGTATAGCATGCTTTGGCCTAATAGGTCCTTCGTACTCTCATCGTTAGTCCCCAGGTAGGCAAACTGGTCCTTTATTTTGGATTTATACGAATGCCAATCCTAGACAGGATGTTCCGACTACCGGTACTCGTACCCTTCCAGTTACTACATGCCCGTCATGAGAACTCACTTTGATGTGATTTGAAAATACAAAAATCGTTGCAAAAATCATGGGAATTGTGAGGTGTGTGCTCTCATGGATATGATAAGTTATGAGGATATGATTCATGATGAGCATTGTATAGTAATATGTACTTATGAACATGCTTGCATAACATTGAATGTAACAATAAACATAAAGCATATAAACATCATGAATTTTGTATGTAACACATAAACAATTTAAATAATTCTAATCAACTATAGTATAGGCTCTAAGGGTCTAATAACATATCCTATATCCCTATAGTCATGGCTCTGATACCAATCTGTCACACCCTGACCCGCAGCGGAATAAGAGTCGGGGCATAATTGGGTTATCACCAAAGCTCATGATGTTTACTAATATGTTTCATATTTATTAAATTCAAGTTATAACTTCGATATTCCAAACAAGTTCATACGATTACAAGGAAAAAGTAACTAAGTAAACAATCCAAAGCCTAATCTGATTTATTCTTCTAGGTCGTCCTAGATGTTTCTTGCTGCAACTGGATCACATGTATCATGTGTAAAAATGGGGGATTTTGGGTCAACAAAAGTTGGCGAGTGAACCTTGTTAAAAACATTTGATATTGATTTCTTATTGTATTTAATATGGAAAAATTGTGCAATAATCATATGTGAGCCAACGTATATAATCAAACAATAACAAACCACCTTGCATGAGTATTGACATGAATGATGATGTATATGCTGGCAACGTCACGTTCCGCTCATAGGTAATGGGGAACGGACGGCCTATGATGATGTATGTGTGATCAAGGCTCAATCAAACGGAGCCGATCATATGTTGGCATCGCCACGCTTCGCTCATAGGTAATGGGGAACGGTTCCGCTCATAGGTAATGGGGAACAGACGAGCCTGTGATAATGTATATACTGAAAACAATAAATTTAATCTAAACATTAACCACACAAATAATTGATACATATTGGATACACATTTGATCATGGATATGATGGATGCACAAGTGTTTAAATGTAATAAAAATAAGACACATGACACACCCCCGAAATGTGATTAAAACTGGGAATTTGTAGAGATTCACTCACATTGGGTGCGTTCGTTTGATGATGATGAATGCGCACGAGTTTAGAGAGTTGATCGACGAGGAATAACTAACCTAAATAATAACGAAAAGGTACGGTAAATAAGTGGATTTTATTAACAATTTTAATAGGATTTTTAGATTTATTTTTGTGAGTTTAAGGTCATTTTCTAACTTTAAAAATATTATTTTTAAGTATTTTTAATTGATTTTTAAATTAAATAAATTAAAAAAATATAAAAAAATGTTGACTTTTTGGGTTGACCGTTGACCGTTGACCAGACCGTTGACCGGTCGGACTGTGACTTATGTGTGTGCTGGGTGAGGCTCGAACCCGAGACCTCTCGTACGCGTGCACGCAGCTCTACCAACTGAGCTACGTGTCTAACTCGAAATATTCTATGTTTTAATTATATATATATACTAATTAAATATTTAATTTATTTGGTTTTATATTAAAAGAATTTAAATGGTTGAACCGGTTGCAGGGAAACCGGATCGAACTCGGGTCCCTTGATTTGTAAGCGCACAGCCCAACCAGTTGGGCTGTGCGTCTTATCTGTTTAACTTACGGTTTATATTAATCTTATATACATACTGGAACCTGTTCTGATTCTGTTTTAAAAAAAACTGGTTTTAATTCGGAAAGTCGGTGCTGCAAGATTCGAACTCGTGACGTTTGTTTTGTTTGCGCACACAGTCCACCGCTGGACTGTGTGTCTAACCCGTTTGATTATGTGATTTTAATTATTCTTTTACTTATCTCTGACTTCTTCTTCTTCGTTTACAAACACCCAGAACAGTAAGTTTCGACTGTTTTGTTTAAGTTGATTATCAAAACTTATAATCAGTTGAAATGTAATAGTAAACGGGATTATAGAACAGAGTGTACCAAAAATAGCGTGTTTAATTCAGGTTTCCGGCAAAGGGGCGTCGGCTCTGATTGGCGATCTCCGTCTGAGTGAACCAATCGACAGTTTTGATAAATGAGTTGTGCAATTAAGGTACTAAACAAGGATTATCAAAAGGTTTAGATGTTCGTACCAATTCACAGCGTGATTTCGGAAATTTCCAGAAATTTTCCGGCGAGTGTAGAATGTCCGGCAACGTCGTCTGTGATTGATTCTGGTTGATTGATTGAAGTTAGTATAAGTCTAAGAATGAATTGAAAACGAAAGAATCGAGAAATTTACCGTTTTGATGTATATCTCGGTTTTCCGGCGAAAGTCCGACAATACAGAATATTTCCGGCGAGTGAAATTTCTTCGAGAATTTGTGCGATTTTGAGCGAAAAGATTACCAGAGACTTGGGGGTGTATTTATAAGGAAGAATCATGATGAATTGAGTCCGAATTGAGTCTTGATTCATGGTCAAGACTTTCTCCGGCGGTTATGACTGAGTTCGCGGAATTAGACATCGGGTATAACCGACGTTGATGTTAATACTTGCGTTTAGTCAAAGGAAACCGTCGATAATTGGCGAAATCGTCGGTATTTCCGGCGAGTGTAATTGGGTGCGCTGAATGACCGAGTTTGATTTTGGAGTTTCAATATAAATATTAATTGTTTCATTATATCAACAAACAAGTCAAGTGGCGGAGTGGTGAGATGTGTGTTGGTTGTTTCTTTGTTCTTCCGGCTCCGGCTGACCCGGGTTCGAAACCCGGCAGCCCCTTTTCTTTTTTTATTTACTTTATTTTTACTTTTTAATAATTATAGTTTTTAAATTCCAAAATGTTTATTAATTATGTATTGTTTAAAATTAAAATAAATCATAAATACGCAACGAAATTTTATAACTTGATATTCGATTAATAAACGAAGCGGGTTTTGGAAACCCATTTTTCGACGGATGTTACATCTTTGATGTTCAGCTTTCACTTTGGAACATGTAAGGCACTTGGAAACAAAAACAACGATATCCTTTTTCATGCCAGGCCACCAGTAGGTGTATCGTAGGTCTTGATACATCTTATCGGCTCCTGGGTGTATAGAGTCTCGTGTTTTGTGTGCCTCATTCATGAGGAAATCACGAAGGTTGTCGCGATCGGGGATCCATATGCAGTTTAAATAATATAGAATACCGTCGGATTTGGTTTCAATTTTGGGTTCAGCTCCACATGACAGCTCATCGCGTACGTCATTTCCTGTTACAGAGATATGTTGAGCTGCCCAGATTCGATCCTTAATATTGGTTATGATTTGCGAACATAGAAGACGAATAGAGTTCGCATATCCCTTTCGACTGAGCGCATCAGCCACCACATTTGCCTTGCCAGGATGATACCGAATCTCACAGTCGTAACCGTTAAGCAGTTCGACCCATCTCCGTTGCCTCATATTCAACTCTTTTTGATTGAAGATATGCTGGAGACTCTTGTGGTCAGTGTATATTTCACACTTGGTACCGTAAAGATAATGTCTCCATATCTTGAGAGCGAACACAACGGCTCCAAGTTCCAGGTCATGGATGGTGTAATTTTTCTCATGGATTTTGAGTTGCCTAGAGGCATAGTCTATCACCTTTCCTTGCATCAATACACAGCCTAGACCTTGCCCTGATGCGTCGCAATAAACAACAAAGTCATCGCAACCCTTAGGGAGTGTAAGGATAGGTGCGTCACAAAGTCTTTGCTTTAAAGTTTGGAGGGCCTCCTCTTGCTTAGGTCCCCAAATGAAGGGTTTTCCCTTGTGAGTCAAGGCCGTGAGCGGAACGGCGATACGGGAAAAATTAGCAATGAAGCGTCGGTAGTAACCAGCCAAGCCAAGAAATGACCTAACTTCGGTAGGGGTACGTGGCGCTTGCCATTCTTGTATTGCCTTGATTTTCAAAGGATCGACATGAATCCCTTTGTCATTGACGACCTGACCAAGGAATTGTACCTCTCTTAACCAGAATTCGCATTTTGAGAACTTAGCGTAAAGCTTTTCAGTCCTTAAGAGTGTAAGAATGAGTCGAAGGTGTCGCTCATGATCGGATTTTGACTTGGAGTAGATAAGAATGTCGTCCATGAAGACTATGACGAAACGGTCGAGATAGGGTTTGCATACCATATTCATCATGTAACATTCATGTAAAACGGGTTTCAAAAACCCGCTCCGTTTGAAGTCTCAAGTAATTATTCATTATGCATTTATTGGTGTTAATTAATTTATTTAGTTTATAACCAATATTTATAAATAAAATACATACTTAATTAATAATCAATAAAGAAAAAAAAATAAATTTAAATGTTATATAACTGAATAATAAAAATAAAAGACGGGGCACCGGAATCGAACCCGGGTTCCCCCGCATACTCGCACGTTCCAAAACACCACTGGTCTACACTCACATTTGTGAGATTAAGCCGACGCAAATAAACTTTATACTAAATCCAGATTTGAACCAGTTCACATTTCACCGCCCAAAATCACGGCAGATTGTAGCCTTCAATCCGAAGAAAATGGCGGTTATCTTCAAAACAGAAACTGAAACCCCCAATCATGTTTCCGTTACCAATCATGGAGGATATCCAATCATAACGGAAATCTTTTAATCGATTTCCGAAATTTTTCCCTTGCGATATCTATAAATAGAGGGCATACAGTGTTGAGAAACTCGCTCAGTCTTTCGCCTGGAATCTCACAATTCACTGCACCCCTCTCTGCGTCTAATTGTTGCATCGCCGGAATTTTCTGTCAACATCATAAATCAACCGGAAATTCTGTTCGGAGTTAAACCGAAAAGTCTAGCACCTCGCCCAATCGGTACAAACATTCAACCTTCTTCAATACTGTTTATATGTATTTGTTTAAAACTGGGAATCGAAATTATGTGGGTTAACAGTCGGGTTTAGAGTTCTGGGTTGTTTTGATAAAGAAGATGAAGTTTGAGTTGAATATATACTTAATTAAAATCGGGTTTTTAAGTGGGTTAGACACACAGTCCAGTGGTGGACTGTGTGCCTAATTAGCATGCATGTCCGAGTTCGAGCCTAGTGCCACACCGATTTTCCTGAAATAAAATGTTCCTTTTTTAAACAAGCCTAATCAGATTCGTTTCAGTATGTGTATAAATATAAAAGAAATTCATTTTATTATGGGTTAGACACCCAGCCCAGTTGGTTGGGCTGGGTGCAAGTTGTTGGTGTGATCGCGGGTTCGAGACTCGTAACCCTCCCCGATTCAATAATTAAAATTCTTTTTAAAATTAAATAATTTCTGGATAAAGCTAACTAGTGTATAAAAATAATTAAAATAGAGAATCCAACGGGTTAGACACGTAGCTCAGTTGGAAGAGCTGCGTGCACATGTACGAGAGGTCTCAAGTTCGAATCCCGCACATGCTGTCTTATATCACCCGCGACCCGGTCAGATCTGTCCACACCCCGACCCGCAGCGGAAAAGGTGATCGGGGCATGATTGGGTTATCATCAAAGCTCATGACATTTATTATGCGTTTCATATTCATTTAATACAATTTAATGGAAATTTACAATAAATATTACAACATGTTCTAACTATCAATCTAAGCTTCTTTATTCTCTTCTAAGGCATTTCCTATGTTTTCCTTGCTTCAACCTGTTCACCTGTATCATGTGTAAAAAGGTTTTTGGATCAACATAAAGTTGGCGAGTGAATCCTATGGAAAACATTTGAACAAGTTTATTTAATTGATTATGAAATAAGTGCACAACCAAACATGAGTAAAAATAGATGTAAACTTATTCAACAATCATTAGATATTAAATAAAGCACACATGAACAATAATGGAACATTTAGAGGCACGCGTTGCTCTACTCGTCTCTCTCGAGGAACTGATGGGCCTAATGAATGAATTGCATAAACATGATAATATGAAAGACAAAACTACAAACAATATAAACTCAATGATATACACATGAACAATGATGAATTGGTTTTGAGGCACGCGTTGTTCAACTCGTCTCCCACGAGGAACTGATGGGCTTAATGAATGAATTTCATATAATTTGACAAAATGAAATAAGTAATCACAACAATATAAACAATCTAAGTTTAGGTCACGATATGGTATGGCACAAATTTAAATAAACGAGTTAATTATTTGAGACACATGACACACCCCAAAACGTGTAATTTAAAAGGGGGAGTTGTAAGATTCACTCACAGTGGGTGCGTTCGGTTGATGATGTTGAATGCACGCGAAGTGGTTTTTAACCACGAGTGAGATTAACCTAGATAAATCGCATTATGGTTTGGTAAGTAAACGGATTTTATTAATCCATTTTAGTAGAATTGTTGGGTGTATTTTTGTGAGTTTAAGGCTATTTTCTAACCTTATAAATGTTATTTTTAAGTATTTTTAATTGATTTTTAATTAAAATAAATAAATAAAAATAATAAAAAATTTTGATTTTTTTGCTACAGTTGACCGTTGACCTTGACCGTTGACTGTTGACTTTGACCGGTTCGTTAGTATAATTGTGCGCTGAGTGAGGCTCGAACCCAAGACCTCCCGTACGCGTGCACGCAGCTCTACCAACTGAGCTACGTGTCTAACCCGTCATATATCTGTTTTTAATTATATTTATATATTAATTAAGTTAAACAGAAAATCCTTTTATTTTAAGAACGATTTAATTGAATCGGACCGGTGCGCTCCACAGGTCTCGAACCCGGGACCTGTGGGTTGCGTAACACACAGTCCACCGCTGGACTGTGTGTTTAACATGTTATATAATCCAATTTTTATTATACTTAAATACAAACTAAGTGTTTTTATTTCTGACTTATTTAAAAAGGTAAATAATTGTCCGGGTCGATGCAGAAGACCGGACTCGAACTCGTGCGCTGTGATTAAACATACACACAGTCCACCACTGGACTGTGTGTCTAACTTGGTTACTATGCCGATTATTAATATACTTAACATATACCAGTGGCGACTCCGGTTCGGTTAACAAAACAAAAAGGCATTTTATTAAGGCAGCGTGTGTGGAACAAGATTCGAACTCGAGACCTTTGTGTGTTTAATGTGCACACGGTCCACCACTGGACTGTGTGTCTAACCCGAGTTATAACTTGACTTTAATTATATTTATATGTTACAGATACATCGTCTTTTTCGTCAGTTTTAACCAGCATCGGAAAACCGACTGGTTCAAAGTTTTAATCGGTTTCTTTAACGTTTTTTAGTTAATTACAGATGAGATTAAGTAAAAAGAATGAAGATTTAAGCGTGAGTTATACCGACTAGATTCCTCTGTTTTCCGGCAGAACTCCGGCGACAGCAATCACTTCCGGCGACGAGTGTCTTGCAGCAGAGAGTCTTCAGAAAGCTTACAAAGTATGTGGGTGACTTCGGTATAAGTTCAGAGGGTTTAGTAAGGCTTAGAAATGAAGAACCCGGTTTTCCGGTGATTTGCAGGTGATTTCCGGCGAGTGAGTTTTCGCCGAGAAAGGGTGCGGTTTTGAGCGAAAAGGTTTGCAGAGGTTCGAGGGGGTTTTTATAGGGCAAGTCGTCGATGGATTTGGTCCGATTTCCGACTGGATTCGTCGGTTTGAATTTCTCCGACGGTTATAGATGGTGTCGCGGACTCAGACGTCGGTTATAACCGATGTAGCGTTTAAGTTTTACGTTATAACTGAAGATGTCGTTAAAACTCGCGAGATTGCCGGGATTTCCGATGACTGAACTTTGGGCGCCGGTTTTGAATTCGGAAAGACACTTTATGAATTAAATGATCTTAATAATTAACAGATAATACAAGTGGCGCAGTGGTTCAAGTGTTGTGAGTTAAGTTGTTGTTGAACCGTGACTGACCCGGGTTCGAAACTCGGCAGGAACAAAACATTTTTATTTTCATATTTTTAACAGTTTTTCAAAAACTAATTATATATTCCCATATAATAATTGATTATGTATCGTTTAAAATTATTTTGGGCATTTAATTCGCAACGAAATTTTTGACTGATTGTTCGGTTGATAAACGGAGCGGGTTTGGTAAATCCGTTTTTGACGGATGTTACAGTATCCCCTGCTTTTTAGAAATTTCGTCCCGAAATTTAAATTGTGATATATTTGACTAAAAGAACGATGGTGTTTAGTTTGACAGTTATATGCTTAGAAAAAGTAAGAGTTTAAGTTTTTGTTTGAGGCGGTAACGTTCCTTGTAAGGGTTAAGTACCCTATTACAGGAATCGCTTTTTGTTGCCTACTGTAAAAGTATTGATAAGCAGAATTTATTCGCTAACTATGATATCATGCATAAAAGTTTGAATATGTTTGGAAGTGTATGGTTATACCCTAAGGCAAAACTTCTAATACTACAACCTACATGGAACATAAATAAACACAACAGCTAATATTTGAACATAAATAAACACAACAGCTAATGTTTGAATCCACATTCTGCTAGCATATATGTTTGAATGGTGGAAATTCCTCTCTCGTTTGTTATGATGGAGAGGTTAGTTTATGTAGAAATGGAACACAATCCAATCTCTTTAAATAGCAAGATGATATAAATGTAACACAAATTCCAACCAAGGCAATACTAAATCCTACATGGAACTTCTCATAACCGCCTGATAATGCCTCTGATCCTTTGGCAAGAATACTTACATATAGGAAGTACCAGCGGCGTATCCACCATATTCTTGCCAAATTTTCATTGGTTTTATCCACAAGTTATGATTAGTTACCAAGAAACTAATAAATCCTACATAGAACTTCTCATAATCGTCTGACAATGCCTCTGATCCTTTGACAAGAATACTTATATATAGGAAGTACCAGCGGTGTATCCACCGTATTCTTGTCAAATTTTCATTGGTTTATCAGTGAATTATGATTAGTCCTATATAACTCTACAACCAATACAACAAACATAAAATACTGAAATGAAAAATATCTGTGCGATCAAGGCTCAATCAAACGGAGCCGATCGTATTGCATGTACTGAAAATGAAATTGTCTGTGCGCTCAAGGCTCAATCAAAACGGAGCCGAGCGTATTGCATGTACTGAAAATGAAATTGTCTGTGCGCTCAAGGCTCAATCAAACGGAGCCGAGCGTATTGCATGTACTGAAAATGAATAACTTAATCTAAACATCAATCACACAAACAGCCTATGCATGGAACCTCTCATAACCGCCTGATAATGCCTCCGATCATTTGACAAGAATACTTATATATAGGAAGTACCAGCGGCGTATCCACCATATTCTTGTCAAATTCTCATTGACTTTATCCGCAAGTTATGATTAGTTCTATGCGACTCTACAACAAACACAACAACCATAAGATACTGATAATGAAATTGTCTGTGCGATCAAGGCTCAATCAAACGGAGCCGATCGTATTGCATGTACTGAAAATGAAATGTCTGTGCGCTCAAGGCTCAATCAAACGGAGCCGAGCGTAATGCATGTACTGAAAATGAATAACTTAATCTAAACAACAATCACACAAACAGCCTATGCATGGAACCTCTCATAACCGCCTGATAATGCCTCCGATCATTTGACAAGAATACTTATATATAGGAAGTACCAGCGGCGTATCCACCATATTCTTGTCAAATTCTCATTGACTTTATCCGCAAGTTATGATTAGTTCTATGCGACTCTACTACAAACACAAAAACCACAAAATACTGATAATGAAAATGTCTGTGCGATCAAGGCTCAATCAAACGGAGCCGATCCTTTTGTATGTACTGAAAATGTAAAATGAACTGTGCGATCAAGGCTCAATCAAACGGAGCCGATCGTATTGCATATAATGAAAATGAAATGAACTGTGCGATCAAGGCTCAATCAAACGGAGCCGATCGTATGCGGGCACGCCAGGTTCAACCGCATAATAAAATGGGGAACAAGCTCAAACCTCATAATTGGGGAGCGGCGGCCTCGGCAATTGCATATACTGAAAATAATAAACAATAATTACTCTAACAATCTACACATGGAACCTCTCATAACCGCCAGATAATGCTTCTGATCCTTTGACAAGAATACTTATATATAGGAAGTACCAGCGGCGTATCCACCGTATTCTCGGCAAAGTTTCATTGGCTTTATCCTTAAATTATGTTTGGTTCTATGTGATAAAGAAAAACATAAAACTAAACGATAGGAGTTGAATCTGGATCTTCGGCGAAGAGGACTAGTTGGGTATCTTCGTTTGGGCCGTCATTATCTTCGACAGGATTGGCGTTGATGTTGAAGATCCTTCCTCTTGCTGGTGGCCTAGTGGTTGGGTTTTCTTGGTTTACTTGGTTAACTGGGTTTGATTGGGCTTGGGCGTTGATGACGTTAACCAATTGAAGGCATGTGTTTCTAAAGTGGGTAGGGTCGCCACAATTGAAACAAGCTCGAGCATATGGGAACATGGGGTATTGGGGTTGTTAATAGGTTTGGTTTATGGTTTGAGTAGGGGAAAAGGTTTGGTTCTGAAAGGTGCGGCAAACCTTGCTCAAATGACCATAGCGTCCATAAGTTGCACATAGTCGACAAAGTAAGGTAAGGGGATGGTGATAAAGACAGTTGTTGCATTGAGGGTGAGGTCCAAGATATGGTTTCTTATTTGGGTAGGTTGAGCTGGGTGCCACTTGGGTGATTGGGATAGCTTGGATGGGTATGGCGGTTGGTTTCGTTGGATAGCAACGAAAAGTTGCCCGTCTCTTTTTCTCTTAGGATTGGGTTGAGAAGGGGATTCGGTTTGGGTGGAGTCGGAGGTTTCAGTCGATTCTTTATCCTTCTTCTTCTCCTCCTTGAAGTCTTTGTTTCGGATTCGGTTCTCGGTGAGCTCTGTTGCTAGCTCCATTGCTGCTTCCAAAGTTGCAGGCGCGGTACTTATTACAGGGTCTTGAATCTTTGACGGAAGACCATGGATGTAATGCTCGATCAAACGGTAGAGGGGAGTGAACATGTTGGGAACCATTTGATGTAGTTCGAGGAATCTTTTGTTGTATGTGGTGTGGTCTCCTTCCTTTTGCTTCAATGAATAAAATTCATCTTCTAATTTCTTGATTTCGCTCCTTGGGCAAAATCGTCTGGTCATGATTTCCTTCAATTCGATCCAAGTTAAGGTCATAGCATCGCCAACGCCTCGTTTGGCCTTCTCTGCATTCCACCAAGTAAGTGCTATCCCATATAATCGACCGGTAGCATATCGCACTTTGCGATCGTCAGGGCAATCGCAATTTAGAAAAGTGTTCTCCATTTCTTCAAACCAATGGAGGAGAGCGGTGACGCCTTCAGTCCCTTTGTATTTTGGAGGGTCGCATGATTTGAAATGCTTGTAGGTGCATTTAGTGGTATTTGGGGAAGAGTTGATAATGTTTTGGTTTGCTTGATTGACAGGATTAGCGGTAAGTGCTTGTTGTACTTGGATTACAATGTTGGGTATTACGGCAGCCATTTGTTGAGCGATTAGGGCAGCCATACGCTCGCGGGCTTTTCCTGCTCTCATCTTCCTACGAGCGAGGTTAGAAGACATCTACAAGGAATACATGTCAAGAGTATGAGTTGGATGTTTTTGGGTTCATGGGTCGCACTAGGAATGAACATTCATAAAATAATTATATAAAAATAAATCTACTACATCCATAGGATGTCTTGGGCTTTGCTCGGCATTAGGCCCTACATGCCGCCATACTTTACCTGTGTAATCATGTGGGCCCCCATGAATACCGGTTTTTTCATATGGTTCGCACGGGTTTGCCAGGTTGCGTACACTAAAACCCGGAGAAAATCGAGAAATATGTATACAACGTGTGATATTCGGAATGTGTCCAGGTGTAGACACAGTGACACCTCAAAGTGGGGTTAGTTCGAACGACGTTTGGTGTGGCATGCTTTGGCCTAATAGGTCCTTCGTACTCTCATCGTTGGTCCCGAGGTAGGCAAACTGGTCCGTTATATTGGATTTATACGAATGCCAACCTAGACAGGACGTTCCGACTACCGGTACTTGTACCCTTCCAGTTACTACATGCCCGTCGCAGAACTTACTTTGATGAGATTTGAAAATTGCAACAAAATCTTTGAATAATGAGAGTATGAAAATAAATTGAATACATGAACATCGATATATGTATAATGAATATGTATATAAGCATGTATGTTTGACTGTAAATATAAACAAATATGAAACAAATAAATATCACAAGTTTGTATGTAACCACCTAATCAATTAAAATTTAGGCAGACTATAGTATAGGCTCTAAGGGTCTAATAACCTATCCTATATCCCTATAGTCATGGCTCTGATACCAATCTGTCACACCCCGACCCGCAGCGGAAAAGGTGATCGGGGCATGATTGGGTTATCATCAAAGCTCATGACATTTATTATGCGTTTCATATTCATTTAATACAATTTAATGGAAATTTACAATAAATATTACAACATGTTCTAACTATCAATCTAAGCTTCTTTATTCTCTTCTAAGGCATTTCCTATGTTTTCCTTGCTTCAACCTGTTCACCTGTATCATGTGTAAAAAGGTTTTTGGATCAACATAAAGTTGGCGAGTGAATCCTATGGAAAACATTTGAACAAGTTTATTTAATTGATTATGAAATACGTGCACAACCAAACATGAGAAAAAATAGATGTAAACTTATTCAACAATCATTAGATATTAAATAAAGCACACATGAACAATAATGGAACATTTAGAGGCACGCGTTGCTCTACTCGTCTCTCATGAGGAACTGATGGGCCTAATGAATGAATTGCATAAACATGATAATATGAAAGACAAAACTACAAACAATATAAACTCAATGATATACACATGAACAATGATGAATTGGTTTTGAGGCACGCGTTGTTCAACTCGTCTCCCACGAGGAACTGATGGGCTTAATGAATGAATTTCATATAATTTGACAAAATGAAATAAGTAATCACAACAATATAAACAATCTAAGTTTAGGTCACGATATGGTATGGCACAAATTTAAATAAACGAGTTAATTATTTGAGACACATGACACACCCCAAAACGTGTAATTTAAAAGGGGGAGTTGTAAGATTCACTCACAGTGGGTGCGTTCGGTTGATGATGTTGAATGCACGCGAAGTGGTTTTTAACCACGAGTGAGATTAACCTAGATAAATCGCATTATGGTTTGGTAAGTAAACGGATTTTATTAATCCATTTTAGTAGAATTGTTGGGTGTATTTTTGTGAGTTTAAGGCTATTTTCTAACCTTATAAATGTTATTTTTAAGTATTTTTAATTGATTTTTAATTAAAATAAATAAATAAAAATAATAAAAAATTTGATTTTTTGCTACAGTTGACCGTTGACCTTGACCGTTGACTGTTGACTTTGACCGGTTCGTTAGTATAATTGTGCGCTGAGTGAGGCTCGAACCCGAGACCTCCCGTACGCGTGCACGCAGCTCTACCAACTGAGCTACGTGTCTAACCCGTCATATATCTGTTTTTAATTATATTTATATATTAATTAAGTTAAACAGAAAATCCTTTTATTTTAAAAACGATTTAATTGAATCGGACCGGTGCGCTCCACAGGTCTCGAACCCGGGACCTGTGGGTTTCGTAACACACAGTCCACCGCTGGACTGTGTGTTTAACATGTTATATAATCCAATTTTTATTATACTTAAATACAAACTAAGTGTTTTTATTTCTGACTTATTTAAAAAGGTAAATAATTGTCCGGGTCGATGCAGAAGACCGGACTCGAACTCGTGCGCTGTGATTAAACATACACACAGTCCACCACTGGACTGTGTGTCTAACTTGGTTATTATGCCGATTATTAATATACTTAACATATACCAGTGGCGACTCCGGTTCGGTTAACAAAACAAAAAGGCATTTTATTAAGGCAGCGTGTGTGGAACAAGATTCGAACTCGAGACCTTTGTGTGTTTAATGTGCACACAGTCCACCACTGGACTGTGTGTCTAACCCGAGTTATAACTTGATTTTAATTATATTTATATGTTACAGATACATCGTCTTCTTCGTCAGTTTTAACCAGCATCGGAAAACCGACTGGTTCAAAGTTTTAATCGGTTTCTTTAGCGTTTTTTAGTTAATTACAGATGAGATTAAGTAAAAAGAATGAAGATTTAAGCGTGAGTTATACCGACTAGATTCCTCTGTTTTCCGGCAGAACTCCGGCGACAGCAATCATTTCCGGCGACGAGTGTCTTGCAGCAAAGAGTCTTCAGAAAGCTTACAAAGTATGTGGGTGACTTCGGTATAAGTTCAGAGGGTTTAGTAAGGCTTAGAAATGAAGAACCCGGTTTTCCGGCGATTTGTAGGTGATTTCCGGCGAGTGAGTTTTCGCCGAGAAAGGGTGCGGTTTTGAGCGAAAAGGTTTGCAGAGGTTCGAGGGGGTTTTTATAGGGCAAGTCGTCGATGGATTTGGTCCGATTTCCGACTGGATTCGTCGGTTTGAATTTCTCAGACGGTTATAGATGGTGTCGCAGACTCAGACGTCGGTTATAACCGATGTAGCGTTTAAGTTTTACGTTATAACTGAAGATGTCGTTAAAACTCGCGAGATTGTCGGGATTTCCGACGACTGAACTTTGGGCGCCGGTTTTGAATTCGGAAAGACACTTTATGAATTAAATGATCTTAATAATTAACAGATAATACAAGTGGCGCAGTGGTTCAAGTGTTGTGAGTTAAGTTGTTGTTGAACCGTGACTAACCCGGGTTCGAAACCCGGCAGGAACAAAACATTTTTATTTTCATATTTTTAACAGTTTTTCAAAAACTAATTATATATTCCCATATAATAATTGATTATGTATCGTTTAAAATTATTTTGGGCATTTAATTCGCAACGAAATTTTTGACTGATTGTTCGGTTGATAAACGGAGCGGGTTTGGTAAATCCGTTTTTGACGGATGTTACAAGATCAACTGTCAGATCTGACAGTTTTTTAATATTATTTTTCTTTTATTTTACTTAATTATATTACATATATACTTATATTTTAGTTAAAAATTAATTAAAATACTTAAAAATTACAATTTCGAACGTTATACAATTTCAATAAAAACCACCAAAAATAACCTAAAAAAATCTAACAAAAAGTATTAAATCCAAATATTAATTTGTTTATATTTTTGAAATTATCGTATTATTATTTTAGGTTATTTTTATTTGTCGATCAAATCCTCCACTCGTGCTCACTCATCATCAACCAAGAATACGCACCCACTATGAGTGAATCTCTACAAATTCCCCGTTTTAATCACGTTTTGGGGTGTATCATGTGTCGTACTATTCCTTTATTTTATCTAAACACTTGTGCTTATATCATTTTGTGATCGAATGTGTATTGGTTGTTGTGTGATTTATATGAGGATTAAATTTATCATTTCAGTGCACTCATTTCATTAGGCCCATCAGTTCCCCGTGGGATACGGGTTGAGCATCATGTGCCTCATTAGATCGGCTCCGTTTGATTGAGCCTTGATCTCAAATACATCATCATTCATGTCATATATTCATTCAATGTGATTTGTGATTGTTTACATATATATATATTTGCTCACATGTGATTTATGCACGGATTTTCTTTAATAAATAAAACAAGCAATTATTTAAAATGTTCTATCCAGGTTCACTCGCCAGCTTTCGTTGACCCAAAATATCCCCTGTTTTACACATGATACAGGTGATCCAGTCAAGGAAAGAAACACTTAGGCTGGCCTAGAAGAATAAACAAGTTATTGCGTTGGAGTAAACATTTAGATTTATTTTTCTTTGTATTTGTATGAATTTTGTTTATTGGATATTTAAATTTGTAATTTGAATTTAATAAATATGAAACTTCTTAGTAAACATCATGAGCTTTGGTGATAACCCAATCATGCCCCGACTTTTATTCCGCTGTGGGTCGGGGTGTGACAGATTGGTATCAGAGCTTGTGGCTATAGGGATACAGGATAGGTTATTAGACCCTTAGAGCCTATACTATAGTTGATTAAAATTTTAATTGTTATGTGTTACATTCAAAATTCATGATGTTTATATGTTTCATGTTTATTTTCACACCCAATATTATGCAAGCACTCTCACAAGTACATGTTAATATGCAATGCTCATCATAGTTCATATCCTCATAACATGTCATATCCATGAAAGCACACACCTCACGATTTCCATGATTTTTGCAATGATTTCGTATTTTTTCAAATCACATCAAAGTAAGTTTTCACGACGGGCATGTAGTAACTGGAAGGGTACGAGTACCGGTAGTCGGAACGTCCTGTCTAGGCTTGGCATTCGTATAAATCCAAAATAAAGGACCAGTTTGCCTACCTGGGGACTAACGATGAGAGTATGAAGGACCTATTAGGCCAAAGCATGCTATACCAAACGTCGTGTGAACTAACCCCACTTTGAGTTGTCATTGTGTCTACACCTGGACACCCTCCGACCATACTTCTCGCAATCATGTTTTATGATATTCATTCGGGTGGTGCAAGTGTTAACCAGCAGACACCAATGTGAATCTTGCCAAGCCCAATAGTCATGGGGCCCACATGACTACACATGCAATGGTATGGGGGACATTTGGAGGCCCAAACATGAGCAAACCCAAGACATCATATGGATGTAGTTAAATTATTTTCAGTTATGTTGTTTTCATTCTTTTTACGACACATGACACCTAGGAAATTCTTGAACTCACAATCTTCCTACATATGTTCCTGTAGATGTCGGCTAGGCAATTACGTGGAGGTAGAAAGTCAGGAAAGTCAAACGAACGCTTGGCCACGCAAATTGCTAAACAAATGGCCGCAGTGCTTCCTGACATCGTGCTACAAGTTCACCAAGCCCTCACCGCTAATCCCATCAACCCTCCCAACCAAGAAGACCAAAACGTCGCCAACCCTCCTCCCAAAACCCCCAAATGCACCTACAAACACTTCAAGTCCTGCGATCCCCCAAAATATGAAGGGACTGAAGGTGTCACCGCCCTCCTTCACTGGTTTGAGGAGATGGAAAACACCTTTCTCAATTGCCACAGTCCCGAGGACCGTAAGGTACGTTACGCGACTGGAAGGTTGTTTGGAGTAGCCCTTACCTGGTGGAACACGGAAAAGGGTAAGCGAGGTGTTGAAGAAGCCATGGCCTTAACCTGGGAAGAGTTAAGGGAAATCATGACGAGACGCTTCTGTCCAAGAAGCGAAATCAAAAAGCTAGAAGACGAGTTTCACGCATTGAAACAAAAGGAAGGATACCACACTTCATACAATAAGAGATTTCTCGAGTTGAACCAGATGATCCCCAATCTGTTCACCCCCTTATACCGCTTAGTCGAACACTACATTCGAGGCCTCCCCTCGAAAATCCAAGATTCAGTTTTAAGCACTTCACCTGCAACACTTGAAGCTGCAATGGAGTTAGCTACGGAACTCGCTGAAAATCGCATTCGAAACGGCAAATTCAAAGATGAGAAGAAGAAAACACCCGTTGAGCCCCCAATTCCAAACCACCCAGGTTCATCCTCAAAGTTTGCTGGTAAGAGGAAGCGAAATGGCAAGAACTTTGCCGTCACCCAAACCAACCCTCCCATCACTGCTGCCCCAATCACTCAAGTTGCCCCTCAAGCTGCACCATTCAAAAGGCCATACACTGGCCCACACCCAAAGTGTAACCGTTGTCAATACCATCACCCTCCCGAAAACCCCTACCAACATTGCACAAGTTGTGGCCGTGCGGGTCACACCATCCAAACCTGCCGTACACTTCAGCGAATGAACCGCAGTCAACCTCCAACCCAAACCCAAAATCAAATGGTGGGCCAAGCCCAACAACCCTTACTTCTACCACCTGCACAACTCGCAGCCCAACCTTACTACCAACCCAACTACCCCATGATGCAATCCATGCGAGCCTGTTTCAATTGTGGGGACCCAAACCACTTCAGGAACACTTGCCCACGCCTGGTGAACATTATCCATGCCCAAGCTCAAGCGAACCCGGTAAACCATGCTAACTAAGCTCCTCCACCTGCCAGAGGAAGAGCTTTCAATATCAATACCAACCAAGCCAGGGCTGACAACAATGTGGTCAACGGTACATTTCTCATCAATTGTAGTTATGCATCCATATTATTCGATACTGGTGCGGATAAGAGCTTTGTGTCCTTAGAATTCGAATCTATCCTCGACCAACCTCGTGATAATCTCGTTGAACTCTAACGGTGGAAGTTGCTGACGGAAAACCCACTTCATTAAATTCTTTTATACGCGATTGTACCCTCACCCTAAACGATCACGATTTCCCAATTGACCTCATTCCTATGAAGTTGGGAAATTTCGATGTTATAATCGGTATGGACTGGCTCAGCCAGCATCACGCTGAAGTGGTGTGCCATGAAAAATTCATTCGTATTCCTCTCGCAGACGGTCAGACACTACGTATCTTTGGGGAAACCCCTTCGAAAGGACTCAAATTGATGTCCTGCCTTCAAGCCCGAAGTTATCTCCGCAAGAACTACGTCGCATTTCTAGCTCACGTCGTCAAGAAGGGAGGCAAGGAGAGGAAGCTCGAAGATATTCCAATTGTGAAGGAATTCCCACAAGTTTTTCCCGATGACGTTTCAGGACTTCCTCCTGTGAGAGAAGTCGAATTTCGAATCGATCTTGTGCCTGGCGCTACACCGGTCGCAAAATCTCCTTATAGGTTAGCCCCATCCGAGATGCAAGAGTTGGCCAGTCAACCGCAAGAGTTGACTGACAAAGGATTCATACGTCCTAGCTCATCGCCTTGGGGTGCGCCTGTTCTTTTTGTGAAGAAGAAAGATGGAACGTTTCGCATGTGCATTGATTATAGAGAACTCAACAAGTTGACGGTAAAGAATCGCTATCCACTGCCTCACATTGATGACCTCCTGGACCAACTTCAAGGCACCACCTGTTTTTCCAAAATCGACCTTCGTTCTGGTTATCATCAGCTTAGAGTGCGCGAAGAAGATATTCCAAAAACTGCCTTCCGAACTCGTTATGGTCATTACGAGTTCATGGTTATGCCCTTCGGTTTGACCATAACATGTTCGGAAGGCAGTTTTTGGAATATCTTCTTCGCGCACTCTAAGCTGATTATAACAGAACGAAGGTCGATTTTGGAAAAACAGGTGGCGCCTTGAAGTTGGTCTAGAAGGTCATCAATACGAGGCAGTGGATAGCGATTCTTAACCGTCAATTTGTTGAGTTCTCTATAATCAATGCACATGCGAAACGTTCCATCTTTCTTCCTCACAAAAAGAACGGGCGCACCCCAAGGCGATGTGCTAGGACGTATGAATCCTTTGTCAGTCAGCTCTTGCAGTTGACTGGCCAACTCTTGCATCTCGGATGGGGCTAACCTATAGGGAGATTTTGCGACCGGTGTAGCGCCAGGCACAAGATCGATTCGAAATTCGACTTCTCGCACAAGAGGAAATCCTGCAACGTCATCGGGAAAAACTTGCGGGAATTCTTTCACAATTGGAATATCTTCGAGCTTCCTCTCCTTGCCTTCCTTCTTGACGGCGTGACCTAGAAATGCGACATAATTTTTGCGAATATAACTTCGGGCTTGAAGGCAGGATATCAATTTGAGCCCCTTCGAAGGAGTTTCCCCAAAGATACGTAGTGTCTGACCGTCGGCGAGAGGAATACGAATGAACTTTTCATGGCACACCACTTCAGCGTGATGCTGGCTGAGCTAGTCCATGCCGATGATAACATCGAAACTTCCCAATTTCATAGGAATGAGATCAATTGAAAAATCGTGATCATTTAGGGTGAGAGTACAATCGCGTATAATAGAATTTAATGAAGTGGGTTTTCCGTCAGCAACTTCCAACGTCAGAGATTCAACGAGATTATCACGAGGTTGGTCGAGAATAGATTCGAATTCTAAAGACACAAAGCTCTTATCCGCACCAGTATCGAATAATATGGATGCATAACTACCATTTACGAGAAACGTACCGTTGACCACATTATTGTCAGCCCTGGCTTGGTTAGCGTTGATATTGAAAGCTCTTCCTCTAGCAGGTGGAGGAGCTTGGTTAGCTTGGTTTACCGGGTTTGCTTGAGCTTGGGCATGGATGATGTTCACCAGGTGTGGGCAAGTATTCCTGAAGTGGTATGGGTCCCCACAATTGAAACAGGCTCGCATGGATTGCATCATGGGGTAGTTGGGTTGGTAGTAAGGTTGGGCTGTGAGTTGCGCAGGTGGTAGAAGTAAGGGTTGTTGGGCTTGGTCCACCATTTGATTTTGGGTTTGGGTTGGAGGTTGATTGCGGTTCGATCGCTGAAGGGTACGGCAGGTTTGGATAGTGTAACCCGCACGGCCACAACTTGTGCAATGTTGGCAAGGGTTTTCGGGAGGGTGATGGTATTGGCAACGGTTACACTTTGGGTGTGGGCCAGTGTATGGCCTTTTGACTGGTGCGGCTGGAGGGGCGACTTGCGTGATTGGAGCAGCAGTGATGGGAGGGTTGGTTTGGGTGACAGCAAAGTTCTTGCCATTTCGCTTCCTCTTACCAGCAAACTTCAAGGATGAACCTGAGTGGTTTGGAATTGGGGTATTAGTGGGTGTTTTCTTCTTCTTATCTTTAAATTTGCCATTTCGAATGCGATTTCAGTGAGTTCCGTAGCTAACTCCATTGCGACTTCGAGTGTTGCAGGCGAAGTGCTTAAAACCGATCTTGTATTTTCGAGGGGAGGTCTCGAATGTAGTGTTCAATTAGGCGGTATAATGGGGTGAACAGATTGGGAACCATTTGGTTCAACTCAAGAAACCTCTTGTTGTAGGAGGTGTGATCTCCTTCCTTTTGCTTTAGATAATGGAATTTATCTTCAAGCTTCTTGATCTCGCTTCTAGGGCAGAAGCGTCTTGTCATGATCTCTCTTAATTCCTCCCATGATAAAGCCATGGCATTATCTACACCTCGCTTTCCTTTTTCCGTGTTCCACCAGGTAAAGGCTACCCCAAACAATCTTCCAGTCGCGTAACGTACCTTATGGTCCTTGGGACAGTCGCAATTGAGAAATGTGTTTTCCATCTCCTCAAACCAGTGGAGAAGAGCGGTGACACCTTCAGTCCCTTCATATTTTGGGGGATCGCAAGACTTGAAGTTTTTGTAGGTGCATTTACGGGTTTTTTGAGGAGGGTTGGCGATGCTTTGGTCTTCTTGGTTGGGAGGGTTAATGGGATTAGCGGTGAGGGCTTGCTGAACTTGTAGCACGATGTCAGGAAGCACTGCAGCCATTTGTTTAGCAATTTGCGTGGCCAAGCGTTCGTTTGACTTTCCTGACCTTCTACCTCCACGTAATTGCCTAGCAGACATCTACAGGAATATATGTAAGGAGATTGTGAGTTCAAGAATTTCCTAGGTGTCATGTGTCGTAAAAAGAATGAAAACTACATAACTGAAAATAATTTAACTACATCCATAGGATGTCTTGGGTTTGCTCATGTTTAGGCCTCCAAATGTCCCCCATACCATTGCCTATGTAGTCATGTGGGCCCCCATGACTATTGGGCTTGGTAGGATTGACATTGGTGTCGGCGGGTTAACACTCGCACCACCCGAATGAAAATCGTAAAACATGATTGCGAGATATATGTTCAGAGGGTGACCAGGTGTGGACACAATGACAACTCAAAGTGGGGTTAGTTCACACGACGTTTGGTATAGCATGCTTTGGCCTAATAGGTCCTTTGTGCTCTCATCGTTAGTCCCCAGGTAGGCAAACTGGTCCTTTATTTTGGATTTATACAAATGCCAAGCCTAGACAGGATGTTCCGACTATCGGTACTCGCACCCTTCCAGTTACTACATGCCTGTCGTGAAAACTCACTTTGATATGATTTGAAAAGTATGAAAACATTGCAAAAATCTTTGAAAAGAAATAACAGAAATTGTGAAATTGTGAGGTGTGTGCTTTCATAGATATGATATGATATGAGGGTATGATCTAGGATGAGAATTGCATATTAACATGTACTTGTGAGAATGTTTGCATAATGTTGTGTGTGAATATAAACATGAAACATATAAACATCATGAATTTTTTTGTATGTAACACATAAACAATTTAAATCTAGTCAACTATAGTATAGGCTCTAAAGGTCTAATAACCTATCATATATCCCTATAGTCACAAGCTCTGATACCAATCTGTCACACCCCGAACCGCAGCGGAATAAAAGTCGGGGCATGATTGGGTTATCACCAAAGCTCATGATATTTACTAAGAAGTTTCATATTTATTAAATTCAAAATTAAAATTTAGATATCCAACAAAATTTCATACAAACACAAATAAAAATCTAAATGCTTGTTCCAACGAAATAACTTGTTTATTCTTCTAGGCCATCCTAAGTGTTTCTTTCCTCAACTTGATCACCTGTATCATGCATAAAACAGAGAAATTTTGGGTCACAAAAGTTGGAGAGTGAACCTTGATAAAACATTTAAATAATTTATTTTTATGTTTATTTAATAAAATTGTGCATAAATCACATGTGAGCAAATGTATATATGTAACCAATCACAAACCACATTGAATGAATATATGACATGAATGATGATGTATCTGAGATCAAGGCTCAATCAAATAGAGCCGATCTAATGAGGCACCTGATGCTCAACCCGTATCACACGAGGAACTGATGGGCCTAATGAAATGAGTGCACTGAAATGATAAAATGTATCCACATATAAACCACATTACAAGCAATACACATTTGATCACGAAATGATATAGGCACAAATGTTAAATAAAATAAAGAAATGATACGACACATGATACACCCCAAAACGTAATTAAAACGGGGAATTTGTAGAGATTCACTCACATTGGGTGCGTATTCTTGATTGAAGAGGAGATCACACCAGTTGGGAGATTAACCGATGAAGGAGTACTAACCTAGAAATAATAACGTGGTAATTCGGTAAATAAGTAAACTATTATTTAAGTTATAATCTTTTGTTTTAGGTTTTTAAATTATTATTTTTTTGTGATTTGTTTTAATATTGATTAGTTTAAAATTGTGTGTTTTCTTTTAAAATATAATCCCCTTTTAAATAAATCATGAAATAATAAAAGAAAGATAAAATAGAAATAAACAAAAATTAAAAGGAAAATAAAATAAATAAATATAAAAAATAAGAAAACGACAGTCTGACACGTGTCAGACCGGTTCGTTCACTGATGTAGGTATGCGTGTGTAAGGCTCGAACTCGTGACCTCTCGGTTGCGTGCACGCAGCTCTTCCAACTGAGCTACGTGTCTAACCCGAAAGAATCTGAATTTTAATTATATTTATACACTTTTTAGGTTATTTCTAATTTAATTAAATTCAAAAAGTTTATATTTGATCGAACCGGACGCGCACCAAGGGTTTCGAACCCGGGACCTTGGTGGTGTTTTGCACCCAGCCCAACCAACTGGGCTGGGTATCTAACCCGATAACTCTTGTGTTTTAATTTCATTTATCTACATACTGCCAACTGTTATATTTCAGTCAAAACAAAAACGATTATGCGGTCATGAGCCGGATTCGGACCAGGGACGTGAAGGCCGTGTTTGCACACAGTCCACCGCTGGACTGGGTGTCTAACCCGGTTAAAACTTAGATTTTAATTATATATAACCCGTAACCCACTTCATCTTCTTCATTTTGAATTTAACCAAGATTTATACCCACCTGAATTATTTTTTATAAATCATCTGAACATTACGTTAAACAAAACTCAAAAGAACAGAACAAAGGTTCTACCGTATCACGAAAATGGGTGGTGGCACGATTCCGGCGAGTGAATTCCGACAGTGGCGACGGTTCTCCGGTGGAACAGGGGTGAAGGGTTTAGCACAGAGGGAGCTTTGAGATTAGAGGAGAAATGTTGAGCGAGTTTGTTTGCGTGCTATTGATCGGTATTTATAGACTTGGAAACAGGGTGTTCGATTTTCGGTTTTAGAAACCGAGTAAAATGATTGATTTTGATTTTTAGAAACAACACAGATTGATTCGCACAAATAAGATGGATTGCCACTGATTTTTGGAATGCTTTCACGCGGTTTGCCAGCTTGATTCCAGAAAGGAGCTAGACAGGCGGGTTCGCTGATTTGAAGTTACAGGCAAATAAGTGGTTCGTACATATGTATAAATGGTTTCCAAATTCTACCAAATGGTGTGTGTGGCTCAGCGGTGTTGTGGTGTGTGTGCATTCGGGGAACCCGGGTTCGATCCCGGTTCACCCTATCTCTTTTAATTATTATAATTTTTTTTATTAAACCTTCTTTAATTATTTATGAATGTTTATTATTTAATCATCTTATCTTATTTTAACATTGATTATTGTTATTATATGTGCATTATTGTAAACAAACAAAATAATAAACGACGTAATATAAAATATACTTCGATTGATAAATTGGAGCGGGTTTTTGAAACCCGATTTACTCAAATGTTACATTGCATTGTTGATAGTTAAGTATCTATCTAGTGGTGGGGAAGTAAGAATAAATGTAGAGATATTAGTTGAGTCGAAACTCAATAACCTTCTTTTGAGAAAATGGGAGGAGGTGCATAGTATGGTCCTTTTGACCTTATCCATGATTAAATCCGTTGTATAGTTGTTCATTATCATCGCCTATATGGTTGAAGGACAACACATTACCTAACGGTTAGTTGTTTTATCTGGCCTGCAAAATATTTCTCTACGGGTTCCTATTATGACAACCACTAATACATTTATCGTTCAAATATTAATCATTAAATGTGTATCATGTTATCATTAAGTTGACTTCAGGTTGATTAGTCTTGCCAAATCCGGACTAATAAACTATGTTGTATGACTTAATTGCCATGAACTGAACTAAGTTTTTATGGTTCGACCTTACTTATAATTCGACTTTTTTAACTTGTACATAATGCATGAATGTATGTAATAGGAAAGAGAAAAGGATATGATTATACAATTACATAAGATGTCTTATTTATTTTTTATATGATTCGTAGCTTTCTCTACTTAAAATTTGAGAAAATTACATTTTTCGTCCTTTACATTTCAACGAAACTATAGGCGGTTTCTTTTAAGTTTAAAAAGTATATTGGTTGTCCTTTACATTTGCACATGATTACAGCTGGTGACTTTTTGACCTAACGTAGTTAACTTTTCTTGTTAAATGCAGTCATCTGTCACTCACCAAAAGTATAGGGACTAATGTGCATTTTTTCAAAAACTACTCTCTCTCCTACACAACCACACCTCCACCAACACACCACCTCATGGAAACTTATTCCTATTTAATTCGATCAGCATCGGACTACCGCTGGAGCATTTTTTCGGAATCTACTTTTCACCATCGCTGCTTAACCATGGCGAAGCAGCACCGAATAAGGTTCTACATACTCAGACGATGCGTCTCCATGCTCCTTTGCTGGAACAATCACTCTGTTTCCGATTAATCATTTCGTCAACCGCCAATTGAATCTACAACGCTCCAGAAGATTCTGATCGTTAACCGAAGTTCAAGATTCCACGGTGGTGATTTCAGCCGGTTTATTCCGGTGTCGGAGTTGTATGTTTTAGCCATTTTGTTTCGACGGTGACGGTGCATTGGAATAAACTCTGCAAAGAGAACAAATCAGGTTAACATATGAACTATATAGTAGAATTTTGGAAATCAGTGAATGTTTTACGATGAAATTGAGTGTAATAAGTTATGGAGATTGTGATTTTTTATGATACTTCAAATGGAAAGCAACTAATTCAGAAGATTTTGTTGTTTTTGATTGAGAATGAAAGGTGGCGCAAGTTTGAGCCCACTGGAATGCGGCGGTTGAGGGTGGTGGGGTGTTTGTGGTGATGGTGACGGTGGTTGTGTAGAGGTGAGGATGGCGGTGGAGGTGCGTTGGAGAGGGTGGTGGTGGTGGTGGTGATAGCGGTGGAGGTGGGGTGGTGGTGTGGTTGTGGAGGGAGAGAGATAGAGAGAGGGAGAGAAAGAGATAAGAGAGAGAGAATAGTTTTTGAAAATTGCACATTGGTCCCTATACTTTGGTGAGTGACACGTGACTGCATTTAACAAGAAAAGTTAACTAGGTTAGGTCAAAAGAACACTAGCTGTAATCATGTGCAAACGTAAAGGACAACCAATGTACTTTTTAAACTTAAAGGAAACCGCCTGTAGTTTCGTTGAAACGTAAAGGACGAAAAATACAATTTTCTCCTTAAAGTTTATTAAACCACCGATATTCAAAATGTTCTATTAAGAACGTAGGTGTATTTATTTATTATAAATTAGTAACTTTTGTATGTATAATGTGTTATACCATATGCTTTGGGTGATTTTAAAAAAAAATTGAAATTTTACTTTATAACCAAAATCATTCTAGTTGTTGAAAATTTAACCTCATAAAATTGATTTTGTTCACTTTAAAGCCAAAACTTTTCTTCTTTTACATTTTAACCTTATAACTTTACTACTTTTCATCTTTCGCAAATTTTCGATTACGTTTCGTACTAAATCTTGCGAGTTACCACACAGCAACGTGCTTGTGTGGCTCAACGTTCTTACTTTTCGTTCATAATTTTGCGAGTTAACACAACACAACGTCCATGTGTTGTTCAAGGTTTTTACGTCTATTGTTTTTCATTTAACAGGTTCGTCACAATGCGCGGGTCATTGATCGACGTAGTTATTTTTTTATATGTTTGATGTTTTGGTTTCTTGCAATTTTAACCTCATAAGATTGATTTTTTAAATTTTTACCCTAAACTTTTCATCTTTTGCAATTTAACCACACAACTTTTTTACTTGCAACTTTGATCCTATATACTTTTCATCTTTCGTAAATTTTCATTTTACGTTTCGTACTAATTTTGCGAGTTAACACAGTGCCTCGTGCGTGTGTGGTTCAACGTTTTTACGTTGCGTTCATAATTTTGTGAGTTAACACGACACAACGTATATGTGTGGTTAAAAAATTTTACGTCTATTTTTTTTCTCATTTGACAGGTTCGCCACAACGCATGGGTCCTAGATCGACGTAGTTATTTTTTTATATTTTCTACGTTTAGGTCTATTTCTTCGCTTTAAAACGCAACAACTTCAGCGTTGGTTGTCTCTGAAGATTGTGTGGTATTTGTTGCTTTTGGCATGATTTTACACCCCTGCCGTAACACAAGGGTGCTTAATTCTAGTTAAAATTAATGATAAAGTACCCAAATGTAATAGATTTATTTGTATAAAATACATCCAAAAGCGTCCTAATAAGCTGGTCTAGTGGTTAGTCACTTGGTTTCTCTCCTTGAGGTCTCAAGTTCAACTCCCACTAGCATCACTTTGAAGGATATTGGTGGTGGCAATGAAGTTTAGAACTAGGCCTCTCTAGAGGTCGCCAGTTCAAAACCAAGCCGAACCGGGTTTTACCGCAGTGGGCCTTCGGGCGGCGAGTTTTCCCCGAAACTGATGGCTTGTTGGCTCGGGTATGCATCCAACTCTGACCGTTATAGAGGAGAGGATGCATTTGGTCGATTGAGGACATCCCAGGATGCTTATCCGGTAATTTAATTGGCCGTTAAAAAAAACATCCAAAAGCAAGTTTTCTTTTTCATTTTATCACAAAAATGAGCATAAACTTTTTGAAACGACGATAATATTCTTAATGAATATGTCAAAAAGATAACCCGACTTAAAAAATATGATAGAGGTTCTTTTTGTCATTTTATAATATTTATGTTGTCTTAAGTGCATATAAAGCTAAATATGTACTTAAACTAGTAGAAATGCTCGCGTTACGCAGCAGGGTTTTGGTTGGTATTGGTTCGGTTTAGTTTGACACTGGTGCTCGGCATAGAAACCAAAAAAATATGTCAAAAAAGATATCGACATGTATTTTGCACCGATCGAAAAAAATAGTTTTACATTTGAACAGTATCGTTGTGGCAAGTTAAACCGCAAGAAAATTGACGTTTTCAAAACTAAAAAATATATGTTTTTCTAAAAAATAATACTAATAAAAATTCTTTTAAAATAATATGCTTTTTTTAAATGCTAACATTGCCAGTGGCGCATCGAAGGTTGACGTTAGCGACAAATCGACAGAACGTGGTGTTCGCAGCTGGTTTCGAACTCGTGATCTCTAGATATACAACATGTAACTTAACCATCTGGGTAAGAGCCATTTTAAATTTATTTGAATTTAGAAGCAATTTAGATATAATGTATATCCTTGAAAATATTGGGAAAAAAAAACTATTTAAATCCGTATGGCCTAATTAGACAAATTTACCCCTAATGTACATTCTCTTTACATTTGTATGTTTATATAATTATGTATAAAGTAGTCTTCTATACATTATTAATGAAAAGAAAATATCGTACATTATTATAAAAAAAAGAAAGAAAATATCGTTTATATGGTATTTGTATATTTAATCTTTTATCTTTGTATAAATGAAAAGAAGTTCAATAGTGTCACATCCACTAAAATCAGAGTTGGGTGTAATCTGACTGGTATCTTCATTGCACAACAAAGTAAAAAAATGCTAAGACTTCTAAAAGTGAACGCTCGCTAAGTACTCGGATCCCCATAGGTTCTCCTATTCCAACCGTGTCATAATTTGAAATTGTAACCTAAAAAAGAACATGCGAAAAATCAACATAAAGTTGGCGATTTCATAGTTGTTTGAAAAGATTTAAAATAAATCTTTTTGATAACCGGTTTAAATGACGTTGAGAAAACGTAATAAAACCATTTTTCTTGGCATGTTTAACCGAAAAGTTTGTACTTGTAAAACTTGCTTAACAGTCAACGTCCACGTAGCGTTCATAGTTTATTATATAAATGTGGTATGTAAAGCGTCAATGAACTTGATAATCATTAATGTATTGCAAGGACATTAATATGTGTAACAACATAGGAAGCACTCAACCCTAGACGATTTAATACCGGTCCACCCAGCGGGGAAAACAAAAGCACTACACGCAGCC